>CM053407.1:93619192-93734946 GCA_028644305.1 Xerus rutilus
TATCCATTCATCTATTGAAGGACATCTGGGTTGCTTCCACAGTTTTGCAATTGTGAATTGTGCTGCTATAAACATTGAAGTGGCTGCTTTACTGTAGTGTGCTGTTTTTAAGTCTTTAGGGTATAGGCCAAGGAGTGGGATAGCTGGGTCAAATGGTGGTTCCATTCCAAGTTTTTTAAGCAGTCTCCATACTGCTTTATGGGAAGACAATTTGAAAGCCAGGGGTCTTGGGTTCTTGGGATCTACCCTGTTTTCAAAACCTTCCTGAAGTCCCTTTAACTTTAACCCCACCACCTGCTTTTAAATGTCATGATTTTGCATTTTCCGTGGTGCTCACAGCATTAATTTAAGGACCATATATGATTATACGTGTGAACATGGTTTTACAGTGGCTGTCACATGGAGTGCTTAGTGGAAGGATGTGGAATCATGATCTGAAATGACCTAGTTACTAGGTTTTCAGATGAGGGTTCGTGTTGGTGTTTATGTGCCTTTATGTTCGTAATTGCTGGGATGTGTTCCTTAGAGATTTCATCAAACGTTGGGAGTTTGGGACTTATATTTTAGGAGTTGCTGGGTTGAGTAGCTTTTGTGTTTTATACCTTGGTTGCCTTAGTTAGAGGAACTTAATCCCATGAATTTAAATAACTTTTAGAAATACAATTTTAAAGTTTTCATTGTGTTTTATTTTATGAATGTACTGTAATTTATTTTTTCCCTGATGTTAGATGCTTAACTGATTTTTAGTATTTAATTAACATGAAACCAACACAATAACACTATTGAACATTAATTTTTGTTCAATTATCTGATTAGGTTTCTTGAGATGGAATTTTAGAAGTGAAATTGTTGGGTTGAATGATTGAATTTTATCAAGCTCTTGAACTATGTTTTCAAATTACTTTAGAAACTTTGTAACCATTTATGTCAGAGAGTGTGTGAAATCTCACCATACTCTCTATAGAATCAAGCACAATACTCTTGCCATATCTATGATTTCATTTTCTGTATTTTCAGTTATCCATGATTAACTTCAGTCCCAAAAAAAGTTAAATAGAAAATTCTAGAAATAAATAATTTGTAAGTTTTAAATTGTATAACATTCTGAGTAATGAGATGAAATCTCATACCATTCCACTTTGTTTTGTTCTGGACATGAATTATTACTTTGTCCAGTGCATTTGAACTGTACACACTGCCTACCCATTGTTTGTTTAGTAGTGGTCTTAGTTAGCAGATTAACTGTTCTGATATCACAGTGCTTGTGTTCAAGTAGCCCTTATCTTAATAATGTCCTCAAAGCACAAGAGTGGTGATGCTGGCAATTTTATTACAGCATGTTGTTATTGTTCTATTTTATTATTATCTATCATCTCTTACTGTGCTTGATTTATAAATTAAATTATAAGTATGAACAGGAAAAAAGTATGTAGGATTCATTACTATGTGTGGTTTTAGGTATCCCCTAGGGTTCTTGGAACATATCCCCTGTATAAAAGGAGAACAACTATTTTAGCTTTTGTGCATTGTTCTTGTTTGATGCTCAAATGGTATTCCGTCTTCATTTCCTTTCCTTTAGACGTGAAAATGACATTATTTTTTGAATTACTTTAGACACATCAAAATATTAAAATAACTGACAGTATAACTTGTTTGTTGTTTTTTAGAGCCAGTTTATCAACTGTCCCTGCAGAATATGGTGTGGGATCCACAGAAAGTCCAGTCTGATCTCAAATCCAAGTTTGGTTTTGATGATCTTCAAGTGGAACAAATCCTGAATTATTCAACTGAGCTAAAGGAGGTATGCACACTTGGCTGCTTCTCCTACTGCTAGGTCTCTCCTTGGGAGTGTGTCTAGAATACAGTGAGCTCTCTATATTCATGGATTCATACCATGCATTCAACCATCAGATTGAAAATGTTAGAAAAACCAATTGTGTCTGTACTGAACATGTACAGCCCTCCCCTACTTGTTGTTATTCCCTAAATAATATGATATAACAATGATTCACACAGCAATTTCATCTAGGGATGATTCAGAATATGCAGGAGGATGTGTGTAGGTCATATGCAAATACCACACCATTTTGTATGAGACTAAGTTTCTGTGGATTTTGATATCCTTGGAGGGGCCTGTGCCCCAGGGAAATGGTGGGACAGCTGTATACCTCTGGACCGGGTGGCTGGTTGCATTGAGACATGATAGCTACACTGGAGAGTTCTCTAACTAAAATCTGAGCTTCTTAGATGCAGCTGGCCCTGCTGTCTCTGTATTTTCAGGAAGTGTCCCTTTCTTCTTACCTTTTCGTTTTATCCCAGCACTCAAAGACAGATTCAGTAGTCTGATGAATGGCTGCTCTGGGGAACAGCAGTGGGAGGAGCCAGGTCAGATGAGGGTGTGAAGTTCTCTAGCTAGATATAGCTAATGGAAGTCCAAGGAAGAAGTTGGTATCCCAGGAGACATTTGTAGGGGCATAAGTGGGTGACTTCCCAGACAAAGAGACATTGATATGAGGGAAAAAGGTGGTATATGTGGTGAAAGCCAACTGAGTTTGCCAGAGTTGAGCCTCACTGCCCAAACCAGTAAATAGAAGGGTTGGACTAGCTGCCCCTTAGGACCCAGACTATAATAATATTGCTGAGGCTCTGGAAGGTGTGTTTCACCTGCACAGCTCCATTTTTTTGTCTCCAGCCTGTTTCTAGGCTCTTCTGCTTTGCAGGTGCAGGTCCAAGAACACATATCTATAGCTTTGGTCCACCCACCCATCCTCTAGACCCTTTTCTTTTCTTTTTTTTCTTTTGTACTGGGGATTGAACTCAGGGGTACTCGACCACTGAGCCACATCCTCAGCCCTATTTTGTGTTTTATGTAGAGACAGGGTCTCACTGAGTTGCTTAGCACCTCACTGTTGCTGAGGGTGGCTTTGAACTTGTGATTCTCTTGTCTCAGCTTCCCAAAGTTCTGGGATTACAGGCATGCTCCACCACACCTGGCTCTAGACCCTTTTCTTGTGCAGTCTCTCAATCAGAGTTGAGTTCTAAGGATTTAGAGGAGACCCGCTATTTCCCGTGTGGGTCTTGGTATACACCAGGGTATGCGCTTTAGTCGCAATCCTGTGAGTACTCTTCCCTGATAGCACAAGGTATGGTTTGAATGTATCTCCCCAAAATTCATGTGTGGAAAACTAAACCCTGAATTCTCATGTCGATATATTAAGAGGTGGAGCCTTTGGGAGGTAGTTAGCATAAGATGAAGTTACAAGGGTGGTCTCCCATCATGGCATTCGTGGCTTTATAAAATGAGGAAGAGAGACCTTGGGCTAGTATGCTTGCAGTTTCTCACCTTCTGCCAAGTTATGATATAGCAAGAAAGCCCTCACAGATGCTAAGCAGATGCTGATACCATAATCTTGGATTCCTCGGTCTCCAGAATTGTAAGCGAAGAAACTTCCATTCTTTATAAATCACCTAGTCTCAGTATTTTTTTATAGCAACAACAATGGACTTAAATTGCACTTTGCATGTTTAAATGAAGTTATTATTAATGTGCAGCTATTGCTTTTGATTTTTGGACTCCAAATGAGTGGCCTATAGCCAGATGCAGCCAGTAGACTCATGGATTGATGTGATGTTTAAAAAACTAGTTCTGCTCAGCAAGCTTAGACATCTTGTTCCCACATTACAAAATATTATTAACTGACAATTTTATGAACTATTTAACTTCTGTAGGACTTGAAAATATAACCTTAGCCTTTCTCATGGGATATGAAACCCTAGTTGATTGACTTACTGCAGTTGTCTCCATCTTTATGACCTTATTTACTCATTACTTTACAATATAGTTGAATATATACATAAAACTTTTACCTTAGAATGGTAAATACTTGGAGATTAGGATAAACAGGAAAACAGGAAATACTACTCAGGTATACACAATATTCCATGGATATTGTGAACTATGTGTATACATCTCCTATTGCTGCTATAGCAAGTTACCACTGATATAGTGGTTTAGGAAAACGCAAATTTATGTATGGTTCTGGAGGTCAGAAGTATAAAATGGATCTCCTGAAGTAAAACTCAAAGTGTCTGTACTAGAACCTTCTGGAAGCTCTAGTGGGGATATTATTGTGGCTGGGGGGACTCCCTTATCCTCTACTGTTCTAGGATCAGTTACTGGGCCCACAAATTAAACAGAAAAGACAGATAAACAAGAGAGAAACTAGTTTCAATTATGTAAGTGTGGGAGGTCACAAAGAAAACGGAAGTTGATGGAGGTTTATATTCCATGTTAGGCTGAACAAAAGAAAAGGAATTTGGGCCTCTGGGATGGGAGAAGAGGAAGTATCTCAAAGGTCTCCTTATGCAAATAAGTCCCTTGGTGACCAGAGTGATGGTGTGTGAGGGTGGGAGGAGTAATTTTCTTCCAAGTAGTTCTCTTCCTAATGATTTTTACAAATGTAAACTTCCTTTATAAAAGTAAGTTACCTTTGCCAAAAGGGAAATTTATGCATTATTTTTAGATAGCGGGAGGGAAAGAGCTTTTTCTGCATTTGCTGACTGTTAAGCTCAAAAGAACCCACATTCTCCAAAGGCCTGTGTTGGGTTGCAATTCTGGTACTTTTCATTTTTCTGTGCCTCTACCAGCTTCTAGAGTCTGCCCATTCTCCTTGCTCGTGGTCTCTCTGAACCATTGTTCAAGCCAGTGATGGCTGGCCGAGTCTTTCTCATGTCTCACCACTCTGACACCGACTCTATTGCTATCATTAACAAGGAACCCTGTGATTACACTGTGCCCACGTGATAATCCAGGATGACCTTCCATTCAAGGTCGGCTCATCTGCACCTAATTGCATCTGAGCCTCAGATCTCACCAGCCGTGCAACAGCCTATTTGCAGGTTCTGGGGATCAGGATATTAGCTTCTTTGAGAGCCCATTACCCTTCCTACCTCTTGTAAAGCCCTTTACTGTCTGGCATCTGCCTGTGTTCCCAGATCTTCTCTGAGTGCTTAGTGACTCCTACCCCTTCACTTTCCAGGTGTGTACAGGGGCCTCAGTACATGCTGCCCTGGGCTAGAGCAGTTCTGTTGGTTCCTTTACTGCCTCCTCCTTAGAAAATGATTCATCCAAACTCTCATCTTCTGTGGAGGCCCCATGATCTCACTCCAGCCTCTGTCCCCTCCTAGTCAACCTTTTGTTATAGAGCACATCCCCGGGAACTGAAAGCCTGCTCATCTGCCTCTCGTAGACCATGAGTATCTGGGCAGAGATGAGGTCTTATTTTTCCTCGTGGTATGTGGTACCACTATACTTGCTGTTTTCTTTTTCTTGTGGTGCTGAGGATTGAACCCAGGGCCTTGCACATGCTAGGCAAGTGCTCTACCACTGAGCTACATCCCCAGCTTATTTTTAAATTTTATTTTGATAAAGGGTATCACTAAATTGTCACAACTGGCCTCAATCTTGCAATCCTTCTGCCTCAGCCTCACAAATAGCTAGGGTTGCAGATGTGCACCACCACACTTGCCTTATTTTAATTAAAAGGAAGAATAATCAGAAAATATGAGGCATCTTGTGGCTTTGATAGTCACGAGTGAACATTTTTAAAATCTAGATTTTAGAGGAAAACTATAAGATGAACAAATAGGCTTTAATGCTTTCTGATTGTTGCCTTTGTATTAGTCTGTTTGGATGGCTAAAACAAATCCCCATAGCTTGAGTGGCTTATACAAAAGGAACTTATTTCTCATGGTTTTGGAGGCAGGAAGTCCAGGGTCAAGTCTCCAGTGCACTTGATGTCAGGTTAGGCTCACTTTCTAGTTCATAGACAGAATCCTTTCACTGTGTCTTCACTTGGTACAAGGAATGCAGGAGCTCCCTCATTGGTCTTTTCTATGGGCACTAAATCCATTACAAGGGCTACACTCTTGTGATGTAATCACTTTCCAAGGTGCATCTTCTCATTTCATTGCCCTGAGAATTAAGATTTCAGTATATGAATTTTGGGGGTACACAAATATTTAGATAATAGCAGTAATCAATAGAATTCTTGAGCTGGGCGCAGTGGTGCACGCCTGTAATCCCAGCACTTAGGGAGGCTGAAACAGGAGAATCCCGAGTTCAAAGCCAGCCTCAGCAAGGGTGAGGCGCTAAGCAACTCAGTGAGACCCTGTCTCTACATAAAACACGAAATAGGGCTGGGGATGTGGCTCAGTGGTCGAGTACCCCTGAGTTCAATCCCCATTACAAAAAAAAAAATAGAATTCTTGAAACACAGCACCACTAAGACTACATAATAAGGCAACGTAGCTCATTCTATCACAGACTTAAGTATTTAGAGAGCAGTTTTAGATAAGTTCATGTATAAAATAAAGGAGATTTGATGCAAAATGTTAAACAGTTTCTAAACCAGGACCTCCATTTAACTCTTCCCAATTTTATAGGTTTTAATAATTAGAAAAGAAAATGTTCTCAGGAAAGCAACATTGTTAATGCAAAGTATCAATTAAAACTAGGCTGGCCTCTATTTGCTTTGGTGGGAGAGTGAAGATGAACAATGTTTATATCATCCTCATGTCTTCCGCTGGAATAAACAGTTGTTTCTGTTGCTTATGGCCAGTTCTGAAAAATAGGATCAGTTTTCTTCCTTAACCACAAAAGTTTGCCCTCAGGACAAATTACACAGACACTATAAGCAACACTTCGTCACCTGCTACTTCTTTAATCAGGCAAATGTAGGACTTTCACTTTGACAAGATTGTGGTAATATTTGTAGAAAAGAAATGTTCTAGGGAAAAAAAAGTTTTTACTTTTAAGCATTTCTTTCATATTGTTGCCAGATTCCCACAGACAGCTCCTTAGAGAGGGTGGTGTGTTCAGTCTTGTCCAGCATATCCGAGGATGAAGCTGAGAGAGACGGCCATGGTGGAGACTGTCATCCCGAGTGGTCAGAAGCCAAGAACTATCTCACTCATGCAGTCAGCTGGTTGCGGCTGTACAGACAGGTGCAGTCCTATATCTGGATGCTGTGACTTGGAGCCTAATGGTTTGCAGTATCCAAACTCATTCCTTTCAACACCATGATCTTTACCTTTTCATTTCATATCCTTCCTAGGGAAAGGCTTTAAGATCTCCACGTCCTGGCCACTGTGTCTACCTTTTGCCATGGGTGTCCACCAGACTCAGGCCAACAGGCTTTCAACACAAATCATCAAAAGTCCATCCATGTTTCATACACACACATCTAGCAACTGAGAGGCTTCTACATCCATACTGCTGTTGGGATGTGAGATCCACCCTCAGGCTGCTTTGACCATGTCCTTGGATATTTGCACACACACATTTGACTCGCTTTGTGCCTTCTGTCTGGTTTTGCTCAGAAGTATTGTGTAAAAATTGTGACTAGGACTTAAAGACAAACAAGGAGAATGCAGGCTTTGGTCTGTTTTCAGAATTTGTGGTGTGAGGAAGCATACCCCCAGTTATTAGATACCTGTCTGATGGCCTTGGAAGTCCACAGAGGCCCTGGCCAGCTCACAGCTTTGTGTTTCTTGGTCAGTTTTGGAGACTGCAGGAGAGTCCCTTCACTATCACCTTCCATTTTCTTTATCAGGTGTTACTTTCCTATCTTGTATTTTTTTCTTCAAGATCACAGCCCTTTCAAACCTTCATCTCCCTTAATATGTTGAGCTGATTCAGGTTGAAATTTCATGTCTGATTGTCCATTTGCTGGCACTAAATTTATCAAGCACTAAAGTTATCAAGGGATGGCATTGAGATGACCAACATCAATGTGCACATTTGCTTTGTGCATTATCTGCATTATTTAAATACAGTAAGGCTTTATTTGCACACATATCTTAGTGTCATACAGATCCTATATTCATTTGACATGAAAGATCTATTTTTTGCTTTATTTTGGTGGATGATGAACTATAATACTGATGGTCCGGTTTTTTTTTTTTTTTTTTCTATCTGGGGATTGAACCTAGTATTGCCTAATCACTGACTCACATTCCCAGCTCTTTTTTATATTTTTATTTAGTAACAGGTTCTCGCAAAGTTGCTTGGGGCCTTGCTAAGTTGCTGAGGCTGGCTTTGGTCTTTTCTTTAGTATCATATTACCAAGCCCATGTCATAAAGTGGTATTTAGTGACTATGTATTAATGATGACATATATTTTAAAATATATAACTATATTTAAATTATTCTAAACACGTTAGTTTCATATTCAAATAATATTTAATTTAAAACAATGTATACTATTGCCCTTTTTCTCTCTCTCTTTTTTTTCTTTTGGAGGGAGGTGGAGAAATAACTAGGGTGCTAGCAGTATCAATTATTACACTTTGTCGTTTTTAATTTCTGAGTAGATATTAAATCAAAATGCAGTTATTAACGGGCACAATGGTGGATACCTGTAATCCCAGTGGCTAGGGAGGCCGAGACAGGAGCATCTCGTGTTCAAAGCCAGCCTCAGCAAAAGCAAGGTGCTAAGCAACTCAATGAGACCCTGTCTCTAAATAAAATACAAAATAGGGCTGGGGATGTGGCTAAGTGTTTGAGTGCCCCTGAGTTCAATCCTCGGTACCTCCCCCAAGAATGTAGTCATTAATAGACACTTTGATTGGTTGTCATTTAAAATGGTCAGTTAATATTTTTTAACTAAATACATTATTTGTAATGTTATTATTAATACTAATATTTTTGTTTCTGAATTTGTAGGTGTTTCATCAGTGGCAACAGGGTAGCCTGCTTCAGAAGATACTCACAAGTGCTGGCCATAGGCTGGGGGTCCTCAGGGACCAACTTGAAGAAGGGGATGAGCCATGGAAAGTAGTGGAAGCTTTGCACACTGGACTGCTCCTTCTGAGTGACAGCTTGGCAGTTGACGGACCTGAAGACAGTCTCCACTCTCCACAGATGTAAGACACATTTCCTTATTTTGTTATTGACAAGGCTAGATAACGCTGAATGTTCAAGAATGTGTGAGGTTACTGTCAGAAACAAATTTTTTGAAACTGCAGCTAGACTATGAATTTCTAGTTAACAGGTGGGAAATCCTGGGCTTTTATGTTGAACCACGATCAGGACAGAACTTATTGAAAAATTCTGGACACCAGTTCAGATGTGGAAGGCAATCACAAGGGGGAATGACATTTGAGAAGATGCCAGCTTTGTGAATTTTAGGTTTTATGTCTTTGGCATATGTTTTAAAATGAACACATATGTGTTAGAGGTAATGTTACACAAGAAACTACTTGTTTTCATATTTTAAAATTGCAAATATTTGAAGTGTTTATGTGAGTCTAGAAATATTTTAGAAGTTGAAAAAAGTGGAAATGGTGATTTTTAAATTTTTAGAGAAATCAAATTAATTTGTCCAATGATCAATTCTGTAAGATTGGGTCTCTTTCTTCAGTAAGTGTCATAGTTTGGAGTAAAATGAATTTTATAATATGCCTACTGTTAAGACCTTCATTGGAAGAAAACAATGAAAACAATTAGATTTCTCAATATAATCTCAAAAGAGCTCATGGGCCACATGAACTCTGGCTCTCTGGGTACCGTGAACATGGAATTATGATGTCAGAATTGTATGGGACTGTATTGTTTTTATGATTACACCACAAATAGCAACTTCCAACATTTCTTACTCTTTCACATTTTCTGGAAGGAGTTAGGAAACAGGATCTTGCTATGAAGGTCTTATTTCCTGTCTTTCACTAAGAGTTGCCCTGGGGCAGAGGTATTAGAGCTGCAGGCAGCAATGAGGTTTCTATCAGGGCTATAAAAGCAACAGAAAGATGAATATCAGGAAGAGCAGGGGCACCTTGAAACCTTTTTGGCGGCTCCAGTAAGGCCTGACTCTGCAACATACAGGTGGCTGCGAAGTGTCTGCTCACAGAGGTGGCCATGTGATGTCCTTGCTTGCCAGAGCTTGAACAGGCTCAACAGCCTAGATCTAAGTTTCAGGTCACACAGTTGATCTATTTTTTTCTGGAGAGAGTAAAATAAAGTACACTTGCCTCTTTTCCACGCTCCAGTTCTTTCCACGAGTCCTGGGCTTCCTCCTCAGTGTAACCCAAAGTGTCAGAGAATGAGTACTATAACCCTGCTTCATCCTGTGGAGGCTCAGTTCAAGAAGCCACCTCTGGCTTTCAGGCTAGGGAGAGGAGGCACATGGCCGTGGTAATGGGTGTGGAGGTGGTCCCCTCTCCTGCTATAGGAGAAATGTCATCCTCCTTACTCTTTCTGTACCCTCTGCAGTGGTCAGATCCATCAGCTTACAAACCACAGGACAGCAGCATCTAGTTATCGCACTTGCATTTAACCCAGGCCTTCTGAGATTCTGTGAAGACCAAGTGTTGAGAAGTCCACATGCAGGCTAGAGGCTCAAAGCTGTGGCATGGCCAGAGTTCTGCCATGGGAGAGTTTTGCTTGGTGTTTTAGTACCCACATCTTTCTACACTTCTCTTCTTTGAGCTTGCCATCTTTGTCATGGCTGAGGATGTCTTGTGCTGGCGTGAAGATAGCCTGTCTAGACAAGTGGGCTACCCGCATTGTGATCCCACATTTGGCTCTTCAACATCCCACATTCATTTCCATTTTTGTTAACTTTCATTTTCAGACTTACTTTCTTCCCAGCTTCTCTTCTGAGTTGATTCCTGCATCCATTTGAGTAATATGTCATCTTATTTAATAGACTAGAGTCTAGAGATAGAGAATCCCTTGTCTCTTCTGTCAGCCTTAGTGAGATGCTCTGGTAGGAAGGCAGATGCATCTCTAATCGAGTAGTGCTTGAAATATTTCCCCTGATGACTTTTCTTCTCCGCTTTGAAGGTGAACATCTCTGAAGTATAGTCTTTGCAGCTGGCCCCCAGTTCATTACTCTGTCTCCATCTTCAAACATGTCTGGCCTCTAAACCTCCTGGCACTACAGGTGTCAAGCAGCCTGGCTATCCCCCTTTGACTTCAGAGAATCTTACAAATGTTGTAAATTTGCCCGAGTTGGGACCACTTTGATGGATCCTGTATATCACCATACACCTTTTCAATATTTTGAAACTTTTCTCAACTTTTTCCTACATCTCATAGCCATAGGTTTCAAGGCAAAAAGTTTAAATCTAACCTGGAAATTTATGCTAATCCTCACTTCTTTTACATACTGTTAGGAATATTCTTTCCTGTTCTGGGATAAATAGGATGTTTAATCCATATTCAGTACCTAAAAGAATCTACAAATCAGCTGATTCAAATAATGCAATTTGTTAAGAACCTGGTTCGATGATGAAATGAGACTTTCAGTCCATGAACACCTTTTTCAAAGCAGTGGGATATTTTCATTTGCATGGAAGTTTCATTTCCCTAGTTGGTGCCTTGAAACACTTTCATTCCATTTCACTTATTTCTTTTTGCCCTCAGATCACAGCATCTGCAGAAATTGCAGAGTGTGCTGCAAAACCTGCCCCAATGGCCAGACCTAAAGAAATTGCTGCAGCTGGGTGGTGCTCTCAGGAATGCAATAGCCCAGGATTTGCATTTCATCCAAGGTAAACCAACTCTGGTGTTATTTGTCACTGACTCACTAAGAGCAAACATGACATTTATTGGAAAACGGACTTGCAACTACCTGACAATGTTGTAAAGTTTAGAGCTAAGGTATGCTGCTGTTGTATGAATATTTATGCTTTGTTACAATGTCTTCTGGGGTATTTCGCATACAACATGCCATGACTGAATACACAAAACTGTCACAGTGACAGGTGTACCCTGTTCTTCAATATACACCTATAGTGTGGTCTGGGATAGGCAGTTTCTCAGGACTTAGATTTAATTTTCACATTCGCACCAGCACAAACAATTCTCTGGCTGGAGAGGGGCTAGGGTGCATTTTGAGTAAGTGAATCATTATATTTATATCCCTCCCTTCTACGTCTCAGTATCTGATAGAAATCTTATTCCTCCTGAGTATACAGCATGTCCTTCTTTGAATTTCTGTTAACTGTGGTGGATGTTTTTCTTTCTGCAGTCTTCTGAGGAAGTCAAGTTTGCATTTTTGCCTGAGAAAGCTGTCTTTTTATCATTTTATGGAGGAGGGAGAAGAAATGAGGAGAGGATGTTGCTTTAGAAGCAAAACTCTTCTCTAACAAGGAACCCATATTCATGTGTCTTCAAAAAAGGATATGACAGAGTTATATGTCTTCCTCCATTTTCCTCTCTAAGGAAGATAATGAAATATCTCAAGTCAAGTTGACTGAAATGTGTGTTTTTAGAATTTCAATTTATTGATTCATACCATACATAGAAATCAAGCTTGAAGAAGCCTAACTTGGGTGAAGACTAAATCGAATTGTTGATCTTGCAGCGATCCTCACTCACCTGGAAACTTCAGCGAACAATTCTATGCTGGGTGCACCTAATCGATGGAAACTAGAAAAGGATGTGTTCTTTGGGGAGTTAAAGCAGGTAAATTGCAGCCAAGGATTATACATAAACCATTTTTATAAAACATTGAAGAAGCTCATGCAATATTAAGCTTTGCCTATTGTGGATTTTGCTAGCAAAATAAAGAGAATAGACACATTTTTGAAGGACTTTAGGTGATATTTTAACATTTTGATTGTTTATTTCTATTTGTAGTTCTTGAGCCCATGGTGAGCATGACTATACTCTCTAAATGTTACCCTTTTCCATCCTCATTAATCTTTTAGATGTTGATGGAGAATGCTTCTGTTCCCTGCCTAAATGAAGGCTTGTCTGAGGAGGAGGTCCTTCTGCCCCCTGAGATGTGGGGGGACCCCTGGGGACTGTTGTGCAGTCATACCTCCTTCAATGAGACCAGTGTTTTCAACAGGCTACTTGATACAGTAAAGTATGCTGTAAGTACTTCACTATCTGATCTCTTCCATGGGCGCCAACTGGGCTCATGTCTAAGGTTAAATTTACTGAAGATGCTAATATTGAGTTAAGTGTCCATACACTTAAAGGAGACCAGCCAACTGAATCATGCCTTTCAATTCCATCCCTGCTGTCTGACCGCTTGGGTGTGTGTGTTCTACTCCCCACCAAAACCTACTTGACCTTCCCCAAGACAATCTTAAACTTTCAAACCAGCCATTTCTGCTTCTGTGGTTTTCTGGCCACTTGTCCTGTTGCATTTCTAGCTGCATATGGGGAGAAAAGTGGAGGGATAACTTTGGTGATCAGTCAACTTGTAGCAGAGCTCTGGCTTTCAGGGGTCATAAACTTTGAAAATCATGAGTTTCTCATGTCACAGCCCAGCACACTTCTGTGAGCACTCACCTTGGCTGAGCATTCACATGGGACTGTCTGGCAATTGGTTTGGAAAGATTGTTATGTCAAGTCTAGCCTTTATTTTTCATACTGAGAACTAAACATTATAGTAATATATTTGTTCTTCATGTTTTTTCCTTCCAGAACTATCTATTTTTTTTAACTTCTTCCTTACATACGATGAGTTAAAACCAGTGACTTTAACATCACAGGAAAATGAACACAGCATGGTCATGTGTACATAGTTCAGCCATCAAGGCTTTCTCAGTGTCTGCTCAGCATGGTGGCATGAGGAAGAGAATATAAATGTGAATGCTCTCTTGACTGAGCAAGGCAGATAGCACGAGTGCACAGGATCTCAGCATCTGGAAGTCTCCCAAAGATGTTGATGAGCCTTAGTAAAATGAGGCATAAGATTTGGAAGCAATGAGAAGTCATAGAGGATGCTAGGCAGATGGAAAAGTATGTTTGAAATCATGCAAGCACATGAACAACTCTACCTATTTGCACATCTGTTTTCCTAGTGGATATAAACTTTCTCCTGGCAGAAAGCTCATTTCAAATTTCCCTGTGTCTATATTGCCTAACTTATAGCTCCACATGGAGCTAGGATCCAGCAGCTGCAGGTGATGAGTGTTTCCCCAGGTCACATATCTGTAAGATAGCCTTTCTGAGGGTGCTTAGATGTGTCAGTAGCAAACCATTCTATAACTTAGTGTCTATTCCAATATTTCTTGTGACTCTGGGTGTTGACTGGGCTTATCTAGGGAGTTCTTCTGATGATCTTACTGGGTGCTGCTCCTGTAGTTGCAGTCTGAGGCCCATGGTGGGTGGGGAGGACTTTGGATGCTCAGCTGGAATGTTGAGGACTGGTACCTCTCATCTGAAGTTGCAGGGTTTCTCTTCTGGGAAGCTTCATCACATGGTATCTCAGGAGGGTAGATAGTCTTTCCACATGGTGTCCAGGCATCTCAAAAACAGGCAAGAAGGGAGGCTTTTAAAGCATTTGATGGCCTCTTAGAAGGGGTAGAAATGGAATTGGCATATGTCATTTGTGCTTCATGTTGTGGATTAATGTGAGTCAGAGCCCAGCCTAGATGGATTGTGGGAGGGGATTACTAAAAGTACAATTATCTGGTTCATTGGCGACCTGTGAGGATAAAAGCTAACACAGACGGCTATGACACTTGGGTTTTTACTTATTGGGTCCCTAATAAAATGAGTTATAAGTTACCTGACTGAGTTGTTGTATAAAGGTTTTATTTTGGAGTCTATAATTTTGAACATGAGTAAAGATTCAAGTCTAGCATTATGACTTAGTAGTCATGAAACTACAGGGCATGGAACCCTGGATACACAAGACTAGGTAGGTTACATTTCAAATACCCACATTTGAATGATTTTATTTATTACAAATGATGTTTTATTTTCTTATTAAGGACCGTACTTTGCAAGAGGTCATTGCTGGGCACACAGACATGCCAGTTTTGGTACCTGAAGAATATCTGGGCTGGCAGGAACTGGAGACCCAGCTGTCAGAAGTAAGACTTTCCTGTTCTCGGCTCTTCCGGTTGCACGGTGCTGATGCATCACCTGGGACCCGTGACTCTTCTGGTGGCTGTGAACACCAGCTTGTCTCCACTTTGTGAGTATGCATTGCATGAAAAACTTCCCCACACTTGGACATCAAAATGATTTCAACTGCCTCCTATTCAAATGATAGATCAATATTTAGATTCTATTTCTAATGAATGGATAGAAAGATGTTTATTTTGAAGTTAACCTTTGGTACATTAGAAAGCATCTAAAAATGTAACATATTAAACAATTCCCTTAAGTTTAACTATTGGTTTAATCTTTTATAAGAAATGCAGGAACTTATGGAGTCCAAATAGTGCATATGTTTGAGGTTCTCGTTAGTTCTATACTCAGAATTATCACATTAACTACTAATGGGAGTCTTGCCTTGAGAGCCATGCTTCTCCAAAAATTTTGCCTTGTTTTTATTTTATGACTCTGAAAATTATATGTGTGATCAATTTCTTTCCTCAGCTGCTAGGAAATTCACAAATACATCAAGTAAGAAATGTATTCTTCTTGGCCTCAAAGTTCATTTTATTTTATGTTCTTTATTTTCCCTCTTTCTTTTCTCTTGATTTACTCTTTCTTTTATTTTATGTATTCCCATAAATGGTTTCCTCTCACTTTGTAAATCAGGGTGGAGGAACTTATAAACAAACAAATAAATATTAAGCGAACCATTTTGAAGAATCTAATTTCTTTCATATGAGGACTGCCAGACATTTGCATGTTTGTGTTTAGATGGATTTATAATGATTCATCATCTGAGCATCATTATCATCCTTGAATTCTTTTTGACTACAGGATATTTCATATGCTTGAAAAAGTACAACTGTTCCTGGAACAGACATCCCATGGGAAGACCTTCCTAGGGCTTCTCAGGAATGCTTGTGAAGTGGCTCGATGTGTGAATATGCAAGGAAATTTCCAGAACAGTCTGCTGGGTAAGGCTAGAGACAAGAATGTGGGGTATTTTCCTCAGTTAGTGAGGTAAGATGATCATAAAAGTCCATCCTACTTCATGAAGGGCAGATTAAAATGGAAGGTTTTCCAAGGACAATTCACTCTTATGATTACTGTAGTCAGGCTTTTCCTTTCCATTATGACAAGATCCTCACCCTCACAAGGCTGTCCTTACTTTAGATGCCAACTCCAAGCTTAGGCCTCCCTTTAGACTTTCAGCCAATAAGCTCTAAATCATGATTTCTGTGACCTCTTCCTCAAGTTCTATACTTTGTTAGAACAGCTCCCAGAACTCAGGAAAAGTTTTCAGACAAGAGTACTGCTTATTATAAAGGATATAACTGAGGAACCATGAGATGGAAGAGGTACATAGGGCAAGTTATGGAGGAAGCAGGTGAGGGGTGCAGAACCTCCATGCCTTCCTTCTCGAGGTACACCACTGTCCCGGCACCTCCAGGAGTGCACCACCTTCAAGCAATTAAAGCCCCTACCCTTTGGGGTTTTTATGGAGGTTTTGTTATGCAATCAAGATTAATTGTAGATCATTAGCAATTAATTAAACCTCCAGCTTTTCTCCTCACCTTGGAGGTTAGGGGGAGAGTAAAGAAGCGAGAACAGGGTGGGGTGAAACTTGGAACCCTTTAATTACATGGTTGATTCTTCTGACAACCAGCTTCTATCCCAAGGTAGTCTAGGAACCCCTCCCCCAGCAATGTTTTTTAAGTGAATATTTTAAATAGAATTTTTAAAATTGGTGAATTATAGTTACAGATGCGAAATTCATCGTGATATGGTTTGCTTAATTTCATTCTGTTTTTCTCCTTTCCCATCCCCCCTCCATTCTCTTATTCTTTATTCACCTTCCTTTATTCCACTGTTCCCCCTTCTATTTTCATGAGACCCCTGTTTCTTTAAAATTCCTTATTTCTTTCCAGCTTCCATATATGAGAAAACATTTGTCTTTTGACTTTCTGCTTTCAGAATCTAGCTTATTTCACTTAGCATGATGTTCTCCAGTTTCATCCATTTGCCAGCAAATATTATAATTTCATTCTTTTGTTATGTCTGAGTAAAACTCCATTGTGTGTGTGTATGTGTGTGTAACATTTTCTTTATTCTGTTGAATTCTTTATTCTTGTATTTGTTGAAGCACAGTGAGTCTGGTTTCATAACTTGGCTATTGTGAATTATGCTGCTATAAACATTGGTATGCGTGCATCAATATAGTATGCTGATTTTAGTTCTTTTGAATAAATACCAAAAGAATGGGATAGTTGGGTCATAGGGTGGGCCCATTCCTCATCTTTTGCGGAATCTCCATATTGCTTTCCATAGTGATTGTGCTAATTTGCAGTCCCACACCATCATCAGTATTTATTATTATTTGTATTCTTGATTATTGTCATTCTAACTGGAATGAGATGAAATCTCAGTGTAATTTTGATTTGCATTTCCCTGATTGCTAGGGAAAAAATGTTGAATATTTTTTCTTATGTTTGTTCACCATTTGCATTTCTTCTTTACAAAAGTATCTATTTAGTTCAATTGCCCATTTATTGATTGAATTATTTTTTGATGTTAATTTTTTGAGTAATATATATATGTGTGTGTGTGTATATATATTCTGGTTATTACTCTCCCATTGGAAGAGTAATTGGCAAAGATTTTATCTCATTCCATAGGCCCTCTCTTGATACTCTTAATTGTTTCCTTTTGCTGTGAAGAAGCTTTTTAATTTTAGTTTTTGAAACTCTAGCCAGAGCAATCAGGCAAGAGAAGGAAATTAAAAAGATACAAATAGGAAAAGAAGAAGACAAATTATCTCTGCTGATGACACAATTCTATACTTAGAAGACTCAAAATATTCCACTAAAAGACTTCTAGAGCTGATAAACAAATTCAGCAAAGTAGCAGGATACAAGATCAACATACAAAAATCAATAGTTTTTCTATACTCCAGTAATGAATCTGCTGATAAAAATGTCAGGAAAGCAATTCCATTCACAATAGCCTAAAAAAAATCTGTAGGAATAAATCTAATAAAGGAAGTGGAAGATCTCTACAATAAAAACAACAGAACACTGAAGAAGGAAATTGAAGACCTCAGAAGAGGGAAAGACCTTCAATGTTCATGGATAAGCAGAATTAATATTGCTAAAATGGTCATATGCATTATATGGATTTAATGCAATCCTCAATGAATCTCCATTGAAATGCCAATGACATTCTTCACAGAACTAAATAAAAAAAATTCTAAAATTCATATGGACGAATAAAAGACCCAGAATAGCCAAATAAATGCTGAGCAATCAAAGTGATGCTGGTGACATCACAATACCTGATCTCATAGCTTCAGAGCTATAGTAAACAAAACAAAACAAAACAAAACAAAACAAAAAACACAGAATGGCATTGGCATAAAAACAGACATGAAGATCAATGGAATAGAATAGAAGACAGAGAAAAATCCACATAAATATATTTAAATATATTTAGATAAGTTTGCCAAAAACATACATTAGAGAAAAGATTGCATTTTAAAGAAATTATGCTGGGGAAAATGCATATGCATATATAGAAGAATGAATCTGGATCCCTATCTCTCATTCTGCACAAAAATCAACTCAAAGGGGATCAAAGACCTAGGACCTAGACTAGAAACACTGCAACCACTAGAAGAAAATATAGGGTCAACACTCCAACATATTGGCTCAGGCACAAGATTTTCTTAATAAGACCCACAACTGTCTTATTAGCATTTGAAAGACATTTACCTCTTTGAGGATTTTGGAGTTCTGTGCCAAGGAAACAAGAGCAGCAACCAAATACATGTGTCTCTTATTGTGTCATAGTTTCCTTCTCCTTGCCAGTCTCATAAAGTCAAAAGCCCCTAAAATATAACTTTTATAAATTCAACTGCATGACTCACAAGGTCTTCCCCTAATGAGCGTCCTGCCCCTTTTGAACCCACGTGAAATGTGTACTTCTGATTCTGTCTTTCTGCTCTAGGGCTGGTTGTCTGTTTCCACATCTCCCAGTTTCCTGGTGTGTCCTGACACTCATTCATCTCAATGGGCTTGTCGGCTTCTCCTTGCAATGCCTGCATATTGGATGTGGAGGGCTTGGGACTAACAATGGGTATTTATCCTTTGTTAAAGGATAGAACCCATGGCCACCCTGGGTTCTTTCCTTCCTTTCTCTTCAAATTGCTGCTCTTACAGGCTGCTGGAGTCTCCCTCTGGGGCTCTTAGTATCAAATCTACATGCCAGGGGATGGGTCCTTTTGTTTGCTCAGTACTTTTGTTGACAGTGCTAGGTTGTCGGCCACGTGTCCTGAGTTGGGGAGTCATCCTACACCTTCACTTTCTCTCTTACCTTTGTCTTCCTTTTTTATCACTTATTCTTGCCGATTGACACTTATTCTTGATGCCCTCCAACTTATTGATTCTTGGTTTTATTTCTTGAGCTTAAAGGTCTTTTTTAGTCTGTGCCTGCACCAACATGATAGAGCGTTGGCCCTGTTTTCTTCTGGCAGTTGCAAGGCTTCTAGTCAAATCCCGGAGTCTTTGATCCACTTTGATTTTTGTGCAGGGTGAGAGATAAGGATCTAGTCTCCTTCTACCACATAGGGATATTCAGTTTTCCCAGCACCATTTGTTAAAAAGGCTGTATCTTCTCCAACATATAGAATTTGCATTTTAAGAAGACGTCCAGATGACTTATAAGCATATGAAAGTTTGAGAAGCACTAAATAACTACAGAATAACATGAATAACAGCAGAACAATCCTGTTGTTATGCAAAAGGAAAGTATCCATTTCTTTTTCCTTGTTTCTCCTTTAAAAAGAAAACAATACAAACACAGTGCATCCTAAGAATGTGGTATAATAGAGATGAATTAAGTGTGCTAATGTAAGTATTTAAGTTTGTGCAGTGTAGTTTTATCATGCAGCTAAAACACAGTCTCAGTTTGGTATTTTGGCATGGATTTTGAAAGCAGATGGACTTGAGATCAAACATTGCAGCTAATGGGTTTTATTTGAGTGGTCCCTCATTTACTATTTTTATTCTTGGTAAAATAAAAATTATATAATCAACTTTACTTGGTTTTTATGAAAGCTAAATATGATAGAGTAGTAATATGCCCAGCACAGTATTATAGTCGTGTATGATGGACAGTAGCTCCCTTTCTTTCCTCCATGCAATGAATGTCAACATTACGATGAATTAAAAGTGACTGGGAATTTGCTATAAGGATTTTATTTTCTTCTTCTTTTTAAAAAAATTCTTGGATATTGCTTTTTTTATTTTTATAGCACTTTTCTTGTCCGATGTTAGTCACATACTTCTGTGCAAATTTTCTAAATTGTTTCCATCTTTTTCCCCTAAAAACACTTAAAGATTTAGATACATAGCCTTTCTATTTCCATAGGAAGTCAGTGAGGTACAAAGGGTGTAAGTTTTATGAAATTTTACTCGTGAAATAAAGACAACAGAAGTTAAATTATTTGCCTCAAATTAGAAGGATTTTTGTCTTAAGTTTTATTGAAATATAATATTCACTAAAACACACATATTTAAAGAATATAATTTCCTAAGTGTTGAAATATGAATATACCAATGAAACATTACTATCCAAAGCTAACTCCTGTTCTTTGGGTTCCCCTCTTAATGTCAATTCCAGTCCCTATTCTGTCCCCAGGGAACCACTGCTCTGCTTTCTATCACTATAGTTGAGTTTTAGTTTTCTAGAAAATTTTGCAAATGGAATTATGCAATATGTACTTTTTCTGTCCTGTTTCACTTAGCATAATTGTTGAGCATTAATGATTTGAGATTCATCCATGTCCTAATGTGTTCATTCTTTTTCATTACTGATTACTATTCAGTTGAATGGATGTGTCACAATTTGTCCACACAAAAAATTCACAATTGGATTGTTTAGCATGTTGGCTGTTTCACATAAAGTTGCTTTGAACACTGGTATATATTTGGCTGAAAATATGTATTGTTTTTTGCAATAAAATAACTGGATTACATGGAAGGTGTATGTTTAACCTAAAAAGAAAAGACAAGCTATTTTTTCAGAGTTGTTTTATAATTTTACACTCCCTTTTTAAAATTTTTTATTTATTATAATTAGTTATACATGATAGCAGAATGCATTTTGATTCATTGTACACAAATAGAGTACAAATTTTCATTTCTCTGATTGTACACAATGTAGAGTCACATCCCATGTGCATTCATACATGTACCTAGGGCGATGATGTCCATCTCATTCCATCATCTTTCCTGCCCCCAGGCCTCCTCCCATCTCCCTCCACTTTGTGCAAAGTTCCTTCACTCTTCCCATTCCCCGCCCCCCACCATTGTGGATCAACACCCACTTATCAGAGAGAACATTCAGCCTTTGGTTTTTTAGGATTGGCTTACTTCACTTAGCATGATGTTCTCCAACTCCGTCCATTTATGTGCAAGTGCCATAATTTTATTCTGTTATAATGCTGAATACTATTCCCATCAGCAGTGCAGTGTGTGAGGGTTCTCATATTACATATCTTCTCCAACACTTGGTATGTGCAGTCTTTTTAATTTTAGGCATTTTATTAGATGTATAGTATTATTTTATTATGGATTTAGTTTGTGAGTAGTAATTTTGAACATCTACCTTTGATGTGTTTATATGCCATCTGCATATCTTTATTTATGAATTGTGTTACAATCTTTTCTCTACTTTTAAAATTGTGTTTGTTTCTATATTTATTGAGCTTGAAAGTTCCTTATATACTCAAGATATAAACCTTTTGTCAGACATATGTTATTGATTTCTAATTTAATTCCATTTTGGTCAGTGAATAGTCTTTCTATGACCTTTAATCCTATTGAATTTATTGAGGCTTTGTTTTATGCTTTAGAACATAATCTACTTTGGTAAATGTTCCATGTGCACTTGAGAAGAATATGTATTATGTCATCACTGTGTAGAATGTTCTATATACAGAAGGCAGATCATATTGTTTGATAGTAGTGTACAAATTTTCTATATACTTAGTAATGTTTTATCTTGACATGTACTGAAATCTCTGAATTTATATTAGTGCATTAGTCTATTTACCCTTGTATTTCTATTAATTTTTGTTTCATTTTGAAATTCTGTTGTAATGTGTGTATGTGTTTAGAATTGTTCTATCTTCTTGAATGGTGGATGTCTTCATCATCATGCAATGATATTATCATCTAATCTACTTTGATAACTTTTTGATTAGTGTTGGGGTAGTATATCTTTTCCATTCTTTTTATTTATGACTTCATGTTTCAAGCAGATTTCTTATGTACAGCTTGCAGGTAGGTCTTATTTTATCTAAAGGGACAAGTTTTGCCTTTTCACTGAGCTAAGTAAATTATATAGCATGCATTAAATAACATTAATCATTTAATGTGATTAATGTTCTTTGGTATTTCCACCATCTGTCAGTTTGATTAATTTTTTTCCATAAATATGGGTCATAATTTCCTTCTTCTTTGCATGCCTGGTAATTATTGATTTGATGCCAAAATTACAAGTTTTAACCTTATTTTGTGCTGTTTTTCTATTTGTATAAACATTTTTGAGACAAATTACTTGAAACAGTTTAAGCCTTTAGGGTTTTTCTATTTTTCTCAGTGCTGAGGATTGAATTCAGTACATGTGAGGCAAGAGCATTTCCACAGAAATATACCGTGAGCCCTAGAGTCTTAGGCAGGACTGTCAATGTACAAGTCTGGTTGGAAATATTATCCACTACTGATGCAAAACTCTTTATGTATACTCTGCTCACTGACTAATGAATTGTAAATTGTTCCAGTTGGCAATGGAAATAGAGTATATTGCTCGTCTTGTGTGAAGACTAAAGATTGCTATCTTTAATCCTGTGGGGATTAAACTACCTGGTCTCCAGGAGTTCCCTCACATGCAGGGTTAATCTATTCTCAGCTGAATACTGGAGGGAAGCATGAGGTGACATTCTTTCTTTGTGCAGCCCTCTCTTGTTCTCTGTGTTGTGTATTTTAGCTGTCTTCAGACTCTAAGCTTCATCTTCTAAACTCAGCGTGTCCCCTGGGGTCCAGCTCCCTTCTCCCTTGTTCCAGGAATTGGATCATCTCCTAAGTCTACCTGCTGGGTTTTGCCTTGTTTTCTGTTTTTCATGAATCAGTGTTCTGCATTGCCAGTGGCTAGTGATACTTCACCTTGGATGAAAGCAGATAACAAATCACAAATTTCTAATCCATCTTTTTACCATTTTTAATAATATTAGGTGAATGACTAAAACATTTCACTTGACTAGATTTGTCTATTACATGCAATTTGATATCAAAATATATTTTTTTAGCTTTCTCTGAGAACTCTCCCTGTTATGCAGAAAACATGGATTGGAAAATCATCAGTGATACTTATTTTACATTTTTGAATGACTTATTGACTTCTCCAAAATCTTCCATATCCAGGTAAGTTATTAGAATTCAACATCCAGGTCTTGATTTAACTATCATCTGAAGATAAGCAAGACCTAACTATAGGACATGCATTCTTTAATGTTTATGAGCTTGATTTAGATATTGACACAGTATTTCTTACTAGGTGCTCAATAAATATCTATTTATAGAACATATGACTCAAGTTTCCATGGTGTTTTAGTCTGCTTTTTTTGCTGCTGTGACCAAAAGACCTCACAAGGACAATTTTAGAGGAGGAAAATTGTATTTGGCATTCATGGTTTCAGAGGTCTCAGTCCATAGATGGCTTGCTCCATTCCTCAGGGCCTGAAGTAAGGCAGGACATCATGGTAGAAGAGTGTGATGGAGGAAAATGGCTCAGGACATGACCCCAGGAAGAAGAGAGAGAAAGAGAGAGCGAGAGAAAGAGAGAGAGAGAAACTCCCTTCACTACAGACAAAATATAAACCCCAAAAGACACGCTCTCAGTGACTACCTCCTCCAGCCATACCCTACCTTCCTACAGTTACCATCCAGTTAATCTCTATAAGGGAATTAATGCATGGATTAGATTAAGACTCTCATAACCCAATCATGGCATCTTTAAACTTTCTTGTATTTTCTCACACATAAACTTCAGGGGATATCCCATATCTAAATAGTAACACGTGGATTTTGAAAGGAAATGCAGATTATAGCAATAAAATTTTCTTCAATAGTTACATGATTTATAACAGATATCTAAAATATTTCTTTGAAAAATAGTCTCATCTATTGTCAGAGTTTAGACATGAGATCAATGACTTAGATTCTGATAGTTCTGGAGACTCTGGGGAGTGGAAGTGATCTTTGGAAATAAATATGGCAGATTATTTGTTGCTCTGCTATTTCAATATATATTTTGAGATGGAGATTTGTATATATGATTACAGATGTTATATCTAGTTTAAAAGCAGATTTTATTGTTTGTGGGCTGCATGGGAACTTGATGGGACAGAAACTTGAGAGTGGTTCAAACTTACCTGTGAAGCTTGCTAAAGATACAAATGTTGCACCTTATTCCAGATATGCTAAATCTTGACCTGTGTGTAGGGTGCAGGCTTCTGCATATTTATAAAATTCCATAGATGATTTTGGTGTACACCAAAATTTGAGGACAATTTGGCTACACCTCTCTAGACCTGAGGTTCATTACCATGGTGAAACTTTTTAAGCCCACTTATCAGCAGGCTCAGAAAAAAGGACAATGGGGTGGACTCTCTGAAAAGTCAGCCCCTTTGCTGATGTCAAATTTATAATTCCTCACTTTGCTGAAAGCCTCAAATATTTAATAGCGGTAGTAAGATGTTATGGTTTGAATGTGAGGTGTCCCCCCCAAACTCATATGTGAGACATTGCAAGAAGGTTCAGAGGAGAAATGATTGGGTTGTGAAAGTCTTAACCTAATCAGTGAATTAACCTGGGATTGGATTAACTGAGTAGTAACTGGAGGCAGGTGGGGTGTGGCTAGAGGAAGTGGTTAATTGGGGGCATGGCTATGGGGTATATATTTTGTATCTAGAGAGGCTGTTTCCCTCTGCCACACACTCCACCATGATGTTCAGCCTTGTCTCAATCCCTGAGAAATGGAGCCAACCTTCTATGGACTAAGACCCGTGAAACCATGAGCCTTCAAATAAACTTGTCCTCCTTTAAGTGTTCTCGTCAGATCCTTAAGTCACAGCAATGAAAAAGCTGACTAAAACAAAAGAGAACAATAAAAGTAGTCTAGGGGGCTGGGATTATGGCGCAGTGGTAGCGTGCTCGCCTAGCACGCGTGAGGCACTGGGTTCGATCCTCAGCACCACATAAAAATAAAATAAAGATATTCTGTCCACCTACAACTAAAAAATAAATATTAAAAAAAAAGTAGTCTAGATGTATCCCAATGATATATTCATTCTTATACCCTTTTCAAACAGTGCAGTATCTCTCATAAAAGAGGCTAGATAATTAGATGTTGATCTAAGGAACAACAACAAAATAACCTTTAGAAATTAAGTGCAATTAATGCAAAGAAAGCTAAACTCAAGAGTGTGTGCGGGGTGTAACTCAGTAGTAGAGTGCTTGCTTGCCTAGCATACATAGGGCCTTGGGATTTGAGTCCTGGCACCACACATAGATAAAACTGAATTCAAAATGAGACTTGGGCCATGTCCTGTTCATGCCACATACTAACAATGTAATTAAATTAAAAAGTTTTTGAAATATTTCTTTTTCCATGAAATAGAAATAATGATGTGTACTTCAAAAAGCTGTTGTAGTAATGAACTAAGATTATGCTTGTGAAAGTGCTTCATAAACTGTAAAGTGATAAGAACAAATATGGTAATATTATTACTAGTACTGACTTTACTTCACTTGTTACTTATAGTACTATCAATTTTCCATAACCCTCTCAGTTCGCAATACAAATATATTTTTGTATTCTCTACTGATGGAAATGACTTGCATAGTATTTTTATATAGTATATGTCTATGGAGGGCTGGGTTTAGGCTATTTTTAAATTTGATTCCTAAAGTAGAACTTTTTTTCCTGATGGAGAATTTTTCCAAGAATTTTTTCAAAATAGCCACTCTATTTTACAAATAACAATTGACACCAACATTAGGCATATATATGTATGTGTAGGTATGCATATGTGTATGTGTATATATGTGTATACACGCCTGTATATGTATTATACATATGTATGCACGTATGTACATATATAAATGCATATACACACATACATATATGCACACATATAGTGCACTAAATATATAATGCTCTGATCTCAGATATTAGAGAGGACAATAACATTCCTGTATTTGGTCTTTTCTATACTACCCTATGCCAGAGCATGGAGTGTTAAAGAAGTTAGAGAGGAATTCACTCATCCAGGCAATAATAGCCAGTAAAGGCTGAAATTCTTTATCTATAATTCTGGATTCATTCGGAGTCTGGCAATAGAAGCTGTTCTTATGGCTGGCATCCTAGAACACACAGCAGGAGTACCACCTGAACCATGTGCAGCTGTTTCAGGTCTGGTGACCCTGCATGGTGATATCTTTCACAGAGGTCACTGCAGAGATATCAACATGTTGGTGTCAGGGCTGCCTGAGTACATGTAGTGTATATCTAATATCTGTATCATGTAACCTTTCCAAAGTCTGAACAATCTGATTTCTGAAACACTAAGAATTTCTAAAGTGGCTGAATCTTAAGCTAGTTTTGCAAGAATGGATATCTCACAAACTCTGAGTTACTCTTCTGAGAACTCTTTGTATTTTAAAAATAAACACCTGGAGAGAAAGTACCCCATTTAACATAAAAGAGAAATGAAATTGCCTCCTGGGACAGGGAATCCCAACAGTTTTCCTGAAATCATACAGCCACCATTTCTGTTGTATCTCACTATTTGGACTACCTTGATAGCCCAAGGCATTTTTTTTTAAACAACCTTTATTTTATTTATTTATGTATGTATTTTGTATGTGGTGCTGAGGATCAAACCCAGTGCCTCACGCGTGCGAGGCAAGCGCTCTACCACTGAGCCACGACCCCAGCCCCGCCCAAGACATTTTGAGATGAAATGTGACAATGAATTCTAAGAGTCTTCTGGAAAAACAGCAATTTTATCTTTAACAATGAATATCCTTTACATATGAATTCACAAGAGAAAAATTTTAGCATGCATTCTTCTTTTTGATTGTAGAAAACATTTTAATCTAAAGATATGCAACTGTGTTGTGGAATTCTAAAACACTTTCAAATGCTCACATTAGTTTTTATGTCTACTGGGAAATGTGTTGTCTAGTAAATATTTCATTCAGGTTTACTGAGATCATTATCTTATAAATAAGATATGTTGAATTATTTTTTCTTTCTGACACTAAAACAACTCTATTAATGTTGTAGGGCCTTAAACTGCACAAAGCACCTTCTGGTGATGGAAAAGAAGTTTCATGCCTCTGAGGATGAACAGATGAACTTTCTTCTATCATTTGTGGAATTTTGGGAGAAATTATTACTACCTAATCCTTTCAACTCATTTGGAGTTCCCAAATTCCACAACTCATCTCTCACCAAGGAAGTTCTGAATAGAAGCGTTTTGTGGATAAATCACTTTAAGAGTTTAGAGAGAGACCCTCCTGCTGCTGAAGCTCAGGAGCTTTTAAAATTTGAGAAAGAGGTGATTGAAAAACTGCAAACTGCTAGAAGTCACTGGACGAGAAGCCAATCTGAAAATATTTTGAGATTTATGGAATTAATACTTCTTGATATTAACCCCAACCTTCTAGAATTATGGCTCTATGGCATTTCTAAAGGAGAAAAAGCTAAATTGGAAAACTTGTCTTTACTTTTAAATTCTTCAGTTCCAGAAAATGAGAAAAATTTTAGTAAAAGCATAAACTTTTCCCAGTTATTCTATTCAAATTGGCCAGAATCACCAGCAGTGAACATGGATTTTGTACAATCAAGTGAAACTGTGATGAATAGTCTCTATGAATTTGGATTACTGAGCCAGGAACAAGTCTCAGAAGCTCTGGACATAGTCTATGCTGTAAAGAATGCATCTGATCTTTTCTCAGCCCTTTCTGAATCTCAAAAACAAGAAGCTGATAACATTTTGATGCACATATACCTAAATGTCTTTAAAGACAAGGATTCAGCTTTACTTCTTCAAATTTATTCTTCCTTTTACCAATATATTTATAAATTCTTGAGCACACAGAATAGAAATTCTATGCTCATGTACCTTACCCAAATCTCAAGACATATTTTGGACCTCATAAAGCAATTTAATTTCCAAAATATCAGTAAAGCATTTGAATTTTTATCTGAGACTGCAGGGCTTCTTGGGGGAATTTCTGAAGTATCTTATTGTCAGCAGTTGTTTTCGGTTTTTAACTTTTTGGAACTTCAAGCTCAATCCTTGATTTCTACAGAGGGCCAAGAATTGGTAGTGATCCATGCTACCTTGACAGGCCTCAAACAGCTGCTCATAGCAAATGAAGATTTTCGCATGTCTTTGTTTCAATATGTCAATCAGCTCTTCAATGGTTCAGTAGAAGCCCTGTTGGGTAATGAATGCTTTGTTTTGGATAATGAAATCATTTCCTCTATGAATTATTTAACAGATAAGGGATCTTCATTTAGTCTTCCATGGTCACACATTTTTTCAAACTTCTCAGCAAATGTCAGTGTGTTGAATGAGTTTCTGGCCGTTCACTGTACCATTTCATGGCTTCAAATGTGGACTGAAATCTGGGAAAGCATATCTCAAATATTTAAGTTTGACCTGAATGTCTTCACTTCTCTTCATGTTGGGCTCACTCAGCTTCTGGATGAATTGGAAAATGACGTGAAAATTTCTAAAAGCTGCCAGGGATTTTTTTCTACCCATAGTGCAGCTAGACTCATATTAAATTTGTTTAAAAATGTGACTCAAGCTGATGATTTTCAGGATTGGCATGACTTGCTGGATCTCAGGGATCTCTGGGTAGCATTAAGTGATGCATTAGTTGCAGTAAAATCACTTAATTTGGGCCAAGTAGAGAAATTTCTTTTTACCATGGAAACCACCCTGCACCAACTAGAGACACTTCCATTGAACACAAACACAAGCAGAGAGTTTTTTTATTCTCTGCTTGAGGTTTTCATTGAGTTAAGCCACACCTCAGAATACATAGATAGTAATATAGATCAGATAAATCATTTTATTTTAAATAATCTCAAAGATCATGGAGATAACAAATTCCAAAGTGTTATCAGTGAGCTAAGAGAAACAATATTATTTCTTAGAAACATGTCCTATGATCAAGATTTATTGTCTTGTGCTGATGTTTTTCAAAATGTAACTGAGTTGATTTTAGAAGAAGGCTTATTTCATGTAAATACCTCACAGCGGATGGTACATATTCTGGACATGTTAAATTCCACATTCTCCTCTGAGAACACAGTTAGCAAACTGAGAGGGTGCATGGCATGGATAGATGCCATCAACCGTTTATATGTGATGTATAATTCAAGTTTTTCACAAGGCCATCTTCACAATATTTTGGGGAGTTTCAAAAATATGGACAACAAAATGAACTCTACATTGAAAATGGTAACTTGGGTGTTAAATATAAAGAAACCTCTTTGTTCCTTGGGTGAATCAAATATAAATTGCATAAATATTTACTTGAAAGACATAACTGACTTTCTAAATATTGTACTGACTACAGTCTTTGAAAACGAGAAGGTACCAAAATTTGAGATTTTATTAGCTCTTTTGAATGATTCCACAAACCAAGTAAGGATGATTATCAACAACTTAACAAGAGCCTTTGATTTTGTCTCCCAATCCAACTGGAAATATTTTAATGAATTAGTTTTAAGACCCACAGAAATGTCACAGGAAATTCCTAACCAGTTTCAAAATCTTTGGCTGCATTTAATAGCACTGGGGAAAGAAATTCAGAAACTTGTAAAAGATATTTTATCTAATATCCTGGAAAATAATTCCTCTCCTAAAACTGAAAAACATTTTAGTATATTTGCTACCAGTCCAAAGGAAAATGATATAAAGAGTTTAGGCAATTCAATTTATCATTTAGCTAATTACCTTACCTTCAACTTATCTCATGATCTTCAAAATCCACCAGAAACAATTTCACATGATCTCATGAAAGCTGTGGATCTTGGTATTCAGTTGATGAGGAATGTGTTCAACTCTTTAATGCCCGCTGTTTCTCACAATACCCCACAAAATTCAGGTCATGCTCAAGTTTTAAAGAAGGTGGCTTCTCTCATGCGTACTCTAAAGAAGGCAGACATAGACCTTTTAGTAGATCAGCTTGAACACATTAGTGAAAGCTTGGCGGATTTCTTCAAGAATCTCAGTGCATTAGATACCGGCAATTCGAGGGTCAACTTGCTTGTTGGCTTGATGGAGAAGTTCGTAGACAGCTCCCATGCTTGGAATGTCAATCACCTGCTTAGGCTCTCCCGCCTGTTTCCTAAGGATGATGTGAACACAGTGGTGGATGTGTACTACGCTCTTCCTCACGTTGTGAGTCTACTGCAGGGAGTGACTGATAAAAACATCACAGAGGCCCTCAAGGATGTCTATAACTTCACACTCCTTCATGGCATAAGCATTTCAAACATCAGCAAGAAGGAATTTGCTATTGTGATAAAAGCTCTTCTGGATATAGTCACATTAATATCAAACCAACCAGCCATTGTCTCAGAGGCCTTAACATGTTTTCCTGTGGTTTGGTGCTGGAATCATACAACTTCTGGATTTCAGCAGAATCCAAACTTAGAAGCCTGTAAAGCCCAGGGGCTTATGTCTTCTTCCTTTTATAACCAAGTGGCCATAATACTTGACCATCTCCACCTGTCTCCCTCAGGTGAAGAGTTACAATGTTCAAATGAAAGTTCACAAATGGAAATAAGTAGGAAAGTGATTTGTGTAATTCATGAATTAGCAGACTGGAATTCCATCCTTCTAGCACTGTCTGAAATCTTCCATGCTGAAATCTCACTTGTAAAAACTGTGCAAGAATTTTGGCATAAGGTGTTAATGTTTGTCCCACTTTCTGGAAATCGAAGTAATGATAGCCTTGCTGAATATTGTCCTAGTGGTCCCATAAAGCAAGTTGCTTTGCAAATCATAGAAAATCTAAAAAACGTCAATTTTACAAAAGCTACTTCTGTGGAAAACATTCTTGACAAACTGGCTGGTTTAAATAAGGTTCTTAACATTACTGAAGGAATAGAGACATTTGTCCAAAATAATATTTCCTTTAATTTGGAAAGGATGATCAAGTTGATTTCTGGGGATTGGACCCTAGAAAGTAACAGTCCTTATTTACTCTCTCCACTCACAATTCTTCTGAATGCAAGTCTCATGGGCAGTGGTTTAGAAGCATTAAGAAGCTTCATTAAAAATAATGAAGCTATTTACAACCTTGAAAAACTATGGCTTGGCTTTAAACAAACCATGAAAGACCTAACCTATGACTTTAGTATCAGGCACTTGTTCTCTAAAATTAAGAAGGAAATCCAAAGTGTAAATTCAGTGACCCTTCAAAGCTTAGTTTTACACCTTTCCCACTTTCTGGAAAGCCTGGATTCATCATCATTGAGGACATTAGAAATTATTGAAGGTTTTCTGTTGGTCACAAAAAAATGGCTTCATGAAATTGGAAATGAAGATTACCCCAAATTGATAGAAACATTATTTGTTCCTGTGACCAGCAAAAGTTCAACTGATGATATAACTAAAGATATGACTAACTATTTGGGTTATATGAAAAGCATTTCTAGAGAAGGCTATTTTGATGTTGACTTTCTTACTCATCTGCTAAATCCAGAGGAGCTAACCAATTCCTCAGATGTTCAGTTGCTTCTTGAGAGCATTCTGATTAATTCCATCCATAACTTAGCTAAGAGGTCTCAAGAAGTGGCTTCAAATTTAAGTGATGTTGACCTTCAAATAATAAATTTCATTAACCTCACCTTGAACTACATGCCATCAGACAATGAAGAGAAAACTATTCTCCCTCTAAAGAGCACAGTGGATTTCATAGAACAGTTTTTGAGAACATTCTTCTCCCCTTTACTAAAGGGAAATTCTGAGAACAAAATATCTCTTCTGCGAAAAGACTTCCACAAAGATACTATTGCAGAGATGAGGTGAGTGTATTTTTGCTTTGTATATAGTTCATTCAATTGCAGTATATCTCAAACCACTTTCTTTTCTGGAGTACAGAAATGCCAACAAACAGCAGTTGTACCTAAAAATTTTGAATAACATTTAAAGTGAATGTGTCTTCATGAGCATTTTATCAAAATACAAAGTAAAATAATTTTGGTTATTGCTAGTAAAATAGTAAGCATTTAGGCCTAGCCTCTGATAAGTAGTTATATATTATTTTTCTTCTATTTTTAGAAGTTGAAAACCATTATGAAATTCTATTTTATATAGAACTGAAAAATTAGTTTTTATGGATGAATATTCATATATAGAAGGGTCATAATTTGAATTGCTATATTAACTGTCTAATCACACATGAAGGGTTTAAATATTTTTATTCCAATTCATCTAGTGTGATGTTTTAATTTGGAAACACTAAAATCAACAGTCATTTTATTCATATATTTTAAAAAATCTCTTTGAAGGTTACTAGTAAAAATGCTGGAGGAAAATTCCAGTTTATTCCATTTTGTTTCAGTCAGGACTCAACCATGGAACCAGCAAAGACTAAATTCAAAGAATGGGCTTATATAATTTTGGGAACTGGATAAGCAAGTTCAAAATAAAGTCGAGAAAGCTGTTGGGAGGGAAATATAGTCAGTAGGAACACCAGAGGCATGAAATGAATCTTGTGGCCCCAGGTGATGGTCAAGAAGGAAGACTCAGTGGCAAGGGAGACCAGTTGTCTACCCAGCTGTAGTTGGAGTCTTTAGGTCTGGCGAGACCCACACTCTTTTACAGCCTTTCAACTGATTTTGTCAGGCCCACCCAGGACAATGTCTCTTCTGGCTACCCTGAAATTAACTGATTAGGGACTTGAATCACATCTGCAAAATCTGTTTTACAACACTAGATAGATGAATGGAAGCATCTATTGAATGGATGGTAGGAAGCATATTTATACTATAAAATGTCCTTTTATTCTTATATATCCTTCATCTCTCAGGAGAGAGTCTTCCTTGTAGACCACTGAGCCCAGAGACATACAAAAAAGGGCATTCTGGATCTCATTGTCTAGCCAGGTCAAATTGATAGATCACAAAACCATCAGTGTTCAAATGATCTGCTATTTTTTTAAATTAAAAACCTAAGTAGGCTTTCCACTTTTTCAGAACCACTTTGTAATCATTTTGGCTCTTTTCTAAATACAAAAATAACTGGCTTTTTTTAAATTGTTAGATTCAAAGAATTGTAATAGAATTCTCCACGAAATCTCTTCACTCTTTTCATTATTTGACAATAAAATATTAATTACAATATGGAATTATTTTAGCATGTCATCTTTCACTCAATATTATCCTTCTGTGATGCTATTATAAAACAAATAAAATAAGTCACTATATATTTAAGTCATTTCATTGCTAATGTATTAAAATTAAATTAAAATATATATTTACAGTTTTTTTCCAAAAGAAAAAATTCTAGAAGCTCTGAAATTGGATCAATTTCTTACCTTGAAGAATGAAGACAGATGGATGAATTTTTTCTCAAGTTTAAAGGAGACTATATATCATTTGATCAAAAGCTCCTTTATATTACACAATGGAGAACTTTATTTTGATAACCATCAACGACTGGAATTCATAAGAGATTTATTGCATGCCTTTATAAGGGAAGCCTCAATGAAAAATAAATCTGAAGATAATTTGGACTTCCGTACAGTGGTGAGGCAGTTGCTTTCCCATGTGAATAGTCCTGAGGAGCTCTTCAAACTTAACCAAACTCTCAGGTCAGTTCTTTATCTTGTGAGAGAAAGTTCCACAGAGATGGCAAATCTTATGGATACTCTTTTAAACTCTCTCAATAAAGACTTCCATGCATTATATCCTGCACTTCAAGAAGTTATACTTTCTAACCTAACTGATTTGCTTTCCTTTATACATAACTCATTTCTTGTAAGAAACAGAGAAACATTAGAAATTACTAAGAGGTTACTTGGTGTTATTTCTAGAGCTTCTGAAAATAGTCATGTCCTGGCACCCCTTTTAGAAATGTCTAGAACTCTGACCATGCTGTTAAGTGAGAGTGCTGAGCTGAGGGATCTTGCCATATTAGTAGACTCCACTGTGAAACTTCTCAAGCTAGCCAAGAAAGTTGCAGGGCAGATGGCCATGATTTTTGACACTCATTTCATCTCCAGTACTAATGACACCCTGAAATTCTTTGACACTCTCTATTCCATCATGCATCAAAGTGTTCAACATCTTGTGAAGGAAAAAATTACTTTGAAAAAAGTAGATCATTTTATATTTGAAAAGATAAATGATTCATTACCGCTATTTCTTAACTTGGCCTTTGGGTTGATTGGGGTCAAACCTAATATTTCACAAGACTCTGATATTTTCAATATGTCATCTATCATACTCTCATACATGAACCAATCTAAGGACTTTTCTGATATTTTGGAAGAAATAGCTGAATTTTTAACTTCTGTGAAAATCGATTTGGGAATTTTGGAGCATCTTATGGAGGCACTTAGTAATGTGTCTCAAACATTTTCTAGGGATTCTGGCAATTTATGGGAAGAAATTCTGGATTGCTTAGTTCCTATAAATAACATTACCAGCCAAATGGACTTTTTACAGCTTAATCCAAATTCTAGCCCTCAAGATACAAAGCACGAAAGGATTCATGAAGTGATTCTTTTTTTGGATAAAATGTTAACAGAAAGCAGCACAGAAACAGGAACTTACTTGAAAATGGCAATTAATCTTACCTTAGAAATTCTTTGGACTAGCTTGAAGAAGGATAACTGGGATATTTTTAATCTTTTGCTGACATTTGCTCAGCATCCAGATAACCTTTTGAAAACCATAGAAACAGTTGTGCAGGACTCCAGTAGAATTCAAAGTGAATATGGAGATTATTTAAGTAAAGATTTATCTTTTAACACTTCTTTGATTGAGAACATAACCCATCATCAACTTGAAAAAGCAACCCAGTTTGTGCTAAGTAGAATATCTCTCTTAAGAAAAGGGCTCCTCCTCAACAACTCTCAGTTGGCAAATTCCATAAGCACTGTGTTTTATCCAATTTTGGAGATTTTTCTTAATGCAACCATTGGAAAGAGTGGCATGTTGGCAAAAGAAGACTGGCCACAGGAAGATATGATGGATTTTTCTTATGGCTTCAAACCATTTTCGTGTTTCAAGAAATACCTGAGGAGATTATTTGCATGGATTGAATACTGGCAAAAAGTCTCACTGACTGATGAAAGGTAATCAAACACCTAATTCACTTCTTTTTTTTTTCCTTCACTTCAGTAGCATTGCAGGAGAAACATCAAACTAAGGTAAGTGACCTTTGACTCTTATCATGCTCTGAAGTTGGCTTCTACCATGGAGTGATTTGAGTCCAGTCTTTTCATTCTTTGTCTTATTATTCAGATGATTTGGATTCTCTCATAAGTTTTTCAAAAGTAAATTATTTTCAAAAGCCAAATCATTGTATTCTATTCACTTGGCACATAAACAATTTTTTTTTTCTGTGTACACACTCTGTCAAACAAGAGTCCTACTATCGGATATTTAGCCAAGAGTATGAATTAACCCACTTCACACAGAACATTGCAGTTGCAGTTGTAACCAACCACAGGAAAGCTCCAGGCAGCCATTGGCTTCTGCTTTCTTCAGATTCAATCCAACTCTAAATGATTGATCACCTCTAAGTCATTCTACTCCTAAATGGTGGGTCAAAGGAAACCTGTTCTTAAGAGCTCCAGTCCTATTAGCTGCTGTGCTCTGCAAACAGTCTGCTGCCTTAGGCGGGCCAGTTTGCTCCTCTTGGTATGCAGGGCCCCAAAGGTACTGCATTTTCTACATCCATTCTTCCTGGGTGTGACAAGACTTTTCAGAAGGTCTGTGGTTCCTGCCTGTCTCTGCCTTTCTCTCAGCCTCACATGTAGATTAGAGATGCAGTCTGAACCCTTGTTCATGTTTCATCAGACATACTGAGCTATTTTCTCTTAGTTCTGTTGCTATGAAACTGTATCTCAAATCCAATAATTTTTTATAGCTTGGAAAGATGTCCTTGGTTAATGAAACAGGTATCCCTTGGGCACAAGAACTATAATTACCTCAAAATTTGAATGCTGGCTTCTAGAAGTTCCTGGCTTATCTCTTCTTTGCTTCAGATCCAAAACTGTACTGTGTTTGACTTTAGTGTATGCTCAGAATTTTCTTTTGAGCTGGAGATGGTCTTGGCAACTCTGTTCTCCTCCATCTCAGCTTTTGTCTCAGTTTTTTTCAGTTCTCCAGAGAGGGAATTTACACCATAGCTCTACATATCTTGTTTTTCAAATTTATTATTTTATTTTTTGATCAATGTATGTTAGTTGTACCTACTTATGCTGTACAATGTAATATTTCACTATCTGTATATATTCTATAATGGTCAAATCAGACTAATTAGGATATCCATCCCCTCAAGCACTTACCATTTTTTTTGTTCTTACATTCAAAATCCTCTCTTCTAGCTATTTGGAGGTAAACAATGCATTATTGTTATCTGTAGTCATCCTACTGTGCCATAGAACACCAGAGCTTCTAACTCCTCTCTAACTATCCATGGAACATCCTCTCCACATCCCTGCCTTGTCTCTTTCCATCCCCTGGAAATTATTCTGCTCTTAACTTCTATGAGGTCAACATTTTAATACTCTACTTATGAATGGCAACATAAACATATTTGTCCTTCTGTCCCAAACTTTCCCCTCTTAAGATAAACGTTCCCCAGATCCATCCATGTTGTCAAAGAGGTTACCATTGTGTCTTGACACCCTTTCATCACTTACTTTTGCATTTCAAGAGAATGAAACAAGTAGAAGACAGTTTTCTAGAGTTCTAGACTGTGTTGACTGAGCGTTTCTTGTGTTCTTGTACATTATCTGTGATTGAGCAGAGGGGACAATTCTTACATGTGCTATGGCCTAGCCTAGTACACAGTAACAATGCTCGTGGGTTGCAGATTTTTATCCTTAAATGCCACTGTCTGTTTTTTTTTTTTATCCTAAGTGTTGTTGAGATGTGTCAAGTTTTCCAGCAGCTGGAGAGCCCCTCCAAAGCCATCGAGATGCTGCAGAAAGTGAACATGATGGTTTTGCGTGTGCTCATCATCTTTGCAGGTAGGCTACTTATGTAAGAAGTGCCTGATAATTTCCCTGTGCCAGTTTTGAGAGCTAGACTGTCAGAGAGATACACAGATTTCCCATGAATTTCTTTTAGAACAAAACACAACCTTTTTAGCCTATGAGACCTGAGACCTGGAGGGGTCTGATCCAGCTTCTCCAATTTTGTCAGACCATGTTCTCTAGCCAAATTGGACAACCCTTTCCTAATACTGTGTGAGGCTTTCTGGTCTCTATGTCCTTGCTCATGTGTCCTTGTCTCTTTGACCTAAACTCCAGTTTTGATTTGTGTCCTAGAGCTGGGGCATCTTGTTCAGAAGGACTGCCCCTGCCTCCTTTGCTGGCAAGATATTTAAGGAGACATTTATCAAAGGCAATTCTTTATGCTCTTATTTCTTACATCTACCCACTCTTCTAGAGTCACCTTTCTTGCAGGTCCCAACTGTGTCATAATATCTGTGTGTCTGCAGTGCCTGGTATGGATGATGCAGTCCCCTGGTGTATGCTGAGGGGACCATGTAGTGATCTGAATTTCCTTCATCCCTGGCACTTATTGCTTACGTTTTTGTTTCTGACACCTCCTTTCCTGCAGTAGTCTGTACACTCATGGAGAGCAGGACCAGTTTCTTAAATCCTGCATCTCCATAGTATTCAACATAGCACCCAGCAATCATGAATGGTTATGTTGATACTCTACTTATGAATGGCAACTTAGTCTACTAAGGTCATACTCGATACATTATTAGCTACACATTTTCTTTAAATGCTACTGTGGATGGAAAGTAAGTACTATGATCTGCCTTATAGGGTAATTAGACTATTTTAGGGCTTTCTCTAATGTGTAGGAATTAGGTTGTAGTGCATATGTGAGTCTGTGGAATGGACCACCGATGTTTAAGTAATTTTACTTGAACACACATGTTGCCGCTTTCCTATGGCCCGATCTCCCAGACATGGCTGCTCAGTGTCCTCTTAGGAGGCAGTTGGGGTCAAGGACTCTGAGTTAATTCTGAGTTTACAAAGATCCTGAGAGACTGGTGAGACAGATGAAGAGGAGGGTCAAGGAAGAGAAATGGGGGAGCAGAGGGTGGGTCTGATCAGACCAGAGAAGAGTGAGAGGAGAACTGAGCAGGCCTTAACCCTTATTCCTGCATGGAGCTCCACCATGACTGACCTTATACCTCTGGCTCCCCACTTCACCTCAGTTCATTTGATTCCGTACTCTTACTCTCTTACATTTTCTGATTTATTATTAGATTATTGCTTTTATTTAGATTACTATTTTAACCTAATTCACTATTATTTTTAGATTCTTATTTCCTCTGGGAGGCTCTTCTTGACCTACTCATCTAGTGTCAGGTGGCCTCACCTGGATTCTCATCTCAGGGCTTGACTTCTCAATTATATCCCTGACCACTGTGTGCTATTCTGAATGTGTCTCTTCTCTGATCATAGGGGCTATGCCTGACAGTTATGAACTTGGCATATGAGAAATAGAGCATAAGATGCTCATATCTGATGCTTGTTAAATGAATAAATGAATGAATGAATGAATGCCAGGGGCCCTCCTGTGCTCATCTCTTGGTTCACAAGGATTCCTAAGTGAGCAGTCTGTTCATATGGGAATGTTTAACCATAAGGGAGAGTGGTTGGGCTGATTGTGTGCTCTGGGACCATCTTGTGCAGTTGACCCAACTGTGAAGTGGGAGGATGTCACAGAGAAAAGGGGTCTGGCTTACCCAGGGAGGAAGAGCCCATGGCCCCAGGGTGATCTCATTGTTGGGTGTGGGTGGCTGAAGCTGGGAGCCAGGTGTGTAGAACAGTATCTACCTGGGAATAGGAGGGAGGAGAAGTGAATCTTAGGCAGGAACCCGCATGCCAAATTCTGTTTAAACAGGATAAATTCAGGTACTGGTAGGTACTAGGAAGAAGCTGAAATACAGTGACTGGGAGAGAGTGAGGGCTGGAGCACAGGGTGAGCCCTTGGGAGACTCATCTCTGTGGTGGGGAACATGTCAGGTGAAACCTGAGTACTAGGGAGGTATGCCTGCATGGCTACCATTGTGTCCCCCAGTGTCTGGGAAGAATACTGACATAGATATGGCAGATGTTGGAATGATGTGTTTGGGAGGATGGGGTGGATGAGTGAGTGAGGGCCACCCTGTGCCAGGCAACATGGCCCACAGAGTTGAGGCCTCTGTGCAGGCCCCTGGCCTGTAAGCCTGCCGCATCAGGCAGCGAGGAACTGACCATCATGGTGCCGTATTGTGTCTGGCAAGGTTTCCTTCGTTGTCCCCAGGTGTCCCCAGGCACAGAATCACACTGACTCTAGCAGTAGTGATGTCGTGGGAAGCATGCAATGAAGGAGTAGGTGCCCTGAGATCTGCCAGGCTGAGTTCAGTGCCTCCTGCTAGCTGAGTGACTCAAGACAGGCCACCAAGTCTGTTTCATCCTTGAACAAAGTGATCTGACACCTATTTCAAAGAGAATTGAGAGGATTTAATGAAACATGACAGTGAACACAAGTGACCCCCATGGGCCCTTGCTCAAGGTTGGTGCCTCATGCATGTCAGTTCTCCTGTGGTTCAGTGCAGGCTGGGTCTGGGTCTACTGAATGCCATCGGGAGACCACTCCCCAATGTACAAAGAGCTGGTTCACAAGTGCAAATTGGTAGTTTAGGGACAGGATTGGTTCTTATTGCTTGCTCATTATTTTTATTTTTGTTTTTTTTTTTTTTGGTACCGGGATTGAACTCAGGGGTACTCAACCACTGAGCCACATCCCCAGCCCTATTTTTGTGTTTTATGTAGAGACAAGGTCTCACTGAGTTGCTTAGCGCCTCGCCATTGCTGAGGCTGGCTTTGAACTCGAGATTCTCCTGTCTCAGCCTCCCTAAGTGCTGGGATTACAAACGTGAGCCATGGTGCCTCGCACCTCTTTTTAAAGTTAATACAAACATTTCACTAAATCAAAGAATGGATTAATATTCTGAGACAAGAAATATAAAAAAGAGAGGAATGGAAAGATAAAGTGAGACGTGGTTGAGGTAGATGAAACTCCAGGTGCCTGACAGCTGGAGATTTTGGATAGCCCTTTAAAAAAAGAAGTGCTTATTTCTTATTTGGAAGATATTATGAATATTGAAAATATTGTCAAAGACAAAGCATTACCTATATAAGTACATGGTAGGATGGCCATAAATGGGGGAACATGCTTGAGTAAAATTTGAATCAAACTTTTTTCTGATTCTTGAATGCTTCTATAGCATATTGAATTCAGCTGTGTTTGAAGACATAATTATTTTTGACATTTCATAGTCAGATAAATAAATGGATTTTAAATGAATTAAACATTCCTTGATACCTGAATTTGTATTTATTTTGCCATTCTGTATTACAGCTGCTAAATTAATATAGCATACTTAAAATGAGTTAGGAACAGAAAGTTAATTTTTAGTTTTTACAATTTTATTTCAAGGAAACCCAAGCATGACTGTTATTTACACTGCCACCTTCCCTATAAAACTGTCACCGCATTCTGTAGCATGGGAAGGCAGCAACAGATTTAAAGAAGGTAGAAGGGCCAACCAATGAAGAAGATGAAGAGCTTAATGGACCAAAATAAGCAAATGGTTCTTCTTTCACACAAAGGGACTATCAGTCAGATCTGTTATAATTATTAAAATGAAGTCATTTTCTTTTGCACCTTGTCTCAGAATTGATTCATGTCTACACAAAGGAAGTTGTCATTTTTCTCCTCCTTGTGGCTTTAAATATATCAACAGTGTTTGCCTGAGAGCCTGCTAAAGTCATAGAAACAGAGGAAACCTCAGTGGGCATCGGCTGTAATCTTCTATTTTCACAAACTGGCTAATTATGGCTCAGAAATTGTGAGTCATTTTTATGACTGACCCTTACTCAGGGTTTTGGAATAAAGAAGAGGCCCTCTCCAGCTGAGGAGAACCACAACCACAGGGGTCCATAAGGCTTGGGAGAGCAGCACGAAGAGGTTGTAAGAGAGTTGGCAGATCAGCGAATCCAGAGGTGTCTAAGCGTGTCCTCAAGGCAGGAGGAGGCACCAGAGCAGTTAGAATGGACTGGAGCTGGGGCTTTGGCCCCTTGAGGTGGAGGAAGAGGGCATTGTGGGAGGTGGGAGGACCCAGGCTGGGCTGGGTGGGTTCGGCTCTTGCAGGTGTCAAGACCCTCGTCGTGTGTCCTTGCAGTAACTCCTTTAGGATGGGCTGTATGACATTGTGGAATCCAGGATCAGAAGGGGGCCAGGTGGCCAGGCAGCCTAGCCTGCTTTCCCATAACTACATAAGTCCTGATCTAGCATTGCAAAAATGCAGGCGGGTCTGCTTTCTCATCTCACCTGGAGGAAACAAAGGCCACAGAGCTTATCTAATGCCACATGTGTGAGCTTTCTCATAGTGCATTCTCCCACTCTTAGGATTGAACAGCTTAATTTCCTACACACTTCGTGTGTTTTCCTGAAACAGAGGGTCCATTTATGCTCAAAGATAAATACTGGGATGTTTGACAATAATTTACTTTCTTATTCCACATTTTAATAAGAAGTTACTTAAGAGACACATTTAACATTTTCTACGATAAAGAGAACTGTCTTAAAAATTGTAAAATATATTTAATGAGAAAAGACAAACAAGGCATCAGGGTTGGATGTTTCTGGAAAGCATGAGTACTCTGTATTGCATGTATTCAAAACCATTTTTTAAATTAATGACTTTTATTTTGGGGGCAGTTTTATGTTTATAAGAAAATTGAGCAGGGAGTACAGAAAAATCCAGTATACTCCCTACCCAAGGAGTACAGCACCCTCCCCTACTGTCAATAGCCCTTATCAGAGTGGCATGTTTGTTACAGCTGATGAACCTACAGTGACACATGCTATCACTCAGAGTCCAATAGAGTTTACTCCAGGTGTTGACGTTCCTTGGATTTGAACAAATCTACATGAGATATGTCCTCCATCTTAGTATAATACACAATCGTATAACTGTTGTCCGCAAATCTTCTGTGCTCCATTTATTCATCCTTTCTTTCCTACTAACCTTTGGTGACCACTGATCTTTTCACTGTTACCATAACCTTGCCTCTTGCAGAATGTCATAGAGCTGGAATCTCATAGTGTACAGCATGTTCAGATTGGCTTCTTTTATGCCCAAATTGTTTTTAAAAATGACTTTTGAGAAACAATGTGATCATTTATCAGAACTAATTTTTTCACTATTTGTTGCTCATAAAAATGCATTTTATTTCCTGTAATGTCCAAACATCTAGAAGGTGCACAGTCATGTGCTGGGTGCCGGCCACTCATGCCAGCAGAGTACTGCAGTGGACAATCATGCAGAGAGTTCAGCTCACATGATCTGCACAGCCAGGGAGTGGGAGGGCATGGTCAGGGTGGGTAGGAGTACTGAGTTCCTAAGGCAGAGCTGTGAAAGGAAGGTAGGTTTGGAAGAGGAAGCCCCTGAAGAAGGTGTGGACGGACTGAGCAGAAGGGAGACAATCTAGGGAGTGGAGGGAGCCAGTGGCTGTGGAAAATTTTTGAATGCAGTCTGGAGCTTTTGGGCAGATTTCCCTTTCTGACCATCTCTTTTTTATGAGGAAGAGCCCTGCAGCTCAGAGCAGGAGGCAGATTGCAGAGGTGAGATATGGGTGGGAACTGCTAGGAGTCCGGCATTCTCCTGGGTGTGACCTGGGGTGCTGGATGAAGGCACAGAATCCAGAGAAACTGAGAGGTAGAGTGAAACTGATGGAGAGATGGGTTGTATGGAAAAACCAAGGCTTCCACATATAGACCTGTGGGGCACTTGAGAGAAAAAAAAAAAGAGGTTACGGTTTATTTCAGGACAGAAGGTAAAAACCAAGACTGTCCTGAGCAATCTGGGGTGAATGAGTATTATTTTATTCAACTTTGCATCTCTGTGACTCAAAGACAAAAGTAATTTAGAGAAGGAAAAGTTTATTTGGTTCACAGTTTCAGAGGTTCAGTCTGTGATTGGCCAACTCCAAAGCTCTGGGCTTAAGTTTGTAGAGAGCATCATGATGGAAGGGCATGGCAGAGGAAAGCAGCTCAATACAAGGCAACCAGGAAGGAAAGAGAGAGAAAGAGAAGAGAGAGGAAGTAAGTGAAATAATCAGGCACAGAAAGATAAATTTACTCATGATTTAAGATTTAACTTAAGCTAAAATATTGATCTTGTAGAAGTAGAGTTGAATAGTGTTCACCAGAGGCTGGGGAATGTGTAGGGGAGAAGGGTGTTGAGACAGGATGGTTCATGAGTACAGAGGTGCAGTTGGATAGGAGGAAGAGCTTCTAATGTTCTATAGTACAATAGACACAATTAGTTGAATATTGCAGAATGGCTAGTAGAGAGGGTTTTAAATATTCCCAACATAAAGAAATGATAAATGTTTGAGATGTTATATATGCCAGTTATCCTGATCTGATGATCAACTCTTGTATATATGTGTTGAAAAGTCACCTTGTATCCTATACACACGTACAATTACTTTGTGTCAATTAACAAAAATTGAAAGCACAACTTTGTCCTCATCATTTGAATATTCATCTTTATTTAAGAAATTTTTAGGAATTTGCACTGTTTTGGATCTTTAAAAAATGATTCTGTGAGACTGGCTAGTTCTGGAAAGGACTGTTTACTAATTACTTTTCTCTGTGTTTCCTCTGGCAGAAAATCCTTCCTTGACTAAGGACATTTTGTGTGCTACTCTGAGTTGCAAGCAAGGTGAGATAAGGCATCTCATTGTATCTGCAATCCAAGGGGTCACTTTGGTGCACAACCACTATCAGGTTTGTCATCTTCTATTTTTCAGAGAATGTCATATTCATTATTGTGGGCCCATGCAAGGCAGTCAAGTTATTGTAAGCTGTGGCATAGTCCTTATAACCAGAGCAACTGTGTCACATATGGTCATAGTGAAAGTTAGGCGTGCAAAATGAGTGCTCACCCTTTCTGTCTTTGGAGTTCTTTCAAGGGTGTGCAGAAGTTGACTGGCATTGAGTTGTGGGAGCTTCTTATTAAAATATCAGGAATTTCGCAAGCTGGTTGTTTAGCACCAATATCATTAACAATCAAATTATGTAAATATGTGATTAATAAATTGGGTTAAAAATAAAGTTAATAAATACTCATTAACTGCAAATTATTTTAGTATATTTTACTGTTATCTGTCCTTCTGATATCATTTGCTTCTGTGGTATCTACCTGATGGAAATGCTGTGTGGTCATAATTAGTGATGTCATGTTGACAGCTTGAACTAATGTGGGAATGTTTACACTCTGGAAATTGGCAAGTGCTACAAATCAGATCTTTTATTTATTGATTTTTTTCTGGACAGCTAGTTTTTAAATATTTGCCAGTCCATCACCAGATCTCACTAATCGCACACACTGCCAGGTTTAAGAACTGATAGCTGAGTGGAAACTAGAATAGAACTTTCCTTCTTATTAATTTGGACAAGTGCTCAAGATCCCCATGTAGGGACTCCAAATAACATTGAATCAGAGAATATGACTTTCATCTGGGGCCCACTCTTTTGCTTCTAATTAAGGACCAATGGGCCCACAGGTAGACTCAATGGATGATGGCTGTGTTTTTCCACACAGCCTGCCTTTCTTCTAGGACCAGTGCTGAATTATTTTTATTGCTTTTACACTGATTCTACCCAATTATATGTCCAGTGAGCATGGCATTATCCAAGAAGGTGAAGAGAGAGATGATACTGAAGAATATCAGTGGTATTTGTGCCAATCTCCCAGGACATGTGAGGGCACCAAAGATTGGGCCTCTGCAGGAGTGTGAGGAGAGAATGAGAGCTGTTGATTCTGATATTCTCCAGCTTTTGGAGAAGTAGAATATGTAAGCAGATTCCCTTAGGGTCCTGAGAGATAACTGCTAGTGCAGCCCCTGCAGTTTGTCATTTTTTTCATTGATTTACTTAGATCATCAAATTCTTATTTTCAGATTGTACAGATCTTTGTCAGGTACAGGTTGAGCATCCTCAATCCAAAAATCCTAAATCCAAAATTCTCCAAATTTCAAAACTTTGAGCACCAACATGCCAGACACTCCAGGTGGAAAATTCCACTCCTGACCTCAGGGGACAGGACACAGAACAAGGATGCACTAAAATGGTGTGTAAAGTAACCTCCAGGCTGTGTGTATAAGGTGTGTGAAAAGCATAAATAAATTTCATTTCTTTGGTCCCATCCCTAAGAAATGTATGAGCATTGTGTATGTGCAAATATTCCCAAATCCAAGAGAATCTCAAACACTTTAGGTCCCAAGCATTTTGGATAAGCCATATTTAGCCTGTATTAAATGTGAATAAAGAAAAAATACTTGCAGTTTTTTGAATGCTGAGAGAAGTTTGTGATGATAAAACAGATAAGACACTCCAGCTTTTGAAACAACCAACTCAAAGACCATATTTTTATTTCAAATTATTATATGGTTGTCAAGAATTCTGACTGATAATAGGTTAGATTTGATAAAGAGCAGAAGTTCTTGCCTCTGATGACAAAGAATGTTGGTATCTCAGGATGCAAAACTGTTAGAATGGGTCTGTGGTTTGAGAGCTTCAGGTGTGGGAAACTTTTAGAAATATAATTCTTTTCCAGGCTATGGGATGCAGAGTCTCCTTGGCCTAATAGAGGTAGACAAAGGGCACAATGCCATCTTTACTATATCTAAATAGTTTAACACACAGTTTTCTCTGTACAAACATGGAGCCCTTTTGGAAGTCAAAGTCCCCACTGATGATAAGATCAGTGGTTGATAAGATCATGGTTCAGTGTGTCAGCTCTTTATTCTGCTATTCAGTGTTCCTGACAGCAGAAAGTAGCAATCAGGAGCTAAATGGGGATCAAAAATTAAGTTTCAAAAATGACCACAGGATCCAACTTGTCTTGACACTTCTGAGATAAGCTGAAATAGAGCATGTGGCTGGAACTCTGGGTCAAACTGGGGGTTTCTGACCACCTCTCCAAATTGAGACCTTTGGACCCACCTATGTGCACTTACCTGACCAGTTCCTGGATGATACAAGCCTCTTCTAGCCAGACAACAAGAGTGTGATGTGTGCTGCCTTTTCCATGTGCTGATGTTATGTTATCCCAAAGGTTTAACTTAATGAGTGCCAGTCTCAAACTTTGCTCTAGATACTACTTGCCTGGAGTCTAGTACACCTGTGCTGAGGAAGCTGGAATGCTTCTCCCATTAGTTATTGCTGCTGAGGAGAGAGGTTGTGCACTTTCTTCCTTTATGAGCCCCTCTACGATTATCATTTCGTTAAATTTAAGAATAATATCCATAGCGGGAATGTTATAAATGCATTGAGTTTAATTTAATTTGCATATAACTACAGATTATAAACTAGAGGTTCTTTTCTATGAGGCAATGTTCCCTGGGCAGAGCTCCCCATGAGATAGATTTAATTCAGCCTATGTTCTTAAAGTGAGTTGACTCTAAGGAGACACTCATTCGTACCTATCTGGCTGGTTGTCTCTGGGCCCTGGCATGCTATGAGACGGGACATCTATCCAGGAAGGAGAATATTAGACCTGTTAAATGTTTTAGTGAGTGCACTGGGGAGGGGTTAGAGAGCTCCACAATTGGGAATAAGAACAGAGGATGAAAGTTGAAGGAAATTTTTTGCATGTCACTAGAAATGGGCACCTAGACTGGAGCCTTCAGGCCAGTCGCGGGCATCTCCCTGCCTTTCAGATGCACGCCTGTGATTGCTACTCTCTTTTTCCTTTTTGCTTGCCTCTGGTTACACTCTGGTCATGAATGGGTTCTGTACACATGTCTTCAGGGGCATGAGTGAGGGGGAAGCTGGAGGAAGCTGTGTCTCTAAAGATAGTATAGATACTAGGGATCTAAGTGAAGAAGGCAGAGAAGTCTGTGGGCCCTGAGTCCTGCCTTGAGAAAGACAATGAAGAAACTGATCTGAGGCAGCCACTCCCTCTTGGACAGTAGGCAGCACTGCTCAGAGGCTTCTCCTGCCAATGCCCCAAGAAGTCCACATGGCTAGATCCTCACTGGTCACCTCACACCTAAATGAGGCTTTTTTCTTTTTTTTCTTCTGTGACTCTTAGTGTTTCTTCTAGGTCCATCCATGTCATTGCAGTTGGCATGATTTCCACAGCCCTTTTTATTTATTTATTTATTTATTTTGAGACAGTGTCTCATCAAGTTGCTGAGGTTGGCCTTGAACTTGCCATTCTTCTGCCTTAGCCTACAGATATGCTGAAATCACAGGGCTCCTGTACTACATTTATTTCCACCAACAATGTACAAGTGTTCTTTTCTCCACATCCTTATCAAAGGTTGTTACCTCTTGTTCCCATTTTTTTTTTTTTTGTACTGGGAATTGAACCCAGAGGTGCTTTACCACTGGGTTCAATTACCCCCATCCCCAGCACCACTCCCCTTTTTTTGAGGCAGAATCTTGCTAAGTTACTTAAGACCTCCCTAAGTTGCTCAGGCTGGTCTTGAACCTGCCATCTTCCTGCCTCAATTTCTCTAATTGCTGGGATTACAGGTGTGCACCATTGCACCTGGAAAAACTTGTTAGTTACCTCTTGTTGTTTTAATAAGTCATCTTAATAGGTATGAGGCGATTCTCTCTGTGACTTTTATTTGCATTATCCTAATGATTAATGATGTTAAGCACCTTTTTATGTACCTATTAATCATTTGTGTGTTTTCTTTAGAGACATATCTATCTAATACTTTTGCCAATTTTTATAATTGGGTTATTTGCTTTTGCTACCAAGTCGCCTGAGTTCCTGGGAACTATGCTGTGGGAATTTAAATGCAGATGACTCAGGAGGACGTTGTTTGTCCTCTGCCATGTATTGAAGACATACCATCTTCCTATGTCTTACAAAAGCCAGGCATAAAACCTGGGCTCCCCTACTTCCTAGCGGAAAGCTCTTTCTATTACTCTGCAGTAACAGAGAAAATGGCCATGACTGTTCATTTCTGTTTCCTGAGACTACTGAGAATAAGTAAAAACCTGACAATACATGTAACTGTATGGGCACAGGTTTATTTTTAAGTGTGCGTTTTTGACCTATATCACTGCTATGTTTTCTAGGAAATTGAAAAGATATGGTCCTCACCTAATCAGATAAATTGTGAAAGTCTTAGCAGAAATCTTTCTAGCACCTTGGAAAGCTTCAGAAGTATCTTGGAAAATGCCACTGACCAGGACTGCACATGCCAGCCCCTGCTGGAGACGGTTCAGCAGCACATGAGCACGTATGTGCCAGAGGGATTTCATGTCTTCTCCTGTATTTTCATTCATAAAGATATCTGGCATTCTTTAATGATGAATTCCAGACAAGGGTCTTCACTATGTTATTGATATGCATATGAATACATACATATTTTCTAAACGTCACAGTTTTCCATGACTAAGTTTTTAAACAGCAAAATGTAAAAGCAGCATTCGCCATAAGGCTCACTTTACTGGGGATCAAGGAATTGGAATAAAATGTCATGATCCAACATCACAGTATGGTATTAAAAATGAATGGATGAGCAGTATAAAGCATTTTCAGATGGCTTCATATTTAATTAATTTATCTCAGAGTTCTAGAAATATAAGTGCTCAGAAGAGGATGTCGGGAACTAAGTGTTCTGCAAATGACATTTGCAGAGAGATGTTCTTCTGACTCTAGATATCCTAATTTCTTAGACATCTCATGATCTATTCTATCTATTCCTTTCACATTTGTTAAAAGCCATTTATTATGCATCCTTATTTTTCTGATTTGTCTTGCTTGGCAGAGTCTCTGAGAAGGAACTAGTTGCAGTGTTGGTATTAATGGATATTCACATGCAGATGGTGTTGGGAGAGATTGTGTGTCTATTTATCAGAGTAATTTTATGGAAATGTGATCTTGTTATCCAGCTCATCTCCTGGGAACTAAGGCGGTATTATTCACACCAACATTGTTTCTGGTATTTTATCTTGCCTAATTTAGTTTTAATTCTCTGCCATTTTAGATTGGCCAAAAGCCTCGAGAAGACTTGGTTGTCCAGGAATTCCATTATGACTTTTCTTAGCAATTTCACAGTTACGGAGAGTAAGTATGTGGCTTTCCAAGTTTGCTTGATTAAAAATTAAATTTAGTTTTTCACTCAAATATATTATAAAAATAAAATGTATAAAGGAAACCTTATAGTATATGTGATAAATGACAATAGAATTTGTCTGATCTGATGTCTGAGAGCTTTACAAGGAAAATTCTCAAATCTTGGGGTACCAAATATCAAGCAGAGGAAGGAATAGAAGTGTCTGTGGTGTGGATTTTGCTTGGGCTTTGTCTCCTTGGACAAACACTGCCTACTAGTCTGTGCTTCCTTGTCTGCTTTGTATATACAACTCACAAAGCTTCTTGCAGAATAAATATGCTAAGTCTGAAGAATTCTGGAAAATCCTTAAGTGATCCTCCTCTTGTTAAAAAAATGAGATAAATAGCTACATGTGGAGAAGTGAGTTTCCTAAGATACTTGATCATTGCTCCCTAAGGTAAAGCTCTTTTTCAAGTAAATCTTAAAATATACAGGTCTTTGAATGAGTAAACAAGTGACCAGACAATAATATATATCTTGTGCTCTTGATTTACTTATAATATAAATCATCTCAGTTGTCCTGAGAGGACTAAGATGTAACTTTATTTATTGTCTACTCTAAGCTGGGCGTCGTGGAGGAAACTATCCTTGACAGATTGTAATATCCAATTTTGTTTTCACAAAAATAATCAGAAATAAGTATAACATTTTTAAATAAAATTTCATTCCTTTTGCTTATTTTTCAGATATAAAAGTAAAAGATTTGATGAAAAACACCACCAAGCTAACTGAAGAGCTTCGATCTTCTATCCACATCTCAGATGAGACCATCCACAGTATCTTAGAAGCAAATGTTTCCCATTCAAAGGTACAGGCTGCTGCTTCAGTGCATGCCCACCTAAGGGGCCCTCAGCCTGAAGCTACTGGTGTTGTGTTATCCTTTCTCCTCTTCCTTCTCTTTTCTCCCATGGCTAGGGGTGTGGGTTGCTGGACAAATGATATAAGCAAAAGCAGAAAGGAAACGAGAAAACGAGCAAGGAACCAAAGAATATGACTGTCTCGTGACAAAAACTTGGGAGTCTTTAATTTCATAGTATTGTCTTCTTTTGGGGTTATAAAGGATAAAATTGGTGATGATATTTTTTTTCCTGGTAATTCCTAACCCTGATGCAGGACACCCCAGGGTGTCTGCTTGTTTCCATAGCTGTTATCAAACTAAAAAAATATCCAAAAGCAAAACAACTGAAAACACTTAAAAAAATTGACTCTGATGTCCTTTAAGTAGAGAGTGGCAGTACACAATCTGACGCCGTGCTGTGGTAGTGACCGGTGAAGGCAAATGAGTAATGACAGGCTGTGTCATCTCCAAGGTGATTGAGACACTCTGGTGAAGGCAGCTGAAAAAAGTGACGAAACTATTAAAGAGCCATCGCAAAAAAACCCAAGGATGAGTAACATACCAGGTGGCATTGAGACATGGTTTATCTCAGAAGAGGGGAGAAGGGAAATTACACATGGGCCACAGCAGATATCACTGGGATTCTTTGTAGGTGCTTTTCTGAGATGTCTTCTCAGCATTTCCAGTTGGGATTTTACTCTATTGGTGAAAGAAACATTAAACTGGCTTACAAGAAAACATTTGCATTGAAAATCAATTGGGACCCAATACACATTGATTTGCATGTCAAATATGGTTAATTAGGGCCTAAAGGAAGTTGGGAAGGTTGAGTTCCTTAAGAGTTAATCTAAATTAAGGAAGAAGTAGATGCAAATTTAAAATTCAAATTGTAGTATTACCAAGTTAGTTATAGTAAGACACATAATATCTATTTCTCAGAGTATCCATTCAGCTCAGTAAACACCACATATGCATGGAGGTGTTCCGGGTGATGACTGGAGGTGAGGAGAGCAGGGAGCAGTGGTGAAATTTCTTCACTCAGCTTCTTATTGACCTTATATAGAAATAGTGATTAGCTTTGGTTTGAAATCTAGAGTTACTGGAACTAGTAACAGGGAAATGGACTAGTGACTGAATTAATTTGAGTAGCTACCTAGGATTGCTTTAAAAGAAACATCAGATCACCTAATTTCTGGGGTTCTTTCAAGTCCAAAGTCTTATGATACTTCTTAGGTTTGAACACAGCTGTTTTTGACGCTTGCTGCCTGCTTAAGCAAGCAGCCACCAGGTGTCACTGATGTTCTATCATGAGTGGGCTATGTCCTGAGGAGGCTTGAATTAAATGGTGATATGCCCTGTGGAAAGATTTTGCAGTGATTTATTTATTTATTTATTTATTTATTTGGTAGTGTGTGTATCTTCCCCTGCATTTTTGGCAGTGTAAGTCATTGTGGTCACCTAAATGAGTGGACAGTCAAGTAAAGGGGAGAGGCATAAAAAGTTGCCTTCTTGCTTTTCAAATACAGAATGAAGTTATTTGCTTTGATGTCTAGTTTATCCATGAACCCACATGCATGCACAGATTCTAGGTAAGGAATTCATGTCAGGTTAGGAGGTAGCACTTTGGGCTCTAGTTTTTTCTAAATTGTTAGATGGGCAGCAGCACTATAGTGTTCATACTATCTTTTCCTTATTTTTCTCCCTGGGCTTCTCTACTATAGTTTTATTAGTCAGTTTGCAAATTCACCACATTGTATCCATAGTCCAGGTTATTGGTGGCCTGCAAGGAATGCTTGAAGTGAGGTTAGCCTGAGTGGTTGTAGGGTTCTGGAAAAATTGCAGAAAACTTTAATTAATTGATTCATTCATTTAATCATTCATTTAAGATCTTCCTGCATTTCAGGCATGATTTCAAAAGCTGGGGCTTAATTTGCTACTCTAGGGAAGCTAACCTGCTGTAACAACCAGTAAATATGTAATAAATGATGGCAGTGCAAGTGAAGAGACTGGAAAATTCTATGATACGCATTTATCACAGGGATGGGAACAGGTGGTCATAGGAAGCCTCCCTGAGCATCTAGGCCAGACTGGAATGATCTGAGAGTCACAGAGATTGAGACATTGCATTAAAGGAGCAGGAGTGAGTCGAAGGAGGTACACACAGGCTAATATGTTGATACCAAGTCATTTTCTTTTCTACCCCTCTTGCTTGGCTGCAGAGAACTTGCTGTAGGTATATATGAGAAGCTCCTCTGTCTTGCAGAGCTTCATCTTTAACAGTAGCATTACCCGATTAAAATGCCAATCAGACTCATGGGGCTGGCTTGCTGGCCTCTGGAGCCCAGCCAGCCCTGTCTTCTATCCTGGACTGCAGTCCCCTCTACCCTGTCCTGCTAGCATCTCTTCATTTTATGCTGGCTCCCAATGTTTTAAGCTTTCATACAAATCAACAGTGATAATGCTTCTTTGTGTTAAGCCAATTTTTAAAATTCTTTTAAAATCAACAATGAGGTCAAAGAATCAGGACCCAAACAGAGAGAGAGAGTGATCAAGGGGTCTGCCTACTGCTCCTTTTGTTTTCTATGCTAAACAACTGAGCAGCATTTGGATGACCTTGGAAGATGTTTTCCAAAATCATCATGAATTTGTTCTACTCCTCCCAAAAAAATTATTGAGGAGGAAGGGAGAGGAGACACAGAGTTTTGATCTCTTTCTAGAGACTCCTTCAAAGGAAAGGTATTCTGAGTTCCATCTTTAATTCTCATGAAGAGAAATGACTGAGTTTGATGAATCTGGTCAAGTTTTTCTATCTTCCTTGATGGGGCTGGTTGTGTGGGCATCAGCTGTTGGATAGCCCACAGTCAGAGTTGTTCCAGGATTGACATTACAACCTGCCAATAATTTCCAAAGTCTATTTTAAACAATGAAACAGAGGTTGTTTTAATTTCCTCCATGACTTCTTAAATACTATAGATAGAACCATGACCCTTCCTGAAGACATGAAAGAAGAGAGGGGTCTGGACTTTGAGGCAGAGGGGGCTGAGTGAGGAGAGTGGCCAGATGGTGGCTATGGCCCCTCTCTAGAACTGCAGTTAGCCAAGTTCTTGTCTCAGTGGGCTGTCCTGCCCTAGAGGCCACCTGCCAGGGCATGGCACACAGCTGGGCACAGCATGTGATGGTAGCCCACCGACCTTGGATGAGTGTTACACTTTCCAGTGCAGAGATGGTTCTCCTTAGCCATATGGAAACAAAGAAAGAATTAATTAGCTTTACCCTCTCTCTCTTTTCTAAAAGGTAATTATTTTTCTCAATCAGTAGATCTTTCCAATTCTTTTTCATCTTCTTTTTGCAATACGCTGTAAGCCAAAGCTGTGCTTTTGCTGGTAGTTGCTGAAGAGCATTATCAGTAAGAACCGTCATTGCTGACCACTTGGAGGCACTATTCCCTATCTTGAGAGCCTTGTATCTCATTTAATTATCCTAACGATCCTTTGGCATCTTTGAGTCTTATTATCACCCCAGTCATATAGGCATGGAACTGAGGCTTGCAGATATTTGGTAACTTTTATATCAGTAAGAGATGGAGTCAATATAGCTAATACTGGCCTTACTGTTGCTCCTTCAAACTCATTACCACAGACTTTCCACCCTGTGGCTTCAGTTTTTCCTGCATCCTCATAGCTGTCCCCTCCTCTTTCCTACTGCTCTCTTGTACCCACCCTTTTATTACATCAGCAGATAAGAGCTCAGGTGCGTCGCAGAGCAGAGAGCCACACTGCTTCTCTTTGAAATGTGCAAAACTCTTTCTCTTATTTGACCTGATTTTGTTTTCTTGGCTCACAAAGCTTACATTGACAGAGAGGCTCTTCCTGATAGTCCTAGATTTTCCACATCACTGTCACCAGTGTTTTCTCCATCGTCACAATGATGCGGAGAGCTGCTATCTAGTTCACACTTTCTCTATACCTCTAGTCTAAAATTATTAGCTGGACAACACCAAGACCATCTCTCATGTTCTGCTCTGAACGGAACTAGGGTGTCAGCAGATGTCTGTTAAAAAAGCTCCTGCTAAAAATGGAAATGCCTCTCCTAGGGATGATCATCATTTATAAATCAAATATCTTAAGTTGCAGAGCTCACAGGAGTGGGGAGATATGTTCCGCAGGACTCTGGTCCTCTTGCAGCTGTCCAAGCCAAACATGGACCCATAGGAAAAGTATCAGGACCTCAGCATCTGTGTTCCTGGTAATTTACAAAAATCAGCCTGAGCACACAGCCCCAGTTGAAAGATGCCTGTTGAACTTTGATCAGAAATCATACATTTTGCTTCCAACCAAGCAAAACAATGTTATCTTAGGTTTATTTTTATTCATCCTGTTCCCACTTGCTTCAGGTGCCTTTCAAACAGAAAAAATGATCAGAAGATTAAATAAAAACAGATAATAAAATTAAGAAAACGACAGAAAAGTAGTAGAAGCAAGTATGATGCTAAAACTGTTGCTCTTGTGAATCCTCTGGAAGGTGGGGTGTTGGGCACTCCCTATTTGGTAAAAAATTGTAAAAAATTTCAAGACAAATATTTGTGTTGTGGAACTAACGTCTAAGCCCTTGCCTTGGAATCCTTGCATGATGCATTGGACAAGGACCAAGACAAAGACTTTGGCAAACAGAAAGACTTTCATTGGGCCAGTTTGGGTTGATGCACACAAAAGCTGGGAGACACTCCTGTGGGGTCAAGTCTTTGGGTTTGGATAAGCCCTATTTCCCTGGCAAATTTCATACCTGAGCTCATTGTATAGTACTGACAAAAGAGACACTGCTCTAATCAAAGCCCAGAGTGGATGCCCATATCCCACTCCCAGAAGAATACCCCAGAACCACCTTTTCCTCCAGAGGTATTAAGGAAAACTTTGCCAAGGTGTGTTTGCAACATGTACAATCCATAAGAAAAAAAGGATTCTTGATTATTTAGGTATGAGAGCAAATATTATTCCAAATGTCCCTATGAAGGTATTTTTTAGATGAGATTAACATTTAAATCAGCAGACTTTGAGTAAAGCAGATGACACTCCCAGATGTGGTGGGCCTCTTCCAACCAATTAAAGACCAATGAACCCCAAGGAATAAGAATTTCTGTTTTTAGGTGGTGTGTTAGTCAGATTTTTATTGCCATGACCAAAATACCTGAGAAGAACAATTTAGAGGAGGAAAAGCTTATTTTGGTTCAAGCTTCCAGAGGTTTAGAACATTGTTCTGGGCCCAAGGTGGAGGGCAGCACATCACAGAGGAAGGGTGTGGTGGAGGAGCACTGCTCCATTCATGGAACCAGGAAGCAGAGGAGAGGAGGAGGGAAGGGACCACAGGGAAGAGGCAGCCTTCCAGGGCATGCTCCAGTGAGCCACTTCTTCCAGCCCTGTTCCACCTGTCTATGGTTACCACCTAATCAGTCCATTTAAACTAGGGTGGACTGCTTTTGGTTATAGCTCTCACAATCCACCATTTCATCTCTGGAAATTCCTGCATCAACAGAGGAGCTTTTGGAGGACATCTCATATCCAAACCATAAGATGTTTGGACTTGAACAGTAACATCAGTTCCTCCTGGGGTTCTCAATCTTCTGACCCTCTGTTGCAAATTTTTGGCTGGCCAGCCCCTACAATTGCATGAGCCAACTCCTTAAAATAAATCTCTCTGTGTGTTCTCCTTACTTTGTAGATGAAGTACACACAGCTACATACACACACACTTGGTTTTGTTTCTCCTAGTGATCTTTTTTCCTTTTTGGCATTTTATGGCACATGAAAGCATTTTACAATTTTACAAGCTCCATCTGATCACAGGGCTCCTGTAAAGTGGGCAGTAGCTCTTCTCACAAGTTTTATGCATTTTAGACCTCACTTAGTCTGCAGGTTTCACAAAAATATTATCCACCAAGAGTGCAAGCACACAACAAGAATTACAGGTTTTGTTTTATTTCATTTTGTAATTTGAGGTCTTACAAAGTTATTAACTGAAAGGCATGCTGAAATGAGGATGCACCTCAGGGCCTTTGACTGTGATATGTAATTCTAATAAACCAGGTGTTGATACAAGCTGTCCTAAGTTCTTCCAAGTTTATTTGCTCTTATTTTTAAAAAAGTATGGTTTTATTAGTGTATTCCAATCAGACATAGTAGTGGAGTTCATTGTGACACATTCACAATACACATAACACTATTTGCTCCATTTCATTCCCCAGTACTTCCCCTTTCACTCTTCTTTCTCCCATCCTCTCCTCTACTGATCTCTACCCCCCCACAATATTTTATTTGTTTCTAATTAGTTATACATGATAGTAGAATGCATTTTGACACATTGTACACAAGTGGAACACAACTGCTCCATCCTCTGGCTGGACATGGTGTAGCGTCACACAGGTAGTGTAATCATATGTATATATAGGGTAATAATGTCTGTCTAATTCCATTGTCCTTCCCCTATCCCTACCACCTCTTCCCTCTCCTCACTGTCCTCTCCACATATCAAAGTTCTTTCATTCTCCCCTCCCCTCCCACTATGGCTTAGCATCCACTTATCAGAGAAAACATTTGGCCTTTGGTTTTTTGGGTTTGGCTTATTTTACTTAGCATGATATTTTCCAGTTCCATCTGTTTACCTGCAAATGCCATAATTTTATTCTTCTTTAAGGCCGAGTAATATTGCACTGTGTATATGTACCACATTTTCTTCTTCCATTCTTCTGTTGAAGGGCACCTAGGTTGGTTCCATAGTTGAGCTATTGTGAATTGAGCTGCTATAAACATTGAAGTGGCTGCGTCACTGTAGTATGCTGATTTTAAGTTCTTTGAGTATAAATTGAGGAGTGGGATGGCTGGGTCAAATGGTGGTTGCATTTCTGAGGACTTTCCATCTTGCCTTGCAGAGTGGTTGCACCAATTTGCAGTCCCACCAACAATGTATCACACGCAATATTTTTAATTGGCATATTATGGTGATGCCTAAAAGTAGGATTCATTGTGATGTATTCATACCTGCATATTGCATAATTTGGTGGATTGTGTTTACCAGATTTTTTTTTTGGTACTGGAGATTGAACTCAGGGGAACTTGACCACTGAGCCACATCCCTAGCCCTATTTTGTGTTTTATGTAGAGACAGGGTCTCACTGAGTTGCTTAGCGCCTCACCATCACTGAGGCTGGCTTTAAACTCGCAATTCTCCTGTCTCAGCCTCCCTAAGTGCTAGGATTACAGGCTTGCACCACCGCGCCCGGCTACCAGATGTTTTTCTTTTCCTCCCATCTTCTCTCCTCCTTATCCCCTGTCTCTATTCTATGAAGTTCCCTTCTATTTCCATGATATCCCCCTAGTTTTTAATTCATTTTTTCTTTCTAGCTTTTCCATATGAGAGAGAATATTAGACCCTTGACTTTCTGAGTCTGAATTGTTTTACTTAGCATGATAGTCTCTAGTTCCATCCTTTTAAGAGCAAATGACATAATTTTACTCTTCTTTATGACTGAGTAGAACTCCAATGTGTATATATACCACATTTTCTTCATCCATTTATCTGCTGATGGACACCTAAGCTTATTCCATAACTTGGCTCTTGTGGATTACACTGCTATTCCACTCCTTGGTATTTATCTAAGCAATGAAGTCAGTGTATTATAGTGATAATGCATTCCAATGTTTATAGCAACAAAATTCACAATGGCTCTTATTTTTTTAAAAAATTAAGATAAGCTTGGCAATACTGTTTTCAATCCAAATGTGAAAAGAGACAAAATAATTATGTATCAGTTTTACATTACTAAAAGTGAAAAGTAGGAACTGATAAACTGAAAACAGTTAAGGCTTGACATCAGACAAACAAGACCCAAGGGCAGATATGAGGGCATTGCCAGGAATGTGAGGTGGCGTAGGAGGGCACGTGGAGGTGAGCCCTCCAAGTGAAGGGGTTTGTAACAATGCTCTCCAGCCCTCAAAGAAGAGTAAGCTGTATAAGAAGTCAGAGAATGATGTGTAGCTTCAGAAACATTTCCATTTAGAATGTTTAAAACACAGCTCTGCTATAATTTGGATCTTGAATATCCCTCAAAGATTGGAGCTTAGTCCCCAGCCTGTGGTGCTGTTGGGAGGTGGAGGAACTTTTAAGAGGTGGGGCTTAGTGGAAAGAAGTAACCTGATGAGGTCCTGACCCTGAAGAGGATATTAGGAGCCCGCTTCTTTTTCCCCTCTCTGTTTTCCCCCTGCCATGCAGTGGGTAGCTTTGTTCCCTTGCCTGCTCCCTGCATGAGGTTCTGGTCAACACAGCCCCAAAGGCAACATGGCCAACTGACCATGGACTGAAACTTCAAGTCATGAGTCCAAATCAGTCTGAGGCACTTTGTCACAGCTATAGGAAGCTAACAGGCAGGTGAGTCTTCAGCACCCCTGGGGCCCTACTCCCGGCAGATCATCCTTCAGAAAGCTGAGACTAGCCGGCCCCAGGTATAAGGTACTGGGCGTAGTCGATTCTGACCCTCCTGCTTTGAAACAGGTTCTCTCCAGTGCCCTCGCCATGGCTTTGTCTGGAAAGTGTGATCAAGAGATTCTCCGTCTCCTGCTGACATTTCCTGAGGATGAAACATCTGTGTTTGCAATGACAGAACTCTGTGGCCTGCCTGGGTCGAAAGTGTATCCTCTGATCGTGGTGATGAGTCAGAACCTGAACCTGCGGACTTTCATTTATAAAGTAAGGAGAATCTTCTGGGGTGTGTTGACCTTTTGCAGAGGAGCTGCTTCCATGGCTGGGCAGATGAGACAGTAGTTTATGCAGTCATCCTCATCTTTGGTATCCTAGGAGGATTGACTCCAAAACTTGCTAAAGGGACTAAAACCTGAAGATGCTCCAGTCCTTTATATAAAATGATGTAGTGTTTGCATATAACCTACACAATCCTGCTGAATATTATTCATTTATTTGCAGTGCTGGGATGGAACCCAGGGTCTCCCCCAAAGTGTCTCCAGCTCTATGTGTTTTAAATCATCTCTAGATTATTTCTAATAACTATTGTGATATGTTATGTAATAGTTGTTATACAATATTGTTTAGACAATAATGCAAAAAAATCTATCTGTTCAGTACAGACACATTTTTATTAATGTTGTCTATCTTCGAGTTGGTTAAATCTATATGTGTCCACAGCCGACTGTACCAGCTGCAGTGAGACCTGTTGGTCTTTGTGTGACTCTGCGGCAGCCTTGGCTACCTGTAGTGTCATCTGTTTGCTGGTTCTAGGGCTGGGGCTCATGAAGCTTTTTCAGAATAAAGGGTGTTTAGGATCCCTTGCAGGGTGAGACTGGGCATGGGCACTTCCGTCTTCTAGCCAGTGTTGCTGGTAGGTTATACAGTCAGTGAGAAAGGAACAACAGAAACCATCATGACCCCTAGCACCAGGTTTCCTTTCTCACCAAAGGCTACCTTCCTGGAGTATTTTGCAAAAGTGGGTTGGGCCTGGTCCACTCCTGAGCTGCCTAGTCAGATACCTTTGTGTCCTATCATGGCTCTTGCTTCTCCACTCCTGTTATAGCTTGGGCCATGGCCTCTGTTATGCCATGGTGATGCCTCTCACTTTGCAGGACATGCCCTGCCCTGGGGAGGGATGGAGGATGGGTAACCCCCAAGTCTCTGTGTGGCTAGCTCTTCACCAACCCCATGACACCCTGACACAGTGGCAGGGTAGGGAAGCACATCTGAGACAGTAATGTCTGCAGAGAAGAACTGAAAGTGGAAGGCCAGTAGAGTTAGGGAACCCTAGTTCTACAGGTCCCAGGCAGCCCAATGGGACCAGCCTTGGTCTTCTGCACTTGGGCTCTTCCTTCCCAAAGTCCCAACTTTTCTGCCCTTCAGTTTGAATCTTTATCTACATTTCCAGAAAACTCATCCTTTATTCTTGGAGTATGATCTTGGTCCAAGTTCCATTGTTTTCCCTTTAGGGATATATTTTATATTTTACAATACCCAAGTTGCAGTATACCAAGTTTCCTGTGGATGCTTCAAGTCCTGGAGAACAGTTTTGAGGACAGGAACAGGTAGATATGCTGTTGCATTGATTCATGGTCTTCTTCCCTTCTATCAGTCAAAAAAATCCAATGGATAATTGGATCGTGTGTAGGTGCGCACTCATGCACGCACCCTCTGCCCTACCCCGCCACAGGCACATGTGCCAAAAATAAATATTAATTTTCAGAATTAGCTCACTTTAAAGCATTGAGGAGGGTAAATATTTCCTAAATGTCTTCATAATTTGTGAGCCCACATCTGTCTTGGTGGAATGAAACTTAGTTTCTTCATTCTCTCACCACAATGCCTTCCAACTTTACAATATGCCTTTTGGGAAGCAGATATAGGATCATCAATACACCAGCATTTCATTGGCCATTCCATTATGAGCCAAAAGTCTCTGATTTGAAATTAGTGCTTCATAGCACCCAAATAATTATTTTACAAATGCCATAATCCATGCCAAGGTTTCTTTGGAAGATGAGATAGTAGATTGAATTCAGTCTCCCAGACACAGTGAAGATGATATCACTGTTAATAACAATGCTCCTATCTATCAGGAACCTTCCATGTATACAGATATATTTCTGAAAGTTGATTTGCTACTTCTCAGAGATGGGGGAGGCAGACCAAATTCTAGTGCCTCCCTGGGCACGAGGGTTCAAGTGCAACTAAGTGCAACCAAGACCACATACTTTCTTGGCTGACAATGAATTCTTCAGGGCTTTTCTAAGAAATGTTTTGTTGGATTACTTGTGCACATTTTTACCTATCAGTGCCGTGACTGAATCCCATTTACTCCCTACCCCAAGTCAGGGTCACTGTGCACCACTTCTAGCTGCAGCTGTAATTAAACAGTCAAGAAGAAAACCTTACAAGAGCTATTTCTGTTTCTCCTGCTTGAGTCATCTTTATTGTCTTAATGGACAGGACCCCATTGCTATTAGTAGAGTGTTAGTGAAGGATGGAACTGTGATTTCAGGTTCCCAAAAGTTAGCCACAGAACCAGCAGCTAAGTGGCAAGAGCAGAACTCTAATGAGCAGAAATATAAAACAGTGACCATGGGGTTCTTTGTCCCAGTCTTCAAAGAACCCTGTTTCAATATGCAAGTGATATGTGGAAGGAGGAGATTCCCTCTGACTTTTCCCACCTGTAGAAAGATGTGGTGTTTGCTAATTTACCCATTTATTCAACACATATTTATTGTGCAACTAATATTGTCACATGCTTTTCTATCTTTGTTAGCTACATATATGATCAACACAGGGAAAGTAAAAAAATACAGCCTCCGGGGAACTGGCATTCTAGAATTGAGAATATGCAGGTAGTAAGTAGGATACATACTATGACAGAGGGTGATAGCACAGTAGATTTTTAAAAATTTTTATTGGTTCTGTTCAGTTATACATAACATTAGGATTCATTTTGACATAATTGTAAAAGCATGGAATATAATTTGCTCTATTTAAGTTTCTTTTTCCTGTCCCCTTCTCCTTTACCTCTACTCTGCTCATCTCTTAGCTATTTAATTTTTTTTCTCTTTTATAGTTAGTGTCTTGTGGTTGTACATGATGGTAGGATTCACTGCGGTATATTCATAGATGTACATATGAAAGTTAGGTCAGATTCATTCTACTATTCTTGAAAAACACTGATATTTTTAAAGAACTTGGCTTAAATTCCCAGCTCTGAGCCATTCTAACTACAAGACTTAAGGAAACCTTTCCTGTCTTTGAGTCTCAGTTTTGTCATCCACAAAATGAGCATTACCATGCACAGTTCCCAAGGTGTTAGAAGGCTTGAGATGATGTGTGCATGTTATGTATACACTAGAGCAGAGATAAATGTAAATTGCTTCACACAAAAGCATTGTTTTCTTTTCAGCCTCTTCTCCAATTTCCACCTTAGGCAGCTCAAAGATACAAAGAAATGTTTTAAAAATGATTTCAGTTTTAACCATAGATCACATTTGTTCCTGGTTTACATTTTAACAATACTGGTACCACTTAATGTGCTCAAAAAAAAAAAAAAAAGCTTTACCTACTCTAATAAAGAGGATTTTTATAGAGTACAGCAAAGATATCTCTGAAGTTGAAGAGAGAATAAAATCAAATAGCCAAGTTTTCAGTGCTCAAAAAGTGCTTGTGAGAGTAAAAATACAATGTTGGTTATTTCATGATTTTTTTTTTGCCCTGTAAGACTCTTATACCTTCTGAAGCAAATGGCTTGCTCAACTCCCTGTTGGATGTCATTTCCAGCCTCAGTGCCCTACTTGCCAGAGCCCAGCATGTCTTCAAATACCTTCCTGAATTTCTTCACACATTTAAAATTACTGCCTGGCTAGATATGCCGGACTTTGGACAGGTATGTGTTTGATCTTTGCTCCTCGGGAAATGTTCAAATTTTCTTGCTCCCTTTTTCCTTTATTTCTTTTCCACCATCTAAAATTCATATTGGGAAACAAAATATAGGGATGGGAGTATCTCTTAATGTCTCTGGAGGCAGCAACATGACAGAGTGAGGCTTGGCATCTCCTTAAAAACCAGATGACAGAGATGCTGTTCGTCCATATCCCACCATTGTAGAGGTTGAGAGAGTTCATGCATTGTCTATGAAGTACAAAATTACTAACTCAATTATTAGCACAAATGAGATTTCAAGGGCCTGTTTAACTTAATTCAGGGAGCAAATTGCTTTCAAGAACCTTAAAACATTTATTTACATATAAATAATTGGCTAACAAATTACAGATCATTTTCTGAAAATGCAAACACAAGCTTGAATTAGATTAGCAGTGTGATATTAGTTTTGGCTTGAAGTCTCTTTGCCTGGGATGGAACTGACCAGGGATGAGCAAGGAGTAGGTGGTTGTGTCGAGTCAAAGGTGTAGAATGAGGAGCTAGATCACAATGTCCTCTAAGCTTCCTGGGAGGCACATGCCAGTATCTTCATCAGCTGATGCATAATGTGTATAGTTATCAAGTGTCGGGGTGATTTGGCAGTGTAAGCACACATTAAGGCTATTGATTACCTGAGTTAGTGACATCTTATGGATTAATAATTTATTATTGGACAAACAACAAAGACTCACTTGGGTGTGACTTTCTCGTCTATTACCAGGTACATTGGCCAGAGAAATCACTGCCATGATTTGCCTGTATCCCAAAGACAGAAAAGACTCAAAGCAGAGATTATTTTCTTTTAACTTGTTGAAGATCTTACATGTTTAGCTGGAGAAAGGACTACCCTTTCAGAAATATGTAAGAGAATTGTTTCAAGTCAATGTGTAATTACAATTTCTTTTTGTTGAATTTTCAGGTTTCACAAGATGACCAGGCTAGAAGTTCAAACTTTGGTTCTTTGCAGACTGTGATGAAACTGGTTTGCAAGGACCAAGCATCATTCCTTAGCAATTCTAACATGTTCCTTAATTTGCCCAGAGTTAACGAGCTCTTGGAAGATGACAAGGAAAAATTCAACATTCCTGAGGATTCAAGTAAGACAGTAGTAATTAATACTTATTTAAGTAAAATTGTATATTAATAATTAGCCTTGCTTCATACTGAATATTCTGTCTGTGCAAAATGCTAGTGGTACATAACAGTGGTAGAATTTTCTCCTTCAGTTTTAGCACAGTCACTAAGTGCTGGCATAGCAGGTGGCTTTGGAATGTTCCAGTACTCTTGAGCATAATGAAACCTCTCACCTGTGTCACCAGTAGCATTGGCGAATGTCCCACAGATGAAGACTATGAACATCATTTTGGCCTTGGCAAAATGTCAGTATTATACAAAGAGAACTTTTGTGTGGCCTCCTACAGATCTTTTCTACAAAGTTTCATTTCAAATGGAAGTAGATTGATGAGTGATTTTCTTAGTCCCACATTAACTGCATGCATTTTATTTTTTAAATAAAATTGAGCCCAGTGCCTGTCTCATGTCAGACAAATGCTGTCCTGCTGAACTACCTACCCAGCCTAGTGAATACGTTTTATTACAAAGGCAGATTAAACATGCTGGGGAGGGTTTTGGGCTCCAACTGTGCAACTTCCCCCACCAGTTATGTGTTGTGCATTTTTTATCACATTGTTTTCTGCCTCTGAACCACATTATTCTCTTCTACAACACGGAAACATAGTACCTACCTCATAAGGTTGTTATGAGGTACAATGGAGATGATGTGTCTCAGCTGCTTAGCACAATGATATAAATGCATCTTCTGTTGAAGAATAAATCATCACTCACTTCATGGCTTAAGATGCAAACATTCATCATTTCATAGTTTCTGTAGGTCAGCACCCAGCCACTGGTTAGCTAGTCCTCTACTCAGGATCTTGCACAGTTGTAATGAAGGTGTTGGTTGGTCTGGGCTGGGTTCTCACCTGAGGCTCCCAGGTGGTTGTTGGTAGAATTATTTTCCTTGCAGCTGTAGAACTCAGGGAGGCAATATCAAAGCCAGCAGGTGTATCTCTTTGACTCTGAAGCTTCCAGTCTCTTTTAAAGTGTTTACCTAATTGCTCAGGCAGGACACCTGATTGCTTAGTCCTTAGATAAACTCCAACTCAGTAGATGAAGGGATCTTATTGATATCTTCAAAATTTCTTCTCTTTGTGAAATCTCATCCTGGGTGGGGCACCTGTCACATTCATAGGTTTTGTCTTTATGGGAGAATAGGAGACTACATAAGGCAGTGAGTCAAGGGCCTGTGTAAGAATTCTCCTACACATCCAAAATATATCTTTATGTATTTTGTGCCTGTTTTTGTGCCTCTGAAGACAGAGTACTAGTAGAACTGGGAACACAGGATTATGTAGGTTTGGAGATAGAGGAAGAGGAACCAAATGTAATGCCCTCAGAGCTACTTTAGAGGTAGTCGGCTAGTATATTTCTTAGCTGATGGATAATTTGGATAGTTGTCAAATATCAGGGTAATTAATAAGTACAGGCACACACTAAGGCTATTCTTTTTAATAAGTTTTGCTGTCTTCTCTAATTCTCATTTTCTCTTCTGTTTTGCACTTGGGATTATTGAGAGTGATTGTCCTTCTAATTCAACTGTTTGTCCGTCCATCCATCCATCTGTCCATCCATCCATCCATTCATCCACCCATCCAAGTCATTAGCTAACAACATTTGAGGATCACTCTATGTCGGTCCTTTGATACACTTTATTTCAGATGATTGTCACAGGAACTGCTGGATAACACCAGTACTCTTATTCTTCAGAAGACATGCTGGAAGCTCTAGGAACATTCAAATGACTTGTTCAGATTCACTTAGCTCATGTGGCAAATGTCAGGTTTCCTGGTTTCAAAATCCTTGTTCTGCACATAAAAAGATTATGTCTTTTCTAACATATAAATTGCTACCATGTATATTTTGCTTGCAATGTAAAAAGAGTAAGTTAGTAAAATATAGAGCAATCTCCATAATGAATGCTTTAAAATGCGTTATATAGTCATGCTCTTACTTTATATTTTAGGAGATTATTCTTATCAATGTTATTGTATTTGGGATAAAATAATAATTTCTTTTTTGTTCGGGTGAAGTTAGGAAGGTAAAATTAACTACTGAATATGATTACAACAGTACTTTTCATACCTTGGATATTATGAATCCTAATATTAAAGCTAAAATAAATTTCCATTTTAAATGTTACATTTGTGGGGAAAAGAAGTAGTTATATTAATGTACTCATTGTTAGTTTAAAATCTTATAATATTGGATTACTGATTGTTGTGGTAATGAATTACCTATTGATTTAGACAATTTAAGTGAACTTTTTTTTTTTTGGTACTGGAGATTGAACTCAGGGCACTCGACCACTGAGTCACATCCCCAGCCCTATTTTGTGTTTTATGTAGAGACAGGGTCTTACTGAGTTGCTTAGCGGCTCGCCGTTGCTGAGGTTGGCTTTGAACTCGCGATTCTCCTGTGTTAGCCTCCCTAAGTGCTGGGATTACAGGCCTGCACCACCGCACCCAGCTTAAGTGAACTTTTAATTGCAGTCATCTAGCCTCACAAAAATACTAAGAACCACCATGAGGAATTAAGTATTTTAGTGAAAATAAAATAACATGTGTCAAAAATGCCAAGTTTAATAGTTTTTTATATATGTATGAAACAAAATCCGGGAGCAACTTGTAAAGTTGACTCCATAAGACAACATGAATTTAGGTCTTAATATTGTGACTATTAAAATGAAGATTTTCTTTATGAAAAAACCCATTTTTTTGAATTTAAGATTTTATATAGAATTTTAAAGCTAAAAACTCATTTTTTAAAAAATAATTGCCATTTCCATTTTCAAGTATCTCTGCCATCCTGTATGGATCACTTGGTTTGAAAAGGTGAGAGTCAAAAAATATTCCTGGTTTACTTCCCAAGTTCAGAGTTCATTGAAACGAAGACATTATGGAATTGTAAATATATTTCCCTCTTAACCTGGGCATCCTGTTTTATGTAACATTTTTATTTTTTCTCTTAATTGTAACAGCACCATTTTGCTTGAGGTTTTACCAACAAATTCTCCAGTCTCCAAATGGTGCATTGGTGTGGTCTTTCCTAAAACCTATATTACATGGAAAAATACTATATACGCCCAACACTCCAGAGATTAATAAGGTCATTCAAAAGGTAAGTTAAAATGAATGGGAATCTCATTGACCAGACACCCATCCTACCAGGAAGAAATCTTTAAATATGTTAAACATATTTAAAGATTATTATTATTATAAAATTATTATATGCATTGGATTATATGAAATTTTCTTATGTTGATTAGTATTTATTTTGGTCTAAGGTTTTTTGTTTTTTTTTTGTTTCTGTTACTCTGGTTGTGAGATGTGAATTATTGAGTCCTTCTTTAAGAGGATATTTTGAAGGCAGGGAGTATTATTTAGAATCATGAATGTACTGAACTCATAGAACTTTAATATTAAAAGTCAAGGACAGCCAGGCACGGTAGTGCACACCTTAAATCCCAGCAGATTGGGAGGCTGAAGCAGGAGGATTGTGAGTTGAAAGCCAGCTTCAGCAATTTAGTGAGGCCCTCAGCAACTTAATGAGACCTGGTCTCTAAATAAAATAAAAAGGGCTGGGGATGCAGCTCTGTGGATAAGTGCTCCAGAGTTCAATCTCTGGTACCCATAAAAAAACAAAACAAAACAAACAACAACAAAAAAGTCAAGGATGATTAGAAAGGAGGACAGTTTTAGGTTAGGCAAAGGAGAACAGTTCCAGAAAAATGCAAGAATAAAAGCTAATCTGTTTTGCTTGATGCATCTGGTACTTGAGAAAGGCAGACATGGCACATACAAACTGATGTATTTGTTAACATTTGGTAAGTGATGTTTTCCAACTCAGCATGAGGCTATATTTGACCCTGTGGAGAATAAGATGAGATGAAGTAGCAGAAAGAGTTTCCCCATTGGGAATTTCTACATCGTAACGTTCTGCTTGGTTTCCCTCCTTTATATTTTTAACTTCTTGAATCTGTTTATCACAGAATCTATTATTATTAATATTTGCAATTTCTTCTTCAACAATTGTGTCTGGGGTTTTTCCTTGTATGGTTTCTTTTCAATGATCTTTTCCTGGGATCTTTTCTTGTCTTGTGGTGGCCTGTAAGCCCGTAGGTACCTCAAAAGAGGACATTTTACCAAGGACACGGGAATGACTTGATCTTACTGTCACACACAGAAGAGGAGATACCAGTTCTATTAACTTCCAAGCTTCAAACAGCATTAACAACTTAAATACTTAAAAGTGCCATGTGATCATATGATCATAAGTCATTTTTGATCAGATTCACTTTTACAAGTTCCCTCTTTCTGGCCTACACAGTACTATAGAAATTTTAGTGTCTATACTTTCTATGGTGCTTTGTGAGGTCACAGTTAAGTTTCCTGAGAGCTTTCTGTCCTTACTACTTACCTCCAGGACTATGTTTATCTCTGCCTATGCCAAATGGTATTTACAACTTTTTTTTTTATCTCAAAAAATATCCCTTTGAAAGGGTATTTGCCAAAAGTCTGGACTCTCATAATGGAATGATCATTATGTAGATAATAGCTTATGAGCCAGAGTTACCCCGGATGTCTAGAAAGCTCTGCCCCCCAACTGTCATTTTAGGTCTGTGCTTGGGAGAGACACTCAGGCCAGGGCTGGAGCCAATGTCATGCAATTCCTTTAGTGTATTAGACTTATTAAGGTCCTAGATAGTTTAGGAATTTCATAGAAAATGATTTTATATTTAATGATTTTTATTTTAAATTTAAAAGAGCCTATGAATTTCTTTTTTATGCTTACACAATTCATTATTGCATGTTAACATTATAATAGCAATGTATTTCTACAGTGTTACATACTGTGCTATATTTTTCCATACAACAATTAGCACAATGGTCTCTGCGTTGAAAGCCTAGCCTTGCAATGGAGAATAGAAGGAAAGTAGCTGAAGAAACAATTCAACAAGAGATACTGTCAATGCAGCAGAGGCCTGGAGTGGGGAGTGACTCGTCTCAGCAAGTGGGGCCTAGACAGAGTTGTGGGGAGGAGATATACTCTTATGGGGGTCCAGCCTCTGCAGGGTGTCAGGTCCTGAGGTGAGATGAGTGGTGTCGGTGAAAATAGCACCAATGAGACACAGAGACCAGGTTTGGTGCAGCTGTGTCTATCTAAGTTCAGACCAGAGCTTTATTTATAGTGACTTACAGCCATTGATTAAAAGAAAAGAAAAGGGGGTTACAAATCATGATGAGTTATTCATAAACACAGAGTGGTCATCTATAATTGTCCCGGATAACTACATCACCATCAAAAGATTTTTAAATCTTAACTAGAGACTGTAACTATAAAGGTCCTCATGTCCTGTTCTTAAGATTAATATCAAACTAGAGATCACTAAGCTTCCTATTGTATTCCCAAAAAAACAAGATGAAGCCAACAAAGGTATTTTTAACTATGAGAGTAGCATAAGACTAATAGATCACTGTGGTAACTACACTTAAAAGCATAGCTGTTGACGCACATGTGGTCAACGGCTTCTGCTCATGTCCAGAATTGCCCAAAGCTGCAGGTTAAGTTAACTATTATATACATCATTAAAATATCATTCTCTGAACTTTCCCCAAGCCCTATCCTGTAGCAACCATTGTTTACATAATTTGAGTTCAGTTTCTCTGGGCAGGCATCGAGGCCTTTTTTTCTTAAGACTTTCCCATGTAAACAAGGAACTACAATTAACATGTTTTCTATTAACCCAAACCGTTCTTTTTCCATTAATGTAGGCTCCTGAGTATGGTGAAGGAGGGTCCAGTCCTAAGTTACCTGGACACCTGCCATCTTCTGCCTTTACCCATGTCAAATATCACTGGATTTTACCATAGGGGGAATCCATATTTTTTAGGGCCTGCGAGAAGGCTTGACCAGCATTTGAGCTTTTAAGCACAGGACTAGTTGGAGCCACAAATTCCCATAGCTCACTTTATTGAAATTGCCAAAGCAGTCTTCTGCAGCCAGGCCTGAGAGTACTTCCAAATGTAATTGGGGAAACTGTGGGCCTAAATGTTCTGGAAAACATATCTAAAGTGAAACTATCATCAGGGGAATTTCTAGAATTACTTCTAAGAAACATCATATCAGTAGTACTATCCTAATGGGGATTTTCTTGTTTATTCTCCTGGGTGGTCAAATGCCTCTCCTTAATTACAAGAGACTTTAGGGGACCAGGATTGACTGATCCTGTCTTTCTGGGAATTAGAATAATGACACAAGCAAGCACAATTAATTCTGTCAAACTAAGAAGGGGTGTCCCAACAAGAAACATATTGAGGAGTGCATCTCTTCACCCTGATCCATTGCAGGCACCAGAACTTTGTCAAACAGTGTCTTGAGGATTTTGGGCTATGGCATACTCTCAGTGTGTGTTCTGAGGATAATGAGAATTTGGAAAGAATAAGCAAAGATTTCACTGGTTCTTGTTTAAAAATTTGTTGGATTTTAGTAGGAATAAAAGTGGAGACCTTTTACTTATTCTATATGGTTGAAGATCATGGGGCAACTGACCTTATAGCATTGTACTCAGTATGAATTATTTTAGCTGTTAGTTATGGCCAGTTTTATGAAAATTCATTCTACTCTTTATAGATATATGGTCTCATGTCCCAAACAACAGGCAGAGAATTGCTGCTTTGCCACTTGGTTCATATGAAATATCATCTATACTGTTGGAGTGACTGATACTATTAAATGCCATCATACACCATATCTGAACGCTTCAGTCAATGATGGGCCACATTTATGGTGCTCTCTTAAGATTATAATGGAGCTGAATAGTTCCTATGGTTTCACAATGACATAGCAGTCATAAAGTCACAGTATGACCTGTTGTTTATATATTTGTGATGATGCTGGTATGAACAAACCTATTGTGTTCTAGTTTTATAAAAATACAGCACAAACAATTGTGTACAGTACATCATACTTGATAATAACAATAAATGACATTGACTTATGTATTTAGTATGCTATAGTTTTAATTGTTATTTTAGAGTGTACTCTTTCCGCTTGTGGAAAAAAAAAAACAAAAACAGTGTGCTGTAAAACAGCATGCTGTGTTATACCCACAGCAGCTTCACTCATCTTGCGTTGACCATGCCTTGACTTCCCCCATCTAGGTTTCGGTCAGAACACTCTGTGCTGTTTGTACAACATGATGATCTGATGATGACAGTTCTCAGAATGGATCCTGATAATTATGTGATGTATGATTGTGTTTGTTATTTAGCCTTATTCTCTCCGTTACTTTGTATTAAGTGGAACCATACAAAGTCATCATTTTTGCAGGAAATCTGTAATAGCAAGGGCAGCACCAGGGAGCATGACGTCATGATTAGAAATGTGTGTGTCTGTTAGGAAGGCTGGATTTTGTTCCTACCATTCATAACTCTGGTATGTGACCTCAGGCTTATGGCTTCTCTTGGGAGGACTCTTCCATCTGTAAAGGGAAACTCTAGATTTCAACCCCTTGAACTCACCAGAGTGGGGTCCAGTCTGATCCACCTGTGTCGCCTACAGAGCCAGACAGTGCTCTAGTGCAAAGAAATTTCACTGAAGTGTGAAAGCTTTTGTCTCCTTCCCTATTAGAGCAGAAGATATTGCTCAAATTGCTTTCTTAATTAAAACATTTCCCTAGAAATTGAGCTAAGTGATATTTCCTCTTCCCTTTGGTCACTAAAGAACTCCTGTGTCAAAAAACCAAGAACATCTTTTTTATTCTGACAATAGTTTGCTCTGAAGTTACTGATGCAGACATTTGACATACCTGTTCATGTGGGGTCTACTAATTTGTGCCTGAGCATATTTCTGCAGACTAACAATGGCCTGCAGTTGGTAGCAAGGAAGCTGGTCAATTATGTCTGATTTCTAGCTCTTCCTGTAGTCCATTACTTTCTGAAAATTGGACTTTGTACTGGGTACATGAGTGAAAAGGTGAGAACCATGTGGACCCCTGTCTACTGCCCCCCCAGGGGGATATTGGGGTCACCCTGTGACTCTTGTGCAGAGCTCTACCTTACAGAGGGCATCAAGACATTAACACTCCTGCCTCAACTTCCCAGAAGCCCAGGATTAACTCCTGTGGCTTCCCACTTCTGTTGCTTTTTCCTTTTATAAAATATCTGACTGTGTTTAAAACATTGCTTTTTGATACTTTAAGTGATCTTGACATAGTTAAGAAATTTTGCTGGCTTTTTTTATTATGCTGTTTAATGGCATCTACATTTTTGCTGTTTTCTGAGCACAGTGTCCATTTTGTTCTTAGCCAATGCATCACTCAGGATCCAAGCAGAAAAAGAGGAAATAGACCAAGTTTATTATAAATGATTATTACTATAAAAAGATAGTGGAGTAATGGGATTGTTATAATAATAAAGAGGATGCTAAAGAATGCAGTAATGGCAGATAAAGGGAGAGCTCCTACCAACAGAATAGGCACAGAGCACACAAGGAAGGATCAGAATTGGAGGTAGCTTCTGCATTCTAGCTTAAAATTCATATTTCATTGGAGAGAGTACAACTGTGGCCTGCTAAATGGTGGAATAAGTCACTGTAGCACCTGAGAATCTTCAATATGAAGTGTCAGAAGTTTTGTACTTTCCAACTCTAAAAATGTTCACAGTGACATGCCTGGGGAAGTCATCCATGGGAACATGCCACACCAGCAGCATTCCTTAAGACATCATCCTCTGTGAATGTTGCCTGGGTGAGATGTTATCTGTTGCTGACTGTGCCCACAGCAGGTACCCAGAAGTAAAAAAAATGGGATGCCAGCAACTAGCTCAGTAAGGAGCCTGCCAGAAGCAGCGCACTCAAATCAGAGAGAGAAAATCCTTTCTCCATTATTCCTCCATTGCCATCTACTAGCAAAGCTTAACATTGTGTTGTGCTAACTGCCCAAGGAGAACGATGAAAGGGTGCAGCTCCATGATTGTAGAACCGGCAATAAAGGGTATATTGTGAATTGAGAAAAGATAAATTGCAAGTGGCACAGCCAGTTATAAGTGATAGCTTTATTTTAAAAAATAAGACTATTGACTAGTAAGCCCATCAGTTCTTAAATGTAAGTTTGAATTTATCAAAATATATTGAGTAGATATAGAAGGAAAGATATTGGGGAAAAATTATCTAATACATGGTTAAGAGCCCACACTCACTAGGAACCTCATGTGTGCCTTCAATCTATTGTAGAGATGAGCAGTTGTCACCCTCATTTTGCAGGGAGGAAACTGAGTTTTAGGGATAAGCAACCTTGTAAAGTTCTTCCAATAGACGGCAAAAATGGAACCTGAGTCCAGTTCTTTTTGATGCCATAGTCCATGGTTTATTTTTCTGCTCTACTTCAGTTTTTTCCCTCTAAGTGGGGATTCACCTGTAGATAAAATTCACCTTCTACTCTAAGAGTAATTGATTTTGGTGTAAAGGAGACAGCATTTTCATGACAGTGCAGGTAAGGAGGACTGTTTCTCATGGAAGGAGTTCACTTCAAGCTTTGGGATTGGTATGTCAGGTTTTGATGGGAAAGGCTGATGTTCAGTCTCATCTCTTTGTGTAGTGGATTTTGATTGAATCTAGAGGGAGGGGGGAATGGAAAATACATTTGCTTTAAATTCTGGGGCTCTAATATTAACAATATTATTGCTTCAAACACAGACAGAACTACTGTGTATTTCTGCAAAATTTGAGGAACCATTATGGACATTGTTCCAAATGAAATCTCATTTATTTCTTCTAAGAATCAGGTTGGGTAGTCATTTTTAGACAGATTTTATAGATTAGAAGTAGGATTGGGGAGGTTTACTTTTCCAAGTTTATTAGCTAGTAAATGAAAGTGCATGGTCCAAATCCCAGTTTTGTGGATTCTGTGGCCAGGGTTCGTTTTATTAGCCACATTTATGGTGTTAGTTATCAAGTAATAAGGACCTTATACCATAAAGCTGCTTTTACATCATCAGTCTGGGATACTGGTTAGCTAATTAAATGCACTGACAACCTTTTTGATTCATTTATGTAGCAATATGTGGCATTTCACCCATCCTTAGACCTCTGACTGTCTTCAGAGGTTCGTCTCCGGGAGGATGAGAATGAAGTCACAAAGGTTAAAGATTGATACAAGGCTATTTCTATTTTTATCGTTAACTGGGTATAAAAACCTGGTGATTAAGTAACTTGAATAGAAATTAAAGTGCTTGTCTTGGACACTTATCAAAGATAAAAAATGTTAGCCAGCAGAAGCTGTCTAGGACTGGAGTCTATAAATAGAGCCAGCCTAGGTTGGAGGCACACAGGTTCTGCACTGGGGACACTACATGTACAGAGAGGTTTGTGAAGGAGACTTGTGAGACCTCCAGGCATCTAGGAAGGTTGAGATCATCCCCAGGGAGCCCTACTAAAGGAATGGAATTCATAGCAATCTACTTTCTGTCTTCAGGCATCAAGTCAGTGGTCTGAAAGCAAGTTTTCAGTGGTTCAGTCTGGAGTGAGGCTCTCAGGTGAAAGAAAATGTCCAAGATGGAAGATTTTATTGAAATTCAGGAATGCTGCCAGAGTAGAATTAATTACATTTTATTAATAGAGTTGTTTGAAATGATACCCTGTAAAAGAGCTGTTCTCTGAGAAACCAGTATGACTAGACCTGTAGATTACTTGTCCTATGAGACTAGACGGCATCTGAATTCTGAGATGAACATGACATTGCTTTTTTATAGACCCTGCACCTCTGTGAACGTCCATCCTTTTGGCCTCCAGATCCAGTTCCATCAGTTAGTATTCATGACCATGAAATGGAAGCCACTAAATAAACCAGCAGCCTGTCTGTCTACTACTGTGAGAGACACGTGTTACTCTCATATCCACTCTATGAATAAGACAGTCAAAGCCCAGATCGCTGAGACTATTTGCTCAAAGTCTTGTGACCAGTCAGTGGTCAAGTTAGGACTCAAACATGCCTTGGTTTCTGCACCCTTCTTGAAGTTCTCTGGGTCATTTGGTCTCTAATGAAGGAGAGCCCAGGAAGGTAATTGTTGGTAATTTTTTCAACTCTTAAAAGAGTGTACACAGAGAGGGAAAGTAAAACATGGCCTTAGGAGAGGAGGTGGTTTGGATAGCTCAGGTTTTCATTGTCTTCTCCAGGGCTCCCCAGGTGGGTTACTGTGCTCCTTATGCTGTCTTCTTCCTCTCTGAGCTGCTTGGCCATAGATTCTGTACACTTGGGAATGGGGTTTTATTTCACAAAATTTTAATCCATGAAACAGCATATTTGAAAATGAGCAAAAAATACAAACACACGATTCAAACAAGGAAAACACTCCAAAATGACTTTTAAACAAATGAAAAGATGGTCAAACTTACTCATGGTAAGAGAAAGATAAATCTTAAAAATGAGCTGCACCAAAATGAAATATTGTATCAAAGTGAAAAAGGCTTCAGATTGGATATATGCTGTTGGTTGATGGTATTAAGAGAGGCATTCTCTTCCATGGCTGGTGGAAGTATATTGGTATGATGTCTTTGAGGCCATTTTGGGAATATTTATCAGTATTACAAAGACATGTAAGACTGAAGAATGAATTAGCTAATTAATATAACTCACACATAAAAGTAATAATATATAGTGTCATAATTTGTAAGCTTGAGGGATGGGAACTACAGTAGGGAATTGGTTAAATTTTGCTATATACATAAAATAAAAACTAAGCAATTTATTTAAAAATGAGTTAGACTGGGCACAGTGGTACACACCTATAATCTCAATGACCCAGGAGGCTAAGGCAGGAGGATTGCAAATTCAAGGCCAGTTTTGGCAATTTATCAAGGCCCTAAGCAACTTAACGAGATATGTCTCAAAATAAAAAATAGAAAAGGACTGAGGATGTAGCTCAGTGCTATAACACCCCTGGGTTAAATTCCCAGTACTTCCCTAAAGAGTTAGATATAGACTGATAGACAAAACTTACTGCTAAATGAATTTTGGGTAAGATGCAGAAAAATGTGGGTAGTCTGAATGAAGAAAAGCAATGCAGTGTCTGCACCTGTTTTTGATATGTATGCACAACCTCAGGGAGGCACCTGAGGAGCCAACAACAGTGTTTCCTCTGTGTTCCTAGGTTCCTGGGGGACTGAGTAGAAAGGGAGAGGGCATCCTTACCAACCCCTTTAAATACTTAGAATTTAGTAAGGAGTACAAAAAAAGTATACATGATAAAGTCCCAGAAAGTCTCTGTCTTATTGTCTCCTCTTGTTTTGCATTTGTGTCTTGCATGGAGGACATAACAAATCAAAATTGAGCACTGGCATCCTGGTGTGCTATACGTGTTTCCTTTAGATGTTCTATCCAGCCATGTTTTCTGTCTGGGATGGTTAAGGCACAGGCCCCTTTGTTTCTGGAAATACAGAGCAGCCTTTTTCTTTTTCTTTCACTCTTCCACTCAGCCATTCGTGGATCCATCTACCTATACATCCATCCATTATCCATCCATCCATCCATCCATCCATCCATCCATCCATCCATCCATCCATCCAAGATGGTAAAGAATGGGCTCTTTTTAGTATGAAAGGGGTTGAGTAGAAATAGGAGATGCTTCTTTTCTGGGTTTTGTCCTTACTGATTTCAAAAGAATAAGAAGGAAGCTTTTTTCTTTTTTACTTTGAATATCTTTACTTTTCAAGTCTTAAAATTCTTCTGCCCAATTTCCATTTGAATAACAAGTAAAAGTTCTCAGAGGGAAGAGGGTGAGATAAATAAGAAAGTAATGGGTACAATAGAAAAAAATAAAACCAAAACTAGTATCTCAGGTTTTGACCTAGTAATGTTTAAAAATTTTCCCTCTAACATTTTAAACAATAATGACAATAAAATAACTGCAAGTAAGAGAGAAATCTGCCCTTTTCTAAAATCAGAAACTAGTAAGTAGTGTATAGGTGAGAAGAGAATCCAAGTCATTGAATCTCTTAGTGAGATGAAAACCAATCTAAGACTTTAATCATGAGATCTGAGAATCATGAACCATTTTCAAGGGGGACTTTGAACTCTGATCCTTATTGATCAATCATCTTATGAAGGTGATCAATTAAAAAATAATGTTTATCCAAACATGTAAATATATTTGATGATTTTCAGGTTTTTTAATCTTTAACTTTGATGCTCAAATTATCCCATCTGTGGTCAGTGGACACCTCTTCAGTTTCTATATCCTCTAGAAGATTGACTTTTTTCCTTGAGGTTATTGAGGTTACATGCTCTTGTAAGAAATAACAGAAAGACCCCCAAGTGTCCTTCACTGAGTTTCCCAATGGTAACATCTGTGTATACCTGTGAGCATCTCATCACCTGTGTAGGTTTGTGTATCCAGCACCAGAACGTAGGCTGAACAGCTGTCATGGCCTCTTGTGTCATCCTTTTATGACTATGCCTGCTTGTCCCTACAGCACTCCTTTCTTGATCCCTGGACCCTGGAAACCATTAGTCTGTTCTGCATTTCATCATTTCTAGATTGTTGTATAGATGGAATGAGATAATATGAAACTGTTAGGAGTTGACTTTTTTCACTTAGAATTTTCTAGAGACTTATATCGTATAGATATTAGAGATTCATTCATTTTCATTGATGAATAACATTCTATAGTAACATATGGGCCACAGTTTAACTTTTTTTTGGTACCAAGGATTGAATCCAAGGGTGCTTAACCACTGAACCACATCCCCAACCCTTTTATATATTTTATTTAGAGACAGGGTCTCACTGATTGCTTAGGGACTTGCTAAATGCCTGAGTTTGGCTTTGAACTCACGATCCTTCTGCTTCAGCCTCCTTAGCTGCTGTGATTACAGGCATGCACCTTGCACTTGGCTACAGTTTAACAAGTTACACATTATATGATATCTGAGTTGCTCCAGATTTTGGCTACTGTATCCTCTATTTCTCTGTCCATGTCCTTCCTGTGGATTATTTGAAAGTTTTCTGGGATTCCTAATTCCCCCAAATGGCTTGTTTATAGTGTTTTGGGATGATCACTTTGTAGGGCATCCTTAGTGGTGGCTCTGCATATTGCAATACATGTGTGACTTTTCACCGTCTACTGGTATTGACATTTTGCTACTATGATTCAAGTGTGGAAACCTCATTTCCACTAGGACACCTTACTTCCTCATATTTCAATACACAGATGCTCCCTGACTTATGATGGGGTGATGCTCCAATAAAACCCCCATTGAAAATTGCAAATATTCCCAATTGGAAATGCAGCAAATACACCTAACCCAGAGACCATCACAGCTTAGCAACACAGGACACTATAGGGAATTAGTTGTTTGTACTTGTGACTGAGAGCTGTGGTTCACTGCTGTGCTCAGCATCATGGGAAAGGATCCTACCACATGTTGCTCACCTGGGAAAAGATCAAAATTCAGTTTGAAGTACAGTTTCTCCAGAATGCATGTTACTTTTGCATCATCATAAAGTAAAAACAATTGTGTCAAATTCCTCTACGTTGGGGATCATCTGTAATTGTCTTCTCTCAAAGGTGTCATGATTTTTCAATCATCAAAAATAATTTATAAAACTTATGAGGACTAGAATACTAATACTTACCCATATTTCTGCTTTTTCTGTTTTTTCCCCCTTTGCTTTAAAATTCTTTCCCACATTTCCTTTTTGTTTGAGGAAACATTTCAATATTTTTTAATTTTCCTTCCTCTGAGAATGTCTTTATTTCCCCCTTATTCCAGAAAGATATTTACACTGAACATAGAATTCATAATTAAAAATTATTTTCTTACAGCATGAAAAATATCAGGCCACTTCTTCTGGCCTTCATGATTTCAGATGACTTACCTGCTAACCTTCACATTGTGTTCCTTATAGGTAGCCTGTCATATTTTTCTCTGTTGGCTTTAAGGATTTTTCTGTTTTCAGTGTTTACAAGTTTAATTGTGGTGTGGTGTGGTGTAGATCTCTCTCAGTTCATCCTATTTGGAGTTGGCTCAGCTTCTCGAGCCCACAGTTTTGTATTCCACAAACTCTAGGAAGTTTTCCACTCATTGCTTCCTCTAATACTCTTTCTTAGCCCATTCTGTTTCCCTCCTCCTTCTGAGACTTCAGTGATACCAATGTTGGATCTTGTTATTGTCCTACAGATCTCTGAGACTCTATTCACATTTTTTTCAATCTATTTTATTCCTGTTGCTCAGATTGGGTGAAGTATATTGATTACTCCTCAAGTTCATTAATTCTATCTCATCATCTCCTCTCTTCTTCTTCTTCTTTTTTTTTTTTTGGTACTGGAGATTGAACTCAGGGGCACTCGACCACTGAGCCACATCCCAGCCCTATTTTGTGTTTTATGTAGAGACAGGGTCTCACTGAGTTGCTTAGCACCTCGCCGTTGCTGAGGTTGGCTTTGAACTCGCGATTCTCCTGTCTCAGCCTCCCTAAGTGCTGGGATTACAGGCTTGAGCCACCACGCCCAGCTCATCTCCTCTCTTCTACTGAGACCATTCTGTGAATTTATTACTGTTATTGCATTTTTTCACATCTTTAGTATCCATGCAGTTCTTTTTATGACTTCTTTTTCTTTCGTGAGATTTTCAACTATTTCATTTTTCAAAACAATTTGTGATTGTCAAGACATTTTTATGATGGCTGCTTTATAATAATACTAGCTAGATCATTACAATGTCTGATTTTATTTCAATAATGGTGTTATTTGATATATATGTATCAATTGAAAATATATGTATGTATATATGTTGTGTTTTCTCTAGTTCTTTGAATGATGGGTGATTGTTAATTGTGACCTGGGCATTTTGGCTATTATATTAGAATACTCTGGACCTTATGAAAAAACCTTTTATTTTTGCCATTATCATACTTAGATTTAATCCACAGGTCTTAGCAGGCTGTGGCTCTAATGATGGTTTAATTTTCATAGTTTCCATGGTGCTGTTTGGTCTATTTGATTTATGTAGTGCTTCTGGAGCTCTCATTACTCTCTGGTGCTGCTCCCTGAGGGACAGATAGGGCTTCCTCAGCCCTGAGTCCATATGCCTCCACATGGAGGACTCAAGTGTTAGGAGGTCAGAGAAGGAGAGGACTTAGTAGGCCAGGCCTTTGTCATGTGAGGAGTCCTCCTGCTGTAGGGGCAGGAGATGATTCTAGGCTCTGCCATTTGTGACACAATAACCTTTGATACTGTCCCAGGCTGCTCAGTGTTGGGGCTGGGAGCTTGTTGTGGCAGGAACCCCATGCTGGTCCACCCCAGCGTTCGTTCCCTTCCCCTCCCTGGGGGAAATAGAGCTATTTCCTGGCTACTGACCCAACTGATCTCCTCATTGGTGTTATGGGACTGGCCTCATGTTTTTTGCAGGACTCCAGTCCAGCCAAGGAAGAATGAGCCTGGCTGGGATGCCCTCTGTTGTTGGGTTGTTGGTTGGGAAATGCAGAGTCTGGGGCAAACTCTGTTGGGTGGAAGTCATGACTCCCTCCTGCTGTGTTGCTCCTCCCATCCTGGGGTCCATGAGCAGGATGCTGTCCTCTTTCATCTTCAGAGTTCTGTGGAGGCCTCTTGCATTGCTTCCAAGGTGTATATGGGTGCTTAGAGATGAAAGCACCAAGGAGTTTACTGTATCTTGTCTGGAAAGATCTTTTCCTAGATTTTCTGACATTACTTGAGTGGTCTTTTATGGCTCTCTTGCTGTCTGGTATAACACCAATCTCCTGTTGATCTGGAGTTGGCCATATCCCAACAGGTTCTGGTTTCTTCTGAAATCACAGGCATTTGAAAGTCACATTCTTATGGGTACAGAGACTCACCGGATGGATCATTGTTTCCACACCTGTTCAGTTGACACAATTAACACTTTGTGTATAAAAGTTTGCTACAGCTTATTAGTAATTTGTCATTTTAATCTTAAAATACATTTCGCTGAGATTTGAAAATATATAATCATAGGTCTGTATGTGTTTTAGGTCTTTTTTTACATCTGGTAGCTTTGTTTTCTAACATTATACTACTTTGTTAATTATTTAAATTTTAATGCTTTAAAATATTTTGAAAAATGTATTATTAACCATCTTATTATATTTATCAATATTATTTCATGTTAAATTATTTAGATGCATCCTAAGATTTCAGCAAATATTAAATAATTGAAAATTTGACTTTCCAGAGATATTTGTTATTTATTTAGAGAAATATCTCATGCATTTATTGTTTATCTTTTCCTCAAAGTCATTTGTTTTTTAAACAGATCTGGACTAATTTCTTCTTTCTGCTTTTAGATTTCTTGTATTATTATTTTATTGATATTTTAAATGAATGTTTTTTTGATGACCTTTCACTTTTCAATTTTAACAAACATAAATGAATCAGAATTTTGATTATATTCAATATATTTTGATAGCCAATATTATTATCATTATTTTGTATATATTCTTCCTGAACAACTTCTTGAAATTCATTATTTAAAACTTGTTTGTGCACATTTTTTGTTAAGAATTTTTAATTTCATAATATATGCTTAAATAATTTACTGATTTGATATTTTACTAGAAATTTCTGTTACCTACCATATTAGCAGCTTCAGTGAAATTTTCTTGTACATTTGGAAAGCAAAGGTGTGTATATATAGAGAGGTATATGTACATATAAATGGTACATTAGTACATATAAATGATACATTAGTATATTTTAAGTTATTTATGTTGTAGTAACTTGCTAAATATGTACAGATATTCACACATGTTGGTGCTCATGTCTGTATATTCCCTATTTTTAGACCTAAAGAGTTTTTATGAATCTTCTAAGTTGGCTACATTAATAAAGATAAAACCCCTGCATGTCTGTGTGTGTTTTGACTAGCACAGCTGGAGTATACTGAGCATTTAATATGCACATGGTCTTGTGCCAAGACATTAAAATGTTAATTTATCTTAATATTTACAACAATTCCCATTTCTATTTTTCTTGAAGGCTAAAATTGATTTAAAGTTTTCTTCTATTTGCTATAGTGGCTGCTCTTCAGCTCTCAGCCACCAGAAGAGTCTCTTAGTGCCCCTCAGGAGATAGCACTGGACTCTCAAACACTCCTCTATCAGTGTCTTTTTGGCATTGAGACTATTTTCAGTATTAAATATAATAATGTTATAGTTGGCATTTTCTGGATATAATTTTGTATTTCATTTAAATTATTTCTTTATCTTGAGAGGAAAAAAGCATGTGAATTTTTTTATGGATCTGTGACTGTGCATGTTTTTGTGATACAATTTATTTTACAAAAGTCTTAACCAAGACACTCAGCCATTAAAAATAAAGGAATAAGTGCACCAGTTTTACTCTTTCTTCCCCAGTGTTGGAACCATAAAACAAATAAACAGATATTAGTTGAGAATATATTTTGTAGGAGGAAATGTGAACAAGCATTGTTTTATTTGGTCAGTACGTATTGGGGCTATATGCCCTACCCAACAGATAGTCTACTACTAGAGACAGAGTGCTGAATAGGCAGGAAATAAGAGATGGGAAGAGCCAAGGAGAGAGGTCTTGGAGAACTCCCTTAGGAGAATATAGAGTGAGGTGTCAGGCAGTCTGCAGGGTAAATGGCAGGCCTTTGCTCTTGTGACTATGTGGTATACAATGCTTGTTGATCTTGTAGTTGCTACAGGGCTGAAGATTAATCCTAATGTAACAACTAATTAAGAGACATTTGAATGTGCTTCATTTTGCAGGCTAATTATACTTTTTATTTTGTGGACAATCTAAAAATTTTATCAGAAACACTGCTGAAGCTATCAAGTCTTTTCCAGGGAAGTGAAAATGGCCTGATGTTCAACCAGCTGCAGGTGAGTGGTGAGTGCCTTAGCCACTGAGGCTAGCGGAGCTGTCTGCTAGGGTCTGTTTGAGACATTGGAGCAGCCCTTTAGAAGATTCTACAAAGTCCTACCAGGCATGATTTTCCCAGATGACTAGTAGAATTGACATAAGATTGGCTACATGTAAAAACTTCTTGTGTCTTACTAGTATTTACCCATGCAAAACAGTGCTATTATGTGAATGATGAACAATTTAATAATATTTACCTGTTTACCAATTCCATATTAAATTTATTTTAGAGAGTTTGCATTCTTTTCAATTAAAAATCTATTATTGTTATTTCCTAATATTCTGTATTGACAGCCTAATATTGACAAAATAAATGAGTTATAGTTTCAAATGGCTTCTTCAGAGTGTCACCATCATTAATTGCTAAATTTTAGTGCAGGTAGGTCACCTAGTAACTTTTGGAGGCATTTGTGAAACCCTAGCTTATGTTAGATCTGATAAGAGAAAATAGGCCTGCATTTTGGTTCATGCTTGGTTTAATTTTTACTCACCAGACAAGTAGTTCAGGTTGTGGAATGTGGAGCCAGATCATTTGGGTTTGACTCCAAGTTCCTCTGCTTTCTACCACCTATGTGATCTTATACTAGTTGCTGAATATCTGTGTGCTTTGGGCTTCATACTTGTAAAATGAGGAAATAATAGTAGCTATGAGATCTAAGTGAGATGGGATATGTAAGGCACTTGGAATAGGGGTTGACCCAGAGAAAGTGCTACAGTGTGATTCCAGGTCCTCCAAGAAGCAGATGCCAAGGTTAGATTATATGCAAAAATTTTATTATAAGAAATGGCTCTTAAAGAACAAAAAAAGAAGGTGCTGGAAAAGGTTTTTGTCAAAGTCATCCAACAGTAATACATATCAAACCTGGAGGGAAGGTGGGAGATATTCTGGTCAGCCCTGCAATTGAATGGCAAGGTTGTGAAAGAGCTGTGGAGATAAAGTGGTTATTAACACAGGACTCCTGGGTCCTGGAGTCCCAGTGGCTCCTAGGAGTGGGCCTACCATGATGGTCATTGTCCAGGAGCAGCCCATGAGGAGTGGAGTCTAGTAAACAGGTACATGCAGAATGCAACAGTGAGACTTTGGTCCATTCTGTTCCTGTAGGAGGTTTGCAGTGTTCATTCTCATAGTGGTTACATTCCTTAGCTATTATCATATTGTTATTCTTCCTTAATTTGTTTGCTCATGAATTAATTTGTTAATACATAGATCAGCAAACTTTTTCTGTAATGGACCAGATAATAAATAATTTAGGTTTTGATAAGAACTCTGCTGACACTGCAAATAGTGACATATAGTATTATAAGAAGTGCCACGCTGACAATATGCAAAGGTACCTTGAGAACATAAAGAGGTACCTAACCCTGCCTCAAACACTGGGCAGATCCTTGAGAAGTCTGCAGTTCAGCCGAGTACTGTTTACTCAGTAGTCATGTCAGAAATTAAAGTGACATAGTCAATCACCTGAAGAACTTTTTCTCTCACAAAGGATCTCATAAGTTTTATTCTATTTCTTAGCATTAGCATCATGTTCAGGGAGAGCTACCAGTGTCTGTAGTGAAGTCCAAACCTGGTTCTGCCACTAGATGGAGGTGTTGGTGCCTTTAGGTGATGTCCATAATTTAGTCCTGTTTGTTTTCCCTATCAGTAAAAGGCAACAGTAATTTCCGCATGGAGTGTCCCTGAGATTAAATGACATAATGTATAATAAAGTACCCTGCACATTATCTGGAAAACAACTAATATCCAAAGAAAGAAGATAGGGTTGTAAAAACGTACAAACACTCAGATTTCATAATAAAGTCTTGTCATCCTCAGACATAATTAGGTAGGATCATCACATAAAATGAGGCAAGTATGAGCAATACAGAAGGTACATGCTATTTGAGAATTCCTAATCTGAAATTCCCGTGTATGAGGTTATGTGATGCAACAAAGTGTACACAACATATAAATATTCTCTAAGAAACTAGTAAATTCCAAAATAGATCTCATTTCTTCACTCTGGTACTGAGCCTCAGTGTATCAGCATTTTTACCTCCATTTTTTGTCAGTTGTTGGATGTACAAGTATACTGAAAGGAAATGCGTGCTAATTGCAAAATCAAGATGCAAAATTTTATTAAGGTGATGACATTCATTTTGGAGAACTCTCCATAATAAAACCTTGGACAGATGAGATAGTATTAGAACCCCTGATTATGGGAGAAAAATGGTACAGATGATGCAATGAAAGGTGCTTCCAAAGATGATGACTTGCACATTATAGGATTTAAAAAGGCCTGAGGAAAAGCCAAGTCCTTCTTCAGTGTTTTGAATGATCCCTTCTTTACAACCAGCTTGTGGAAAGGTCATGTAAAGGAAGGGTCATATAGAAAGTAGAGGATCTTCACATAGCTCCATTAGACAAATTTGCCCAAAAAGTCACTAATTAATTTATTCCTCATTTTCAGTATAAGCACATCATTACAATTATACCCTAAAATTTCATAATCATTACTTTGGTTTTTCAAGGTAAAGACTTAATCAAATGTTAACCTGTTATTTATTATGATGTTTTAGGACTTCTCTTAAGTGGATTTGATTTGTCTTTTCCCCATGTAATGAAACGTTGAACAAGTCTAGCAAGTTATTCAATAAGGAGACAAGATAAAATTATTTTTGTTAAGGTATACTATTTTCCTTTAGGAAGCGCTGAAAAACAAATTTATAAGAAACTTTGTAGAAAGCCAGTTGCACATTGATGTGGACAAACTCACTGAAAACCTCCAGACATATGGTAAGTGTGCTGATGCACAGGTCAGCGTCCATTGGTCCAGAGACTCTGCCCTTTGAGTCCTCCCCTTTGGTCATGAAGCTTCTGGGGGATATTTCCAGGTTACTTGTCCTTTTGGTTTCTATTTTCTTATCTGTAACCTGAAAGGCTTGAACTAAATACACTCCAAAGTTTGTGCATACCTATCGTTTTCTGATTTGATGATTCAGGGATTGACCTGTAAAGAACTTAGTTAAAAAGGAAGGCTTCTGATTAGAATGCAAGAACTCAGAGTTACAAAACAAATTTATGGAAGAAATTAATATTGAGTTAATAGTAAATTGAAAGCAGTTACATTGATTTGACAGTGCAGAAACCAGATTAAAAATCTACCAGTTAGCAAACATTTATTGTACCTCTACTGTAGTCCATGAATTCATTAGGTGTTTCACAAATAGAAGACACAAAGACAGCCAGTTCCATGCAGTGAGCTGGAGAGGGATGTGAGCTATTTTGGTTCCACAGCACAGTGCAGAATGTGGGATGCCCATGCTTAGAAGCAGTGACAGTAAGACAAAAGTCAAGACTCGATCGGGGCATAACAAGGGGCATGTCAAGGGCATGCCAAGGTCAGTAGCCTAATCCAGTTGTGGGACCTGGAGAAAAGAATAAGATAAATGTCAATTTTCTGGTTCTGGCACACTGGCACTTTGCTTTGTGCACAGGACAGGGCTCAGATATGCTTGAAGCAAGTGGCCTGGAGGAAGGCAAGGCTTTGTGTTAGGCATAGTCCTTGCCTTCTATGAAAAAATATTTGATGAATGTACCACTTAATTTAGGTTAATAATACAGGTTGAATATCCATTGCCTGAAATACTTGGGATTGGAACTGTTTGAGATTTGGGATGTTTTTAGATTTTGGAGTATTTGCATATGCTAATGAGTTAGCTTGGGGATGGGACCCAAGTCTAAACACAAAATTCCTTATGCTTCATATATACCTTATACACAGTTAAAAGGTATATAATTTCAATGATGCTTGTAAAACTAAGTTTTATGGTATAGGGTCTTCCACCTAAGGCTTCATTTCAGCACTCCAAAAGTTTCAGATTTTGAAGTATTACAAATGATTTTAGGTTTTATGATTTTAGGTGCTTACTCTGTATTGCAAAATAAATGTCACTGCCTAAATAATTTTTCAATTAAAATATCTTTGTAAAAAATGAAGTAGTACTTAAAAGCTTATAATAACAGGGCTTCCATCTTGTATTGTTGGACAGAAATCTAAGAGACTTTTGGTCCAGAACACACATGGTCTCATTCCTTTGCATATGCAATGGTGTGGATGTTGATATGGTTGTCTTATAGTGTACTTGGGTTCCATTTGTTCAAAATGCTGTTGCTGAGAACCAAGTGTTTTAGTCAACTATTTTGCTGCTGTGACTAAAAGACCCAACCAAAACAATTGTAAAGGAGGAAAAGTTTATTTGGAGGCTTATGATTTCAGAGGTCTCAATCCATAGACAGCCAGCTCCATTCCTTGGGGCTGAAGGTGAGGTAGAACATCATGATGGAAGAGTGTGGCAGAGGGATATAGCTCACATGGTGATCCGGAAGCAGAGAGCGAGAAAAACTCCACTCTTCAGATACTAATGTATACCACAAGGCCACACCTCAAGTCCCACCTCCTCCAGCCTCACCACACCTGCCTCCAGTGACCAGTCAGTTAATTTCATCAGAGATTAATTCACTGACTAGGTTAAGACTCTTAGGACCCAGTCGTTTCTCCTCTAAACCTTCTTGCATTGTCTCACACGTAAGCTTTTGGGGGATACCTCAAATCCAAATAATAGCACCAACATTGCTTTTGAATAGGTTTTTTCCACATATAAACTTCTATTATAAAATAAAGAGGAAGTCAGAAATTCTGACATTTCTCTAAAGTGTGTGGGAACCCAGAATGTGGGATTCACATGTAAGTTTCAGATTCTGAATTCCTTCTCCTGCCCCCACCCAAATTTGGAGACTTTGAAGATCCTTTCATCAGCTTGGAGGGAATGAGGGTTATTTTCCAAATGACACTGCACAACCCTTCATGAACAAGCACAGTGTGAAGACAGGCATCCTGCAAGGCTCTGGTTGCAGAGGATTGATCACAAAGTAGAGGCAACTCTCTGTTCAGTTTGTTTTGTTTTTTTGTGATGCTGAGGACCTTATGCACGCTAGGCAAGTGCTCTAACCCTGAGCTAGACCCTGCACATCCCAATTTATAACTCCTTAGCTAAAGAATTAACTCACTTTTCTTCATGCATCCTTTTAAAATTTATACCTACATCATACATATATTTATTCATACTATAACCAGTATCTGGAGACTGCCACAAAATGGCTATTTGAACTTATACTGATGCAATTTTTAGGAATGTTTTCCTACCTACTGTGTCAATTTTATACATTATATAATTAAACAAATTTTTTTCTTATCATATAAGCAATACATATCTGTCATAGAACCATTACAAGATACAAATAAGCCAGAAGAAAAATCCACCCACCATCTCATCAGAGAGAGCTGTTGTAAAAGCTTTGGAATTCTTTTTCAGACATATTTGTATGTACTTACATGAGTACAGGTATGTGCATTTTGACAAAAATGATCATATTATCCTTATCATTTTTAAAAAAATGGTTTGTAAAAACTCTATTGTGAAGGTTCATATTCAAAACTATTGACTTTGTTACTAAGAAAGAGTGCCCTGAGCCCTCCCTTCCATTTTTACTCCCTAGTATGAATTGCTTTAAACTTATTTAGTGATTTCTTCTGGATTGGTTATTATTGCCTTAAATGATATGCCTATAGTAGTTTTTCTTGATTTATTCATAGTAGGAATTATCAATTGATTTCCTGTTCTGAAGGATGCAGATTGAGTTCTGCATCACACTATTTCCCCGCCCGGTTGCTCCCACTCTGGTTATATGACGATTTTAGTTGTCATAAAACATAATGACTAGATAAATATTGTTCCATGCAGAACCAGGCTATGCATAATAATAAAATTTCCTTTTTTACAATGTTCTCCCTTTCCTGAAGTTTCACATTTTCTTGCTTTTACAGGCAATGTTGGCTCCTCCTCACCCTGCCCCTACTGTGCCAACACATTTTCTTTATGTTTAGTCCTGTCTATGCAGACAGCTGGCAGAGTCCCTCCCTCCTCCACACTCCTGCATAGGCAATTGATCCTTTTGATCATCAGTGGTCTTCTTTCCTGGGAATTCTCTGTTCTCTTGGGCATGGGATACCATGATTTCTGAGTTTCACATCCTCATTTTTATTTTATTACCATGTTTTGTGGATTCACATTCACAAATGTCACTCCAAAGATGGAGGCAAGAAGGAAAAAAAAATCTGAGTAATTTTACCTAGTAGTCTCATTAAATCTGAAGATTTGGTGGAAATATCTCTTATTTTATTTTTGATTGTTTTATTTTAATAATAATAATTTGTGTACTCTCTGTTCTATCTCTCCTCCCCCACCCTTTTCTTTATTGGTTTTATTGGAAAATACCAGTATTTATTAATATTTTCACAAAAAGTATTTGTTTGTTGCATTATCTCTTTATGTTCATTTTCTATTTCTTCAATTTTGGGTCTTTTCTGTATTGGCTTCATCATTTTATGATCTTTGGTGCTTTTTTTAAAATTTTAAACCAAGGATTGAACTGAGAGGTTCAACTACTGAGCCATATCTTCAGTCCTTTTAATATTTTATTTTGAGACAGGGTCTTACTGAGTTGCTAAGGTGTTGCTAAGTTGCTGAGGCTGGCTTTGAACTTGCCTCAGCCTTCTAAGCCACTGGGATTAGAGGTCTGTGCCACTGTTCCTGATTTTTCTTTCTTTTTTAAAAATAACTTCTTGAGTTTTGGATACTTATATCATCAATTTCCATCCTTTTTATCTTTTTCTAATATATATATGTACATATACATTTATATATGTGTATATATGTATATATGTATATATGTACATGACTGAACATTTCCTTTTAAATATTGCCTTAAATACATCTCACAAGTTTTAATATGTTCCACTTACATTATCAATTAAAACTATTTTTCATATCTAGTATAATTTTTGTGTTAGGTAATTTGAAAGTCTATAATTTCTATGTATTTGGAATTTTTTATTTATATCTCTGTTTCACAGTGGTCAGGAAATGTACTGTCAAGATGATGACGTTTGTTTGAAATCTGTTGAGACTGACTTAATGCTTGTACACATGGTTAATCTTGGTTTCTACATACTATGGTCCTGCTACTGTTGAGTACAATCTTGTGTATCCTGTCTGCTTGTTCTATCAGTCATTAAGAGGTGTGTGTTTCAATTTCCCATTATGATTGTAGATCTGTCTGTTTCTCCTTTAAATTATGTTAATTTTTGCCTTATATATTTTGAGACTGTATTTTATTTTCCATTCAGAACATATATGAGATTTTATATTTCCCCATCTATATTTAAATCCTTCCTTTCTTTCCTCCCTTTCTTCTCTCTTCTTTTTCCTTCTTTCTCTCTTCCTATTTCTTTCCTTTTCCCTCTCCCTCCTTATTTCCTCTTCCCACTCTCCTTTTTCCATTTCTTCCTTTTCCTTTTCAGCAGTTTTAGTATGACTTGCTTTGGTATTTTTTTTTTTATAGAAACTTCTGCTTGGTTTTGTAGCACTTCTGAATCAGAGGCTTGATATCTTACATTTTGGAAAATCTTAGCCATTATGTCATAAAATATTTCTTCTGACCATTTTTTCTGTCATTTTCTGCAACTCTAATTAAACATGACTGAAACTTTTCACACTATTCCTATGGTTCTTATATTCTTTTCAATGTTTTCCAACCTTTTGTTTTCTCTCTGCTTTAGTTTGTGAATTGTCTTCGCCAGTTTTCTAATCTATTAATTCTCTCTGTTCAGTTGAGTCTAATCTGATATTAGACACTCCCATGGAACTTTTTATTTCATTATTGTATTTTCCATTCATATTTAAATTTTTTAAAAAATAGTTCTTAGTTCTCTACTAAAGGTTCCTCTATTTCAACCTAACTTGGAAATTATAATCACATTTTGAAGTGCATGTTGTTAATTATAATAACTCAGTCTTTTTATGGATCTTTTATAAAGTTTTTTTTCTCTTGTTTTTTTGGCTATTTAGTCTTATCTCCAGGAACATTAGCTATCTTTTCCTTGAATACCAGGCATTGTCTATTAAATATTACAAAAATAAGTTTGGGTCTCCAGATGGTATTAACTTTCTTCAGATAATGTCATTTTGCTTCTTCTGGCAGAGAGCTATGGTAGACCCACATTCTCTTATTTAATCAGGACTAATTTATAGTTTGTTTCTGCCTCTGAGTAGCCTCCTTAAAATGCTACCACAAAAGTTGGTATTTACTAGTGTCCACACGCTGTGTAGTCCCTTAAATCAAAGCCCCAGTGGGATTGCTGGAGGTGGATTGACTCAGTCCTTGGTGGTACCAAATAGCAGATCTTTTCCTTCTCTTTCAGAAGATCTCAGGCCTTCAAGTCTTTGGTACCTTGGTAGCCTTTCAAATACTTCATAAGGATATTTTAAATGTCATTCATATTTTCTAGTTTTTCTTGGTAGGAAAATTTATCATATTTAATAATAGCATAAGTTGTCCTCTGTTACACTAAGCAGAAACTTCTTCAATAACTCCTTTTAATCTGAAGACTATCATCCTTTAATTAGGGGAAGTTTTCTTGTCATTATTTCTGTGATATTTTTACCTCTACTTAAAAGATAAAGTCATTTTTATCTTTAGAATTTTTTTTTTGTTGTTGTTGTTCTTACCATGTTTGGTTGACTTACTTTGAGTTCTCTCTTTCAAGGATTTCTCTATCTATTGATGTTAAAATCTGACTGGAAATTTTTATGTAAGTGAAAATTATTGTGATGCAGTTCAGATCAATGATTTTCAGCTGGCATTCTCCAGGGTCAATTGGCAATGTCTGGAAGTGGTTTTGGATATCAGATGTTACTAGTATCTAATAGGAAGAGGCTCGAGTACTACTAAACATCCTAAAATGTGTAGGACAACCCATCACAATACATTGTAGGCCCAAAGTGTCTGCCATGCATGGATTAAGAACCACCCCCTTGAAGCAATAGGATGGAGTCACTTATTGAAAACAATTAGGTTCTTAAATTCTCCAGTCTGCTTTTGCTACTTGCCATGCCTAACATCCTTAGTTATATTCATTGAATGGAAAACAGTGGCCATTTTTTATTGTTATCTGGGATTTGAAATCAAAAAATTGCAGAATTTCATACTATGTTCACCTATGTGTGAACCACAGGATTCTTGTTGCCCTTTAGGACTGAGAGTAGGCCTGTGTATCTTGCCCATGACTCCTCCTGTTCCAAAGGCTCTTTATGTTCTCCCTTATCCCAAATCTCACTGCATACCATAGACGATAGGGTGATCTAAGAAGACAAGAAAAACTCAGTTACAGGCCCCTCAGGGTTCACCCTCAGAGTCCTGTCCTCTGCATTCCACCTTTCTCCCTCAGCAGAGTCCTTTATTCCTGCAAGTTGGAGAGAACACATAAAGTCTCCTCAGTGATAACACATACAATTAATACCTGATTATATTTTATCAGTCAACCACTGTACAGGAACTGTTACCCAACAAGGATATTGCTGCTTTCTTCTCAGATGAAGGGAGATCAGCACAGTGTTCTAAGACTCAGTGAGATTCATGAGCAGCTTTTGCTTTCATTTCTAACTGTACTTATACATATGTATGTGTGTGTGTGTGTGTCACACACATATACACACACATATATATCTTTGTCCTTGATTTCTACAGAGGATTGCTTCTAAGACCCACTACAGATACCAAATCCACAGTTGCTCAAGTCCCTTATATATGATGGTGTAGTATTATAACCTGTGCCCATCCTCCTCTTTTACTTGTAATACCAAATAAAATGTAAATGCTATGAAAATACTTTTACGATATTGTTTAGGGAATAATTACAAGATAAAAGTCTGTACATGTTCAGTGCAGACACAGTTTTTTGGACTATTTTGGATCTTAAGTCAGCTGAATCCATGGATGCAGAACCAAAAACATGGAACTCTGGGCACAGAGGACTGAAAACACATACACACACACACACACACATACACACACACACACGCGCATTTTCCCACCTCTGCATTTATGTCTTCCAATTATATACATGATTCAGCTTTTTAAGGCCTTGTTTAAAAAGCAGCTAGCTTTGATTCCTCCATTGGAAGGTAATTAAAGCTCTACTATGCTGAGGTCAAGCCACTGTTTATTGCATTTAACATCCATATCTATATGCAGCTAAATTTTCTAACTAAGCTTATAGGGAAACATATTCCATAACCAATGGTCAGCATATAACAATGCAGTATAAAGATATCCTCAGTTTGATCCATCCTATAAAATTAAACACTCTCCAACTATCCCTTAAAAAATGGAAGCCCCTCACAATGGATACTGTATTCTTCAGTCTTCTCTTTTGTGGATGTTCTGCTTAGTTTCATGCAGAGGAATCAAAAATAGATAATAGCCCAGCTATCTTCTTTAGCGATTATAAATATGGTAATGGTTGGCATTCAGAAACACTATGGTAACACCTCAGGATGAAGATATGTATTATATACATAATAATACTTTGAATATCTACTCATAGGCAAAGTTTATTTAATTTTTACCTATATAACATATATACATATACACATACATGTATAAAACTTTAAGTTTCACAATAATCTCATGGGGGTAGCTTTACTTTCCTCATGCTATAAATAAGGAAACTGAAACTTTGACAGGTTAAATAACTTTTTTGATGTCTGATGTGGAATAAATAGTAGAACAGTTACTGGAGTGAAGCTGTTGCTTGTCAGTTGTAGCACTCAGGTGTCTTATGGTTTGATGGCTCCCAACACTATCATTGCTCGTAAGAATATCCAAGCTTAGCTTTATACTCATACTATTTAGAAAACAACAGAATCTTCAAGGGAGTTTTCATCACAGCCACTGCATAACCCATAAATACCACACCCTGCAATAGCATTTCACAGCAAAAAAAAAAAAAAAAATGACATCTCTAGACCCTGATATGTGGAGACTGTAGCAGGTGCCAGGCAGTGTACCAGGCCTCACAGAAAGTCATGGAGGGAATATGATGAATTGTGTAAAGGAATCATTTTTACTTCAACATTTGGGGGAAATCGATAAATAATTTTATACTAAAATAAATGAGGAGTAGACTAATACAATATAATTCTTTTACATATGCACCAATGTCATTTCACAAAAATTTTACCTTGTGAAGACTTATCCAGGATCTCTGTCTTCTTGCATACTCCACTTCCATCCTCTACTCCTCCACCCATGTCTGCAGTGGAAAGTAAAGAGGTCAACACTGCATGCTGGGGTCACCAGCCAAGGGCAGTTTCAGACACATGGTGCTATCTTGGAGAATGACATAGAAGAAATGCACTAGAAAATATTAGAAACTGCTGGTGTCAATTTTGTTTCTGCATAAGCCAAACCAGGTCATCTGTGTCTCCAGATGAATGGAGGTGCTGAACTTTCCATCTTGGGTGAGGTGGTTGGGGGTGAGTGAAAGCCTGGAAATCTACCTACCACACAGAACATTGCTTCAATCATGCCATATTACCTGAGCCAATATCTGAGACTTAGAGAAAGGTAAAGGCAATGTGTTTTGTCTGTGCCTCTATCAGAAATCAATTTTATATATTAATAACTATGATACTGTGGAATTTTGATTGCATGCTCACTCGCACCAGACACAGTGAGGACCAGATGGGTCCAGATTTTAAGATGATAATTACAGAGTGGATTATTATCATTCCCATTTCATAAACAGGATGAGGATTAAACATCCATAGCTGCCCACTGGGGAGCAAGCATTCAACTCCATTGGACACTTAGACCACAGGACTCAGACAGCAAAGGACCCATTTCTATCTCCAGGCCCAGGGGATTCCATAACTGGAAACTGTTGAAACCAGTACCCTGTGCCCTTCTGTTCAGTGGGGAGGGTCTGGCACCAGGGAAGGGAATATGGAGGCCAGAACAGACTATAGCCATTCTTTTTAGCATTTCAGGTCAATGCCATGGCCAGGCCATTGACTCTGAGGCTCAGAACCTGTTTGAGAGCTCCCAAGATGTTCTGGGGTGGGTTCCCTCCCATTCCTCAAAGTGGAAAATGCCTTCTAGTTGCAGGGGCTTCAGGGCACACAGAGGTGAAAGACCCCTGATTTGGGATCCCTCTAGTTCCTCTCTGGTTGCACCATCCAAACTGGCAAATATTCTTTTTAGCCTTCAACTTTAGAAATGGTTGACTATGAAACTGGTGAGGAATGAAAACTGCCAGTCAATTATTTGTTTCTGTTTGTTGCTGTCTTTGGACTGTGGCTTGAGCTACTTTTCTCTTATGAGAGCAAGTTGTAATCTAGCTATTTTTGCTGAGTTCTCTGAAAGGTTTTTCCCTACTATTCATAGAACTTTCCCTTCTTGTTTATTTTGTCCATCTCTCACTATCACCAATTTCCCTGGGATATAATCATACCCTTTGTTCATTAACTATTATTTTTCTTTCTATTTAGGTGTATCAGCATTATAGAGAATTTATATAAAAAGTAGAATTTGCTGTTGGCCAATGAATAGCAAATTTTGCATATGAACAAAATTTCACTCTTTTGAGAAATTTGGAATGAAGGAATTCATATTCATTTTCAAATTCATTTGCACAATCCCCTATATGAGCTGTAAAGACTGAGGTGAAATGGAAGTGATGTGTTCTAATCTGCTTACTTTCCTCAGGAGGGATGCTAGACAAGATGTTTAACCATGCAGGGGCTGGACGCTTCCGTTTCTTGGGCCAAATCTTGGTGAATATCTCTTCTTGTGTGGTGTTGGACCGCTTCCAGGCTGTGGAGTCTGCTGACATCATGGAGACTAAAGCACATGAACTCATGCAGAAGAACAATTTCTTGGCCAGTAAGTAAGAAGAAAATATGTTCACAAGGAAACTTCCTCTCCAAGGTGGTCATTTTGCGTATTTCTCCCTAAAGGTACCTTATGTTGTCTCTAAAAGAAAAGGGGGTCTTTTCCAGAAAAACATAAATAAAGTAAAAATATACACATTGAGTTAATGGAAAGCTGGGATTTATGCCATAATGACTAATGACATTTTCAGCATCTTGAAGATAATACAACTTGCTATATCTATTTTTGCTATTTTTTGACATTATTTTGTGGTTACATTTTTTCCTGACTAAAGTTATGCTTTAATTTCCTCTATACTCTTTATTTTTAATATAGTATCTTTTTTTAATTTTTATTATTTTGTTACCATTGTATCTTAATATCCTGGTTTGGGGAAGAAAAAAGACGGTGGTCAGTTAGATTCCATTATTATATGTGTACCTATTCAAGATACATCTGATATGTCTTTTTCTATTCCTTTTGAACAATATTTATTATTTTTATCAATTTTTGTGCTGGAGGTTGACCCCAGGGTCTTGTGCAAGCTAAGTACATGCTCTACCACTGAGCTACATCTCCAGCCCCCAATTAATTAATTTTTTTAGTGAAGTTTTATATTGTTTTGCTGGAACCACCATAGTAAAGTATTACAGCTTGTGTGACATAAGCAACAGAAATTTGTTCTGGAAGCTGGAAATCTAAGATCAAGATATCTATCAGTTCCTTTTGAAGACTGTGAGGGACAGATCTTCTGTAGGTGTCTTTCATTGGCTTATAGATGGCTATCTTCTTATATATCTTTATATAATCTTCCCTTTATGTTTTCTCTGTATCTACGTTTCCCCTTTTATAAAGACAATGTTATATTGAATTTGGGCCCACTCTATAGGCCTCATTTTATCTTGATAAGTCCTCTCAAGATACTATCTCCAAATATGGTCACATTATGAAGTCGTGGGCATTAGGACTTTAACATATGAATTTTGGAAGAACACAGTTCAACTCATAATAGGGTTTATGCATAGAATGTAAAGAACCCATGTGACAGAAGACAGAATCCATATACTTGAGTTATGAATGTTATATAACCTCAAAGATATGGATTCTGTGCCTCCAGATGCAACTGCCACTTGAAGGAAGGAAGGATTGATTACTTGAGAAGCCTCATACAATATCTCAAATCTTCCAAAAAATACTGTCTTTATACTGATGACACCATAGCATGGTTTTACTGATAAAGATAAAAATGTGCATTGGGATGGGAATCAGGTCTTAGATCAAACTTACCACTGTTGCCTGTGGAACTGAGAGTTGGTTTTGCCTTCTTGGGACTGGAGTCCCTTCCTGTAGGAGTCGGATGCTGTAAGGAAGCCCACCCCAACCTTCCAGTCTGTGCAGTGTGACACGCGTGTGCCCCTGGCCCAAGTTGTGATGATGCTTTTTTCCCCTTTTTCTGCCACTAGGTGTCATATTCAACAGTTCCTTAGTCAGCAGGAGAATCAGATCGACATCTCTCAGATTGCCACCTCATGTCACATACACAATTCGGACCAGCATCTTACACAGCATGAGAACAGATATGATAAAAAACCCTTCTTGGAAGTTTCATCCTCAGAATCTACCTGCCGATGGGTTCAAGTATAACTACATCTTTGTCCCACTGCAAGATATAATTGAAAGAGCCATCACTGAAGTACAGACTGGCCAGGAAGCCCTGGAGCCGACCACTCAGACACAAGCAGCCCCCTACCCATGCCACACCAGTGACCTGTAAGTAGCTATAGTCAAGCCAAGCTTTCCTGCAGTGTCTACCTGCAAGGAGAGGAATTTTCCATTTGGAAAATAGAATAGAGAAAAAGATCTTTGAGCTTTTCTATAGTCATCCCACAGAGTTTTCTTTTTAAAATTCATTCTTTCTCTTAATTTCTTAAGGCCAATTTCTTGTATACTTGAGCTATTTATGTAGAAATATGATGGGTGAGATACAGTTAGCCCGATGCATCCACAAATTCAACCAACTGCAGACTGAAATTTTTTTTTCTGGTACCGAGAATTGAACCCAGAGGTATTTAACCCCTGAGCCACATCCCAGCCCTTTTTAAAAATATACATTTTGTTTAAAGTCAGTGTCTCCCTGAGTTGCTTAAGACCTCACTAAGTTGCTGAGACTGGCTTTAAACTTGCAATCTTCCTGCCTCAGACTCCTGAGCCACAGACTGAAAATCTTTGAAAATTCCAGAAAGTTCCAAAAAGCAAAATTTATATTAGACATGCACCATACTATATGCTGAATTCTTGTGAATGAAGCTATCATATTTGGTAATACAAGTAGAGATGATTTAAAGTACACAGGAGGATTTTGTGTAAGTTATATGCAATACCGCACTATTTTATGAGTCCTTAGCATCTGTGGATTCTGGTATCTGCATGGTATCCTGGAGTAAATCCCCTGAGTATTCCAAGGGAAAACTTGATGTGATCTAGTGGAATTTTAATTTTAATATCAGGTATCTATAGCTTTTAAATGTCCTTAGAATATATTTGATGAACAATATTTGCAAGAGCTGTGAATGTCTGGCTCCAGATCCCACATATTTTCATTTGGGGAAACAGAAGAAGATTTCCTTGTTGGCACAAATCCTTAAAAAATGGGGCATGTTGCCAGGTGCAGTGGTGCATGCCTATAATGCTAGCAGCTCAGGAGGCTGAGACAGGATTGCAAGTTCACAGCCAGCCTCAGCAATGACAAGGCACTAAGCAATTCTGTGAGACCCTGTCTTTAAATAAAATACGAAATAGGGCTGGGGATGTGACTCAGAGGTTGAGTGCCCCTGAGTTCAATCCCTGGCACCCCCCAAAAAATAGGCCATGTGACGCATACTATGTAGGGTGTTGAGGGGTTCCAGATGTCTAAGTCAGTGGCTTAGGAATGCAGGAAGTATGCAGGAAATAATTATTTAAATTTAGATAGTGTGATTTGGCTGGAGATGTCCACAGGAGGAGAGAAAACAGCAAGTTTAGTCTAAAGCCTGGAATAGCTGGATCATCTAGAGGCCTGGGAGGAGAAATTGGGTGTCACTAAGGCAGGCACCAGGAAGGACAGGACAGGCAGGGTTTGTTTCAACATAGAATGGAGACGGTGGTCATCTACGGCTCACTAAACTTGAGGCCAAGTATGGACATCTGAGTGGGGTCAGACCATGAAAGGACTGTCAGGAAAATGTGTTGAGGGAGGGAGCCATGCTGCTGCAGGTTGCAGTGCTCAGCCTAGATTCCTTCCTCTCTGCATAATCAATGCTGTTCTCATAAGCATCCTGATCCCACATGTGCACCTGGATAACAGAGGCTTAGGGTCCTTTGCTGTCCCTGCATGCTGGCTCTAATGATACCACCTCCTGAGCTTTCTTAAAAGCTCAGTAGAAAGTGAGTGGCTGAACATGAGATTATTAAAGGACAGGCTTGAGTGTGATATTAGTTATGAGAACAAGGACAAACACTTGTCTTTCAGTGAGGCTCTCCAGGTGACAGCTCATTTGCATCCTACCCCTGATAGGGGCGGAACAGTAGCTTGCCATGTAGAAGTTGACTCCTTGTCCAGATGATTGTGGTCCTGTTTTTAAACAGGTGACTTGATGTCTTACTCCTTTCTTCCTGTTTAACACTATGCATCATACACAACAGCTTGTCAATATAATTTTTTGACTGTGTATTCTGTCTTTTTTTTAAAAAATTAAAGCATTATAGTTGTACATAGTAGTTTAATCCCAACACAGTCAGACATGCATGGAATTCAATTTTAGTTCACAATCCCTCACTTTTCCCTTCTGTCCTCCCTCCTCTCATTAACATATTTTTGGTGAAGATGTGGTCTTACAAGAAGAACCATCTCATGGTGGTAAGATTAAAGGCTGAAGACTGCCTGATTGTGCTTATACTAGTGTGGTGGAGAGAATGCAGTGTTGGCAGAAAGAAACCAAGCTGTCGTTTTCACTTAGGGACTTCCTCATTAGGCAAATCATTGGTAAGCCTCTTAACCTTCTTCTCTGTAAAATAAAAACTTTTTTTTTTATCAAAGCAATGATGTTTTTGGCTTTGAACATTTTCAACTTTGCAAAATATGCTCTTATAATATTTTTCTGGGAGGTGACCTCAGCAGAAACCAGAATACTACTCCTCTTTTTGTACAAATGCTTTCTACCAACTCCAATACCTGAGAAATCTAAGAAATAGTGGCCTATGTTAGATGCTTGGATAAGTCAATGCTTTATGATGCATTTTTTAAAAAAGTGAATCTTAGAAATATAAAAATCCCATCAGACAGTCTCCTTCCATCTCCAAAGTATGTTATGATTGGAAGAGTGGGTCATGCTTATGAGAATGAGAATATGCAAATCCCCTCCAGTCTGGTCCACAGGAGGAGGGTAGTATTGACTTTGTCCACCCTAACACAGAGTGGACCCTGGGAAGGGTGACCTACATTCTAGTAAATGTGTAGATGGGAAGCCTGAGGTGACCTGGATAATCCTACCTACCAATCATGGTGCTCATTCTCAAGTACAGCAAGAGGGTTGGGAAGGAGGCTTTGATGAGATACATGAAGACAAGATGTGTTTTTACCCTTTGAAGACAATTTATTGTGTATGGGAAATATCCATGCTAGAAAGCTAGAGTTTGTGAAATGTCTAGATATGACTCTGATGTCATGAAATTACTTCTCTTAGTCTGCTCGCTGGGATACCATACCATAACTCCTCAGAAGTATTTGTTTTGCTTGTTTGAAAAAGGTGAAGAAGTATTTTACTTCTCTGAAAGATTTAAATCCTTGAGGCCTTTCCTTCCTGTATGTCTGGTCTTAGAATGTCTGCGCTTCTGGAAGTTTAGTTTGCCTGCCATGATTGAGATGCAGTCTGAGATGGATCTGGAATTCAGCCACCTGAGTAAAAAGTCTAAAATACAGTTTGGACCATATACCACACTTGTTGAAATACTTGAATGGTTTCCTGTTAATTATTGAACTAGCTACATATTCTTTAATTTTTGAATATATGCAATGATATTTATGTGCTATTTGTCAGTGTCCAGCCCATTTGTCTGGCCTTGGGGTGAATCAGTGCAAGGAAGAGGTAAAAATTGATGCTGTATTGTCACTTACAGTTCAGGGAGGCAGAGACTCTAAAAATACAATAAGGAAGAAAACTGTATTGAATGTTAAGGGCAAGAAATACCATAATGTTAGGGAAGAATGGAATTGGGGGCTTAGGTTAATGAGGAGGGGAAGCTGGAGTTATGCTTGGGGTAGATTTTGGCTGGAAGGAAATATTTAAGTAGACTTGGAGGGGTACAGAAACACAGGGGAAAATGTGTTCCAGGGCAGAGGAACAGCTAGTACAAAGGTCCTGGAGCAGGGGTGGTCTTGTGTATTAGATTCATGAGAGCAGAGTGCACAGGGCAAGAGAGGAAAGGTGAGGTCAAAGAGCTGATCACAGATTGTGTGGCTGCAGGTGATCTGAGTGGTATAAATCACAGGAAGGCTTTGAACATGAGTGACATTGTCTAACCTACATTGTAAAAAGCTTGTCCAGGTTGTTATGTGGAGAAGCAGCTGTGGGGAGTACGTGTAGGGAAATAGAAGTCATATGGGAGGCTGATGCAATAACCCAGGTGACAGATGATGGTGGTCTGGTGGTAGTAGCAAAGTTGTGCAATGTGGTCAACTCTGGTTGCATTCTGGAAGCAGAACCAACAGATTTGCCAAAAGATTTGATGAGGGTGTGATAAGTGTCAAGGAAGACTCTCCTATTTTGATTCAAGTAACTGGATCACTGGAGTTATCTTTAACTATGAAAGAAAAAAACTGAGTAGAGAAGGTTTGGAGCAAAAGAATACAAGCTCAGTCTTAAACATGTCTAATTGCTTTTAGAAACCTAAAGGAAATGTTAAAAAGAGATTTCTTTAGGAAACTGGCTAGATCCAGCTGGACGTATTAGTTTAGAGTCTTTACCATTTCAATGGTGTTACCATGGAAGGGAAGTGTAGCCAGAGAAACACAGAAGGCCAAGATCAATTCTGTAGCCCCCCACCACAAAGAGGTCAGGGAGGAAAGGAGACCGAAGTAGGAAGAAAGCTTATAGACTAAGGAGTTCTGGAGGCCAAGCAAAGGAGTGACCCCAGGAAGGGGGAGTATTCAAGATGTGGCTCATGGATAAATACGATAAAGGGGGGCAATTGACTGTTGGTTTCAGTGGTAGTTATGTGTACCACTGGGGACTTCACTGAGAGCAGCTTCCATGATATAGTGGGAATGATAACAAGATTGTAGTCCACGTAAGAAACTTGGAGGAGTAGAACTGGAACGTGCATTCAGATAGCTTTTAGGAGTTTTGCTATAAATGGGAAGAGAGACATAGGCAATGGATAGAGGGCAATTTGAACAGAAGATATTCTCTTTAAAAAACTATGTAGGATGCTAATGATAATAGTACAGTGAGAGGGAAACTGAAAGTATATAAGAGAGGGGGAAATTGTGTTCTTGGATACTTAAGGGAAGAAGAGACCTCAACAAGTGCAGGAACTGGCTTATAGGCAGAACCTTGGCAGTTCATCCATGATTACAAAGTCCGTCTATTTAAGAATTTCCCAGCTTCATTGAACTCAGAGCTTACGAGCTTTCTCTCTCTTTCTCTCCATGTAATATCTATCGTCAACCCATGGACTCACTGTTTTTAGAGCCATGCTTTGGTCATTGTTGGGTTGAGACTGCAGAGTTGGATAGGGAGCAGGACTTTGTGAAATTTAATGTTCTCACCAGCCTCATGATTCATGGGTGGTTATTATAAGACTTTTAAAAAAAACTGACACATAATAATTGAGGACAATTTATGATTGGAACTATATTGTACTTCATGAATATAAAGGATTTCAAATGTTAATCTATTGCCTCAAAGAGTAGACCCACTATGAAGGTTTTCAGAAAATAAATCCACAGCAATACTCTAGAATTCTTTTCTATGAAAAAAGATTATTTCTTTCAAAATGTGCCTATTATTTCTACCACTGATTTTTGACTCCTTCAAAAATCTCCTGGATTTGGATCTAAGAGGAGAAGTTGAACTTTTGGGTTCTGAATGAATTATAGCTCCCAGAGTCCCAACATCTGGACCTGGATGTGTCTTGGGAGGAGTGGAGCATAAAGTGTTTACCAAGAATCATGCTCACAATGTTGAATTCCTTCTTTAAAAACAATCAGCTTGCTCCACAGTGGACCACTGAGAGGGCCTCTTGTTTTATACATTTTTAAAAATTAATTAATTAATTAATTTAAATGCATTTCAAGTCATAGTACATATATAGAGCTCAATTTTCCCATTTCTCTAGTTGCAAACCAGATAGAGTCACATCATTTGTGTCTTCATACATGCACCTAGGATATTGATGACCATCTCATTCAACCATCTTTACTACACCCATTCCCCCTTCCCTCCCCCCACCTCCCCCCTTCCCTATCCAGAGTTCCTCCATTACATTTTGATTGTTCCTTCACCTTGAACTTTACTTCAAGAAACCTTAGGAAACACTTTTTCTATTTGTTGATAGCTGTTGTTTCTAGAAGTTCATATTCCTGGTACCCCCAAGAGCTATTTGAAGCTCCCTTTTTTTTTGTTCCACTCAGTGGAACCTAAACACCAGGTAATTTGTTGGTGACCATATAATGATGGGAAGCAAAAGAAAGATACTCTAACTTTGTAACCCTTTACTCCCTCAAGCCCCACCCTTCTTATGAACTTTTCTCCCTGCTACAGAAGGAGGAGGTGGAGGAGGAGATGTCTTGTTAAAGATTCAGGAATAGTTTATTGAGCTTCTCTGTGTTCTTTTCCCCAATAGCAGCAATAGAAATCCCTCCCTTAAACTAGTGTCACATTTCCAAACACTAACATCTCATCTTTCCTCTAAGAAATTTATAAACACAGCTTAAGTGAGACTTAGGTAGGTTATCTGCCCCAAGGTCACGTGGCACCTTCATGGCCTTCACTCCAATTTTCTGATGAGCTATTAATGCCCTTTCACTTTAAGCACTTTGTGAAGGACTCTTGACCAAGAGTCAAGGGTGGCTGCCATATCACTCCACTGTGTTGGAAAGTCTGGCACATTTTCTTGTATTCCTATCAGAGCTCAGATTCAGCAGCACTTCTTAACCTGATGTGTGGACATTTGTAACAGTGTCCATGGTTACAACAGGGGGAATGTATGTTTAGTGTCTGAGGGCCAGATATGCTAATTGTCTTGTAACAAATGGTACAGTTCTTTATGGAATGAAGAATAGTCCTCACCAAATTCCCAGACACTCTTATTTAGAATCACCACGTGCTCTGCCTCTGATATATTATTTCAGTGTTTTCATTCACTTGTATACTTATTCCTCCATTCATTTGTTCAAAAGACATTTTTTTCCTTCATACCCACTCTAGTAGACATTTATATTTCTAGTGGGGGAATGCAGAGATAAATAATACACAATTCTTGAGCTTAAGAAACTCATCGCTTAACACAGTAGCTAACACAGATTCATAACTCTAAAAAGGACAGGAAAGGGAGAAAGACTGATTATACAGGTCCTGGGAGTGGCAAGAGTGGGTTAATCCTGACTGGCTTCAGGCTGTTACCCAACAAACAAAATATAGGAGAACTCCTTGACAAGGAGTCTGAATTACAGTTCTTAAATATGCTTCTTCATAAATATTGGGCCTGATGAGTGAATGTTGCTTTTTAAGGCCGTATGATCTTTTTTGAGCTTCTAGAGTCCCTTTAGAGTCTCAGACTGGAATGATGAGAGAACCAGTTCCCCAACCCCTGCAAAAAAACAAAAACAAAAAACAAAAAATTCTTTGTTTTTCACCTTTCCACTTGCTGGTTGCAGGATCTTGGGGCAGTGATTTGACAGTTCTGAATTTCCATCTCCTCCCCTTGAATGGGATGTTGATTGCCGATTTGCAACCTGATTAGCTTGTAGTACACAGCAAATCATCTTGTTTGAGAGAAGCCCAGACTTGTGAAAGGACCATGCAAGGTACTTTGAGCCTACTGGATGCTCTGGGTGGAAGCCTGTTCTGTTTTAGGCAACTCTGTCAGAAAGTTCTTTCAACTATTGATGCTGATAGTCAGGATTGATTTGGTGGTTTTGGATGGTGTTATATTTAGAGGTCTGGACGCATGTGGGCATCCTTCCTTCTCCCAGTCTCTCTTGAGTACCTTACAAACAGTAGGAACATTAAGAGAAAGAACATCCAGGTTCCTCTTTGCTTATGGTCGAGGGAGTGCACATACTTCCATACATAACTGCATGCGGCCTAAAATGAGCCCCAAAGCTCCTTTATTCTCCCTTCCTCCAGCCTCCTCTCCCCATCAAAGTCACAAATTATAACAGACTCCAGCAGTTGTGTTGAGGAAGGCTATGGAAGACAGAACCGACAAGCAGTGGGAACAGCAGCAATCTGCTCTCTCATTTTTCTGGAGGAGATGAGAAGGGGAAAGGTAGTGAGTGAGGAAGCAGGAGGCCAGGCACACCAGTCTGATCTATCTCTATAGCTGTCCTCCAGCCACGTTCTGGGACCCCCCTCCCCAGGATTGATGGTGATGGGGTAAGGGGAGAGAGAGGAATGAGAGGAGGCCCTGGTGAGGTGGGAAGTAGGGAATGAAATTTGCCAGCACCTCACATGTAAATCAAAATCTGGCATCCTGACTGAGAAAAACAAGAACCACTTTCTCTATGTGGTTCTCCCTATAGTTCAGTTTTGATTCAACATCATCGCTTTTGTGTCTTTGAACTCACTAGATGGTGCTAATAGAAGCAAGCAACAGATAAAACACTATCAGCAAGGGTTATTAAAGTGTAAATCAAGGAGGTGCCAGCTGCAGAAAAAGAAGTGGTGACAATTAATGTTTATGAAGATCAGAGTATCCTTTTAAAAAGCTTAAATACATAAGAGAGTTTAATTTTTCTGATCGTGAAGTAGTACTGTTATATGAGTTGCAGAATAGAGACACATATAAAGAAGATTCTGGAACATATTAGTTTGATTCATGTTCCCCTAATAATAGGAAAATCTTATTTTTGAGACCACTTAGACATCCCTGACTTTAATATGTTCTTTTTATTGTTAGTTTTATAAATAATTATCAAGAATAGAGAAAATAGAAAAAATACTTAATATTGTATCAGTCCATTTTCTGTTGCTCTAACAATACCTCTGAGGCTGGGTGATATAAAAGAGGTTTGTTTAGCTCACAGTTTTGGAGGCTGAAAGCCCAAGATCTGGTGGCCCCATGGCTTAAGCCTCTGGCGAGGACCCCACAGCATCACAACATGTGGGGGGCTCCCACAGGGCAAGCATCAAAAGGCCTCCTCAGAACCTCCTCAGTCTGGTGCAGAAGTGGGTGGAGCCATGTAATGCTTCTGCCTTAAACACGAACCCCTTGCAATTATTAAGATTGCAGAGAGGGAAGGAAATTGAAAAATGAAATCCTTTCCCATTCCCCATTCTCCCACCTTCTCTGCTGTCCTTCCCTCTCTTCTTGTGGTTACTTGGCTTTTACATATCCTTTCTTTCATTTAAAATGAAGGCTGGGTATGAATTTCTTTGTTCACACTTTCCTTAATATCTTGGCCTTTAATGTTACTGTGGAGAATACTGAGGCACTTTATATTCTCTCTTATATCTGACTTGATAATCCATTATGTACATAAATTATTTCACTCTTTCTTGTTTTATTTTTATTTTTTCAAAGAACTTTGTTTGGATTTCATTGACTCCTTCTTTTTCTTTTTGTCTTTTCTAATTTTATTTTTTCTTTCATCTTTATTCTTTTGTTTTACATTCTTTTAATATATTATGTTTTTTTTATAACTTGAGATTAATTGTTAATGAATAATTTTAGTGCTTTTCCCTTAAATTTATGTGGTTATCTAAGAAAATTACTTTTCTTTTGACTAGTGATTTGACTATACCACATATTGACCTGTGGCTAAAAGTTTACTGTTTTCTAGATATTTGTAGTATGAGTTTCTGTTTTCTCTTTGATCCAAGAGCTATGTAAATAAACTTTTTAACCTTCAAATGAAAATTCTCAGGAACTTTTAAACATATATAAATTTAGTCAGTTTGCTGATACTAAGTAATATTAAAACTAAAACTATTCCATGATAGCATATTTTTAGCTATCAGACCAACAAAGTCAAACAATTGCATCATACATTTAGTTGTCAAATTCAGTTGATAAATCCTGTCTTACATTGCAGTTAAAACATTATCTTTATTATTTCCACTTTTGATTATGGCATTTTTTGGTCAACTAATCTACTTTTTGTGATTAATTTATAGGCACTAGGCAAGAATTTCTAATTTGCAACTTTAAGGTAGAGAATTTAATTTGTGATAACTTTGCTCTTTAGAATCTACCTTCAATTTATGCTGTTTTGATCTGTGTTAGTGTGACAGCCCCCATTACTTGCATGTCCCTGTCTCTTTCCTGTGATGTTCGATTCTTGAACTTCAGTGCTGTGTGACTGTGCATGACTATGCAGAACTATGTTTGGGTCTTATTTAATGCCTCAGGGACAGAAATCTAAGTTTGCTGATTTGAAAATAATGAACTCTGCCTTTTTACTCTCTTTTTCTCCCTTATTTTTTCTTCCTTTCTCAGTGTACTTTCTTTACTATTTTACTTTATCTGGTATTTCCATTTGCTTGCTATGCCTTATGCCATAACTATCTTTTCATTTAAAACTTTTCTAAAGTACTCTCTTTCAAGTCTCTTTCTCTTTGTTCCCCCGTCTTCTTCCCCGCTCCTCACTCTTCTGTCTTCCTACACTCTACCCAACCTATACATCTTATAGTCTTCTGTCTTATTTTTCATACACTTATTATTTTGCTTTTAAATTAATATTTAGGTTTTGTTTCAGTGGTTTTGATAGTTATAACTTTATATAAAGAACATCAATTATTTAAGTAATAAAACAAAGTATTTGATTTTATCATATACTGTCTTTACTCTGTAATAGTGGTTGATATTAATGTTTTACTTAATGTCGTCTTACCTATTATTAAAGACATTTATATCCTGCATTTGCCAATATTTAAAAAAATAGCCTTTGGTTTTTGTCTTGCATGGACTGACTTTTCCTCTCTGATTCATTTCCCCTAGTCCTTTCATTTGTTTTCCATATTATTCTTACATTTAGGAAATATGACATTTCTAATCTACTTTGGCACTTTAATTTACATTTTTGTTTTATTCTTTCTTTTACTGGAAAACATATTCACTGTTTACCATTAGCCCTTTCACTGTAATTTGCTAGTCATCATGTGATGGGCTGAAGTTGTCTTCCAGCACTTTCCTTAATATGACTCATAAGACAGTATAATTTGCTCTTACCTAATTAAAACTCTTTGGAACATTTGTATTTAGAAGACATCTTGGCTGGGTATGAATTTTTTTGTTCACACTTTCCTTAATATCTTGGCCTTTAATGTTACTGTGGAGAATACTGAGCCACCTTGATATTCTCTCTCATATCTGACTTGGTAATTCTGACCAGGTGCCAGTAACTTGAAAAGTAGATAAATTTACTAGAATGTATTTCATCATCGACCATTCTGGAATGGTTTTCTATGATATAGATAAATCTTAATGCACAATTTACATTTTCTTTTATGGAACCCCTTAATGTATTCTAGCTTTGCAAACTTACTATTTTTCTGTATTTTGTTTTGAAAATGTTTTTATTAGTACATTGTAGTTATTCATAATATTACAATTTATTTTGACATGATCATACTTGCATGGCATATAAATTGGCCTACTTCAGTCCTCAGTATTTTCTCTTACCCTCCCCTGCTCTCTCTCCCTGTTCCCCTTCCTCTATTCTATTCATCTTCTTTCTGTTTATTTACAGAATTTTTAATTGTGGATTTATAGATATACATAAAAGGTTTATCAATCTAGTTTATCTTCTTAAAGAATCAATTTTGTTGCATTTATCCTTTGTATTATCTTTTTCTTCTCAATTTCATTAATTTTGGCTCTGATTTTGATTATTTCCTATTTTCTACTGATTTTAGAATTAATTTGGTTTTTTTTCTAGGTCCTTGAGGAGCAGCATTATATATATTTTCGATCTTTCTGTTTTTTCTTTTTTAATGTAGGCACTTAATGGTATAAACTTTCCTCTTAAAACTGCCTTCATATGATCTCAGGGATTTTGATATGTTATATCTCTGTTCACATTTGTTTCTATGAAATTTTTCATATCTCTCTTAATTTCTTCCATGACCTATTCCTCATTCAAAAATGCATTATTTAAACTCCATGTGTTAGAGTGATTTCTGTTTTTTATCTTGTTGATGCCTAAGTTCATTCTATTACAATCTGATAGGATGCAAGAAATTATCTCTATTTTTTTGGTACTTTTTAACGCTTTCTTTGTTTCCTAAAATATGGTCGATTTTAGAGAAAGTTCTATGTGCCATTGAGAAGAAAGTGAATTTGGTTGTTGATGGATGAAATATTCTATATATATCTGTTAGGTGCATTCAGTTAATAGTACTTTTTAGTTCTGAAGAGTTCTTACTTAGTTTTATGTCTGGATGACCTATCTATTGGTGAAAGAGGTGTGTTGAAGTTACCTAGTATTATTGTACTGCTCTACATGATCCCTTATACAAATACAATTTGTTTTATGCACATAGATGCACTGATTTGGGGAGCATAAGTATTTACAATCACGTCTTGTTATAGAATGATTTCCTTAAACTATATGAAGTGGCCTTGTTTGTCTCTTCTGAATAATTTTGGCTTGAAGTTTACTTTGTCTGATATGAGAGTAGCCATCTCTGTTTGCTTTATGTCTCCATTTGCAGGGTATTGCTTTTTCGATCCTTTCACTTTCAGCCTATGGGTGTCTTGTCTGTAAGATGAGTCTCTTGTAAACAACAACATTTTTTTTGGTACTTGGGGATTTGAACCCAGTGCTTATTGTATGCCAGGCAAGTACTTTTCCACTGAGCCAGATCTCCAGCCCATAAACAACATATTATTGAGTCTTTATAAAAATTCATTCTGCTAATCTATGACTTGATTGGAAAGAGGAGACCATTACACTCAGTGTTATTATAGAGAGATGAATTTTATTGCTCTTCAGCACCCAGGACTGGGAGAATATCCAGGTATTGGTGTGCCCACTCAATGTGTACCCTCTCCAGTTTCCAATAGCAGCACCACTTTGAGAGAAGATACTAAACTCTACTAACTGTGATCACTTCAGAGTAAAACACATGCAAATAAGCCTTAGCAGGGAAAAAATTCATGGAAAATGTTTCCCACAGTTCCTCCAATCCGAGTATAAAATCTTAGCAATGTTCTGGATTAGGTGGAGATATTAATCATTAAAGATAGCAAAATTATTAGGGGCTGAGAAGGGAAGAGGGAAAGATTGAGAAAAGAATAAAAACAGAGAGAAAAGAAAATATAGAAAATAATAATACAGACCAAGGTAAAAAGAAGAAAAAGATGGATTTTGGGGTATTTGAGGCAGGAGCAGGTAATGCAAGAGAAGAAAGAGGACTAAGAGCAGCAAATGTAAACCTAAGCTAGGAAAGAACATATAGAATGATTCCAATTAATGCTTTAAAACATTAGAAGAAATGCAGTCAAATGGATTGAAGGTATAATATTAAATAATAGGGGAACATTTATTGATTCAATATGAAAAGTAATATTGGTAAGATCCAAATTTACATTAGATCTACTTATGATAATCGATGCCAAGGTGTAGAAATTTCTCTCTTTCTTTATTCTCTAATTCTTTTAAACTCTTTGTTTCCTTTAGTTGTATTTCTCATATCTATTTTCTATGTAGTTTGTCTTATTGTTTTATGCACTATTTGTCCTTGTGTTTCTTCCAGTGGAATCATTGTTTATCTGATGGATATAGTTTTTATCTATGTCCTTCTAAGTTTTTCCAGTTTACCTTTCACATCATTTTGGTTTCTTACCCTCTCATCACTAAATTCTAGCAATTCTGCTGTACAAGATTCTCTCTCTTTTTATTGACAAGAAACACAGGGATCAGAAATTCATGTAACTGAAACCCCTGAAGAAGAAAACCAAAGCAGAAAGGAAGGAAGATGGTGGAGTGAGTCTAAGCAGAGGAGAGGAACTTGCCTATTTGAATATTTTAAAGTTGATGGCCCCAAATATTTTCACTATTTTTATCTGCTCCATGCCACCATCGTTTTGCATGCATTTGTTAATAATTGTGCAACTCTCAATCCCTTTTTATTGTGGTAGAAATATTGTGCTAGATTTTTGTTGCTGTGATTGTTGATCATCTGGAATGAATTGGGAATTCCTGACCAGGTGTCTGCAAGAAGCTCCTATTGATGCAGAGGACCAGATGACATTAGTGGCTAGAGAGCTCAAAGACTTTATTTTGTGGCCATGAAGAAAGGATATTTCCTTCACAGATGTGGATTTGTCACAGAACCCTCTATTCTGTTTCCCTGGGAATAGGGTCTGAGGGTGGGGTGGCCTCTCACACTGCCCACCTAACATGTTGCTTGACACTCACCTGCTGCTGTGTACATTTCCCCTTGGGGTGAACCACTTTTGATGGCAGAGGTGATTTTACTTTTGAAATCTCTGTAATTTATGTTTCTGTGTGGTTCCAAATACTTGAGTGCTTCTTCCAAACATTTAACAAAACTGTGATATATGTTTTTTTCCCATCTTCTTGTTGATTTTGGACTAGTTCACAGAAGCAGATAAAAAGCCTGCATTATAATCTCTCATGTCTTATCATCTCTCATCTCCAATTTTTCCTACCATTCACTTTCTACCAAATGCCCTCTGTCAAGTATGTGTGTGCAGAGTGTTTGGACTTGCTTTGGGACCTGAGGCAATTGCTCCAAGATCCTCAGGTTTGAGTTAGTCCAATTCCAACCCTCTGTTGCCTTTCTCCTTCACAAAGGCTCAAGGGTCCACAGGTTCCACAGCTTGGAATTCTAACCAAAATGACTGTAGAATCTTAGGTAAGTTTTGGGCATGATACTCATTGACTCTTTTGAAAGATTTGAGGTAATGCCAAGAACAGAGTTCCATTGCTGTAACTCCACTGACCATTAAGTGAAAAAGAAGAAGTTCATGAACAAACTTTTTCAACCTCTAAGTAAACTCAACATTAGTTATTTTCAACTTTAAAAGTCCTCTGAGTTTCTTCTTTGTGGTAAATTGTGTTACTCTGCTAGAATAGATGGCATTTGTTGGATGTACAAGTAGATATATTTATGGTGCTTCCCATCACAGATCTCTATCTGCTCTGAACAGTACAAAAGTTATTATTAAACAATTCTGGAAAACCCACAAAACTGAAATCCTGAAACACTGCTCCACCTGCACATAGTCACTGTATAATGTACAAGTTATCTATTTTAAAATGTGATTCTCCAAGTGGACAGCTCAGAACAGTTGTCATAAGCAGAAAAGTGAATAACAATAAAATTAATTCCCCTTTATTTTTTATTTGTTCATTAACAAATATTTGACTTCCACTCTGTGGTAGGCCATTTGTTAAGAAAAGAGGTGCAGTGAGGAGCCGTCCCCTGCACCTGAGCCTCTAATATGAGAGGCTGACACCCGTAGATAGAGCAGGTTCCATGTTGTGGGTAATTCTTTGAAGGAGAAGTCTGATGGGGTTTTGGAAGCCATCACAGCAGAGACCCATCTGAACTCTTCCTTTCTCCAGAGTCAACATTTGTAATGGCTCTCTTGTCTCCTGTTCAGATGGCTCATACCTACTATAGTGTCCCCACTCCTCTCTCCAGAGGCCTCCCAGACCCACATCTATTGTTTGTATTACATTCAGTGTTTCCTTTTTAAAAAGCATATACCTAATTTAATCACCTCGCTGTTTCCTTCTCCCTTCCATTGAATTCTTTCTTGGTATCCCCTTGTTTATCCGCTAAAATCCAGAACTTACCATGACATGCAAGGATCCCTGCATTATCTGTCCCCAGCTGGTGGTCAGATCCTATAGTCTGCTAATTCAGGATGGTTTGGCCACTCTTGTCTGTGTTGTGCCTACTCCCACTTCTGTCCCTGGCACTTTCCTCTTCTCACCTGAAGCCATCTCACTAAAGATATCCATGTGACTTATTTCTTCACTTTATCTGCTCTCTGCTTAAATATGTCTTCCATGGTGACTTTGCCTAATGCCCCTGTCTAAAAACAATCCTTTTTCTTGTTTGTGGCAATTGCTGCTTTTCTCATCACAGCATTTATCACTTCCTGATTCTATGTGATCTATCTTTTTGTTTATTCGTTGATTTTATATCCCCTGCCATGTATTAGAATGAGGGAGTCTTTAATGGCAGGTTCTCTTTCTATTTGGTTCATCTATATCAAGGGCCCATTAATATGGTTTGCACCTTTGGTTGCTTTCAGTGATGGATAAGGTAATTAATGTGTGCATTTATAGCTCACTTTGGGATGAGAAGACAGAGGGCTCAGCAGTTTCCCCAGAATTGGGGTTAAAATGTCTACATTTAAAGTATCGGCAAAGGAGAAATTGTTAGTGAAGAAGACTGAGAGGGTGCCTAGCACTGGTGGATAGCCAAGAGTCATTCTGAAAGCTAAGAGGAGAGAGAAAAGGAGGGAATGGGCAATGTGGTCAATGTTGTCAATCATAGCTGAGCAGTCAGGAAGGAAAACTTCTTATTGGATTTAGGGATATGATCTAAATGGTGTCCTAGCTGTTTATTAGTAATGGAACCCAGTTAGAATGATTTGAAAAGTGAATGTTGCAGAAATAGAGAGATGTTTATTTGTTAATTTTTGCATATTTTGTAAATGATAACCTATGATCAATTGCTGTCATTGATAGAGGATAGAAAATGGTTGGTCCCAGTTAAAGTGGGAGAAACTGTAGTCATGGATCATTGACCTCTTTCCTTCCTCTGACCTGTGCTGTTAATAGCAGGTTTCAGAAGATTTGGGTTGGGCTATGGCTACTTGAGGGACCTTGAACCAGTTGTGTCTCCTGTGTGGATCTCCTTCATGGATTTGTATAACTTCAAAGCAGAAACACCAATCTCATAGCAGTCCTGCCTAGGACCTAGGACTGTTGAGACATTGCTCTTGGAGGTGCATGGCAACTTGTAAGATGATATTAAAAAGCTCAGACATGTTCAGTATTCACTGGCATAACTATGAATAGAATCATTTCTCTTGCCCTCTAATGCTTACTGAATTATGCTCTTACAGATTCTTGAACAACGTCGGTTTCTTTTTCCCTCTGATAATGATGTTGACTTGGATGGTGTCGGTGGCCAGCATGGTCCGAAAACTGGTTTATGAGCGGGAGATCCAGTTAGAGGAGGTAAATGGCCTTAACCTCACTTGTGAGACAGGGAGAGTCTGGTTGAAGACTTTGGATATGAGTCCTGGGCAGTGACTTGCTGAGGCCTCTCTGTTTTGCCTCTCTCCTCTCTGCTGGGGCTCCTAGGTATGGTCTCACTGAGTTCCTGTTCCAGGAACATCAAGTTATGTTGAAGTCTTAAGTATTGCCAGATTTTAACAGATATTTGTTATTGAGATGGAAGAAAACCAAACAATAAGCATACGCCACTGAAAGAACACATCTGGCGTTGCTCATTCAGCAACTTTCATAAAATCTAGAAAGACTTAACAGCCGACTTTCCATCTTAATCTATCATTAGAACTCTGTGTAAGGCTTATAATTTTTGTCCTAATATTGCTGAAACTTGAAACCATCAGACTTTTAAGAATGAAAGTTTGTAAAAGTATCTGTTGAAGACATATGACTGCCTGTTGATTCCTGAAAAGCCGTGAAAGCAATGACAAGGGGTGCACATCATTGACTTATTGAGTATTTATTAAGTTGCAGAAATAGTGTGGTAAAGTCAAATGTACTTTTCTTCCAGCTTGACAAGTGACACAGAGCACTTGCATCCCTGTTTAGCATTTTCCTATTTATAACCTATCTACTCATGAGTATTTCTCCCCACCACTGAGTGTCCACTGGCTGAGCTCCCTGCTGCCACCAGCCAGTTGGCCAGCCAGAGTGTGTCTGAGAGGCATGTGTGCTCCTTCCACACTCATCAGCCCCATGCTCAAAGGTAACACAATGTGATAGATGAGCAAATGGTAGGTTTTGTGGAGGAATCAATTTATCTGTATTACTTCAACCAGAGATATTTTGAAAAATGTATTTTCTAAAACTTATGCAATGATCCTCCAAATTGAGTTGCTTAAGCACCAGTGTTTCTTTCCTTTCTCTTTGTCTTTATTTAAAAGAAAAGAAAAGAAAAACCTAACACAAAATGCAAAACAAACAAAAGTGGGAACAAAAACAGCACACCCTCTGTAAACAAGAAAATAAAATGGGATTGTAGTTGACTAAAGTTGAGGTCTAAGCCACCTGCCCCTACCTTTTGCTGCTCCATTCTCACTGGTAAGATTGTTTTGAAGTCTGAGTTTCAGTTCTCCCCTGAAGTGGTAAAAGATCTACTTTGTAAGGTGCTCATGAAAATCACATGCTGAGCTCTGGATGGAAGTGCCCTTTATAGGGCTGAATTTGTAAGTCAGGCCAGTTTACCTTCCACAGGTACTCTTCCTGGGTCCCACAAGCTGCCCTGTTCTTTTTGTGGTACCCCCTGCTATGAAAACTCTGGGTTTTTCCTCTATTGACAGTACCTGAGGATGATGGGAGTGCATCCAGCAACTCACTTCCTGGCTTGGTTCCTGGAGAATGCAGCCATGCTGACCTTGAGTAGTGCTGCTCTGGCCATCATTCTGAAAACAAGTGGCATCTTCACCTACAGCAATGCATTCATCATATTCCTCTTCCTCCTGGATTTTGGGGTGTCGGTTGTCATGCTGAGTTACTTCTTGAGTGCATTTTTCAGCCAAGCTAACACAGCAGCCCTGTGCACCAGCCTGGTATACATGATCAGCTTTCTGCCCTACATAGTTCTGTTGGTCCTACACAACCAACTAAGTTTTGTAATTCAGACTTTGCTGGTAAGTGAATTGTTCTGTAAAGGTGCAAAATAAAACAGGGCTCTACCCAACAACACAAAACCACCGCCCTCAACTTGACAGTTTATCATGTTCTGATCTAAACAGGATTTCTGATATCTA
>CM053407.1:93735046-94024603 GCA_028644305.1 Xerus rutilus
TGTTAGCAAACATAACAGAAAAAAACAAATTATCAGAAGCTGTACACACTATTCACTGAAAACATTTGTTGAGGCAAATAGAAAAAAATTGTTACAATCATAATTTTTCTAACTTTGCACAAAATTATAAGCAGATTACATTCTTCATATTAAACGTCTTTATATGCACTTTCAATGAACAGTATATATATATATATATTTTTATATATATTTTTATCAACCATCTTTACTATACTTTCTTTACTCTACCCACAGATGCAAAACTTATAGCAGTTCATTGAAATTGTGGTGGTTTTGCTGGATGGCAACCCATTAAGAATTGCTGTTTTTCATGTAATGGGGGCTCTCTGAAGACTCTGAGAAATCAGTGGCATCCTTAAGGATGCATATCACTTTAGTTTCTTTTTGTTTCATGCATGGAAAGAAATAGATTTCTAAAGCTATTTTAGAAGTAAAAAATAAGCATTTTTCTTGATGCATCATGAATTACATCACATAAGTGGAAAGATCTCTCCGTTAGCAATGTCAGAATCACTCATCCATTAAAATGTACCTTCTGAAAAAGAATGAGAATGCTTTCAGGTTTGCAATATAAAATACATAGAAGATAGAAACCTATTCTTTTATGACTATTGTCTGGCAATCCCAGTGCCTGATGTAGCAGGAACCCAATCAATGTGTGTGTAGAGGGGTGAACAAATCACTATTAAATCAGTCTTTAATGAAGTAAGTGTTATATCTATACCCATTTGCATTATGCTCAAGTCTTTACATCCTCCAACAGGTCAGGTGATTTTCTTATATTGCAGTCTATTTGGAAGTCCCTTTGAGGAGGTGCCAGGGAGATTTTGTTGGAATCTGAGGGGTATTTAAAGGCTTTTGAAAGTCCTTGGCAGCCCCAGTAAGTGTATCACTCAATTTCATGCTCATTTATGGCCTGAGAGTAATATATCTGTGAAAGCCCAAATATTTTTCTCCAACTCCAATAAACCACTGAATGCTATGGTTTCTTTTAGTCATGTACATACAACACGGATATGCATGCCCAATAAAAATGGTTCCATTCAATTAATGTTTGGTCCATTGATATGTGTTTATTTGTTTGATTAGCTTATTTCACATCTGTAATAGTCAATAATTTGGTGTTCATATGAATTAGGTGTTTTTAGAATAATTAACACAAGTAAGATCGTTTAGTATCCTTCCCTTGGAATCAGGTAGAAAGAGCTATTGATGAGTGGAGCTAAATTTCAAATGCTGTTAATTTTATTTTTACTTCAGTATTTATATTTAAGGTTTCTATGCATTCAGTATTTGATTTCCTTTTTGCATATTCAAATGTTTTTTAGCAATTGAAAATAAATTTAACTCTAGTACATTATATTTGTAAATGTAAGATGCTTTTTCAGTAGGCTTTCTATTTTCTTTTTTCCTGACATGAGTCCTTCCTACTGAAGATAAAATAACATTTTCCTTCAGTACACTCTCTTTCTAGTGTAGAATAATGTCCATATTCCATCAGTCTGCTTGCAGTGTGCTCCAGGGCATTCACTTAATAATAAAAAAACAGTAAATTGCTCTATTCCATTTTCTACTGTTTCTTGTTACACATTTCTGTATACAGTGCATTGGATTTATGACACTTCAAGCATTGCGGAAAAGAGAAGTAATTCCTTTTAACATTAAAAACTAGCTTGTTAGCACACTGTTCAGAGCGGGTTGACAGTCTGCTAAGACTTTCAGGCTCAGATATTTAAATTACTGCCTGGAGCAATGGGTTGGCATCCTCAGAATCAGAAGGTGTCATGGTGTCTCTCTTTGAATTTGGTATTGTGGGTTTTCTGTGGTCCAAATCAAACACTAACGTATTGTTTTTCTCCTTACTCCATCAATCTGTGGGCAGTGCCTCCTCTCAACAACTGCCTTTGGACAAGGAGTATTTTTCATTACATTCCTGGAAGGACAAGAGGCAGGTAAGAGGACACATTTTTAGAAAATAAATCTCAGTGATTCAGGTTTTTGGAAACTTACAGGTATGCTGCAAGTGATAATAGTAGAAAGGCTTCATTATCAAGGGAAGCATTTGGAAGGAGATTCTGACATTTGGTTTCATTGATGAAAACACCTCACACCATCTAGTTACTTCAGTTTGGAGAACAATCAAGAATAACCTTGGCAACTTTTGCTGTACACATCATCCATCAAACACCCAAATAGTTTTTGGATCTTCCTTTGGACATCCCTGACATATGCTCAACATGGGGACCTTCTAAAACCTTCCAGATGTGGCCTTGTATTCCACCATGATAGAGTATTATTGAATTAGGATCCGTCTCTTGGGTTCCTCTGCTCATTCATTCTACTTTCCTACGGTGATTAACGTTGTCAGCTCTTATCTTTACTGTTTGATGGGTCCCAGTGTAACCAGTATAGAATGGAGCACAACTATCTCCTCCAGTTTTAAAATATATTTTATTCCTATTAATACAGCTTAAAATAATTTTTTAAAAAATTGTTGACAGAATTTTTTTTCTTGTATTGACATTTTGATAACTAAGCTTCTAAACAAGAATGGACAAATTTCTTAGATTTTTTTTATGATGTTGGGGTGTATTTTGTAAAGATTAGTAAAATATATGCCATAAAACTCCAGCTATTGTTGCATTAGACACTTAATTTTTAGTTCTTAGGTTTCCCTGACATTTTCAATAAAACATCTATTCTTGAATAGATAAGTAATTCTGAATGATTCCTCCTGTATTCCTCAAACTGATCTTTAAAGTAAATCACATCAAGAAATTTAGAAGAAGAATGGTCACTATTAGACTATTTGAATATTTTGGTACAAATTCCAACAATTACATAAGGACTAAAACATGTTATTGAGTTCTAGCTTAGTATCATAGGAAAAGTTTGAAGGAGGAATTTTTTAAACTTATATTTTAATCTATACATAAATTACAAAAGCATTGTAAGAAAATAAATTTTCTTCCATCCTATTTTCTCCACTCTATATTTCCCATGCAAATAGGATTCAAAAGATACTTTTATATCTATTTACATGTTTTCCAAGAGCAGAGAGAATTAAAATTTAAAATTTGGGTTCTCAGGAGACTTCTTTTTATTAATAAAAAAAGAGAAATGCTTATTTTCCCACAATGTGAATGATTTTTCATTGAGTAAATAATACTGGATGTAAGTAAGGTGACTTTTAAATTTTTTTAAATGGTAGAAATTAAAATGATACCAAGGTTTCCTCTACCCGACACCACTGAAATAGACGTATATGCAGCAAGCTAACATTTCCTTTGAAGAATTCAACCAATGGTATTTACTTTCCTTTTGCTTTGTCTTTATTCAGCTCTACTTGAGCCTCTAGAATTTATTAACTCATCTCACCAAAATCTACAGTAAAAGAGGGAGTGCAATTCTAACTCTGACTTTTTCTACCAGGGATCCAGTGGAATAATATGTACCAGGCTCCAGAACCAGAGGGCATGACATTTGGCTGGGTTTGCTGGATGATGCTGTTTGATTCAAGCCTTTATTTTTTATGTGGATGGTACTTCAGCAACTTGATTCCTGGTAAGAATTCTGCACCTTATAATAAAGTCAACTTAAAAAAAATAGTTTAAACCTACCCACATGAATTTTGGCATGATTATTTATTCTTTATAGAAGATATCTGAAAGGGAAGTCATAGGACAAATTTTAAAAGGAACAGTGACTTTTTTTGAGGTGCTTACATCCCAGGTGAAAAGTCAAAGGCCAGGTGAGGGGTTAACCAGGACAAATGCAGAGTGAAAGTCCAACAAGCCCACCTTGTAGATTCCAACAAGTAGGCTTCTGTCAATCACACTGAGAAAGGCTTCTAATTGGGGCTGGGACTGTAGCTCAGTGGTAGAGCACTTGCCTCGCATGCATGAGTCACTGGGTTTGATCCTCAGCACCACATAAAAATAAATACATAAAATAAAGATATTGCATCCATCTACAACTAAAAAAATATTTAAAAAAAAAAGAAAGAAAGTCTCCTAATTTCCCCAGTGGAGTGTCTGAGGGAAATGGGTGTGAGGGGAGTTGGGGAAAGACATTCTGAGGCCCATAATGATGATGACAACCAGATAGTGACTTCTGGCCAGGTGCCTAACAAAGGGAAGTGGAGGGACCATGTACTCAGCCAGCAGCATGTCGTGGAAAAATATAGAGGGAGGCCAGGCAGGACAGGAGGGCATGGAATTGGGTTGACTGGGGATCAGGAGCCCCTCCACACCCAGGGCTATTAGTAGGGTTTCTCCATTGTGATGAACTTCCTCTTTAGTGTGTAGAACCCTCCCTGTGAGTTAGAAGATGAGCACACCCATCACAGGGAGGGTTACCAAGGGAGGTGAATTGTCACTGCTTGGTCAAGAGGGAAAGTTGTGTGCTATTACCTTTTTGGTTCATGACCCTCAAAGCATAAATCACATTTAATTTTTAAAATTTAGAAATGATGTTTTGAAGGTTTTGAATTTTTGTGCTGAATTTACATATGACTTTGACTATATACTTCCAAAAGAACTGGCATCTAACCTTTAAAATTAAGAATGATAATGGAAATTCTAATATATGCAAGTGAAAACGGAGAGTTAATAGGAAAAATAAAAATAAAAAGCCCAGTCAATTCTGTCTGTGAAAACACATTCCAGAGATGGAGAGGAGATGAATCCTTTAAGGACAGATACACATAAAAACAATTTGGGTCATTGAAAAGCTTATTTTACAGAAAAGTAGGAAAATATGGCCTCAAGTAGTAGAGAGACGATATTATTTTGGAAACAGATTGCATCATCTTGATATTTGGAATAAAATTTAAGAAAAGATGGACTCTAGGCAATGAGAGATTATAAAAAAGAATTGCAAGGGCTAAGTTTTCTAGGAAACTAGATAAGAAGCAGCTAGATATTCAAAAGAAAGGAATGTTATGAAATAGGCATGTGATGTCAATTTAAAATGTAAAGAAGCAGTAATGAGCATAAAAAATGAACTTGGTCTGGATAGATGGGGACTGAGTCCTGTAGGATGATAAGGAAGCCACTAAGAATGAGAGTCAAGAGGTGGATGGACCATGAGAGGTCATGCAGATGGCTGTCACTCCTGAGAGAGTAGACATCAGTCATTTGTCAAAGGAGAAGAAAACCTTGATTTGCAGAGGAAGTGATCATCACAGTGTACAAAATTAATAAGAAGGAAACTATATCTGGATAGAAAGTGGTTGAAGACTTGTACTTCCTGAACTTCTAGGACAAAAAGAATAATCCTACAAGCACAAAGACTAGCATAAATGGGCTACCCTTAGCAATGGTGAGATGAGGTAAAATGTGTTTGGGGGCCTGTAGTGATATGATTTCCTCTCTACCATCAGGATATGAGGCATGAAGATGCTGGGGGCAATATTTTTATATATTATAGTCAAGCAAAGAAACTCTTGATATTCAGTTAGGATTTCCCTCCAAATCCCACATCAATTTTATTCTATTAGATCAAAGTCTTATGTGAACAAACCCTTTGCCCAGACTGGAAGGTAGATGAGTCAGGCCAGGCCAGGGCACAGCCAACTTCAGCAGGCCTTCTGGGCATTTTCCAGTGAGTGAGCCTCTGGTAGAACAAAGTTCAGGAAAGAGAAAAAAGGAGGGAGGGCAAGGGAGAGACAGAGGCAGACAGAGAGAGAGAGATTAGAGAAAGCAGTCCTGGTTGCCTTCAATTCTGCATTCTTCTGCAGCATAACAGCTGAATTTGAACAAAGGGGAGCAGTAGCTATAGCTGGTTGCTGTAGGTAGGCTTTTGGATAGGATGATGATGATGATAATGATGATGATGATGATAATTTGAGATGGATAGCATTCCTGCATGCCTGTGTCCTGGTAAGGGTGATCTGGTCTCCCAGGAGACTCTGCTGTTGTAGGAGCAAGAATGGAAAAGGTGAGAGGAGAGGGGTGAAAATGCACATAGAGGGAAATTCATCAAGATCACAGAAGTCTCCTGCCTGACAAATGCTGGCCAAGAAGCCTGGGCCATCGAGGCTGGAGAAGGTCTTGGAATCCTCTGTGTTCTCAGTGCAGTAGGGAGGGTACAAGAGGGAGCGAGAGGGCTGAGGATGAGAAGCAGCAGACTCTATCTTCTGAGCTCAGGGAAACTCCTGCCCCCTGTAGGTGCTTATGGTGGACAAGAAGCTAAATGCTAAGATAAAATCTCTAGCCACAGCCAGGAGACAAAACAGAGATATCAAAAAATGAAGCAAACCCATTATTATTTCTAGTTTATATAAATCAGCTGAAAAAATGGTACAATGATTGATCATAGATATACAAAAATTAAAAGCATTACTATATATCAGCAATAAATACAGAGTATAATGGGCAAGAAATTTCATTCTCAAAAGCAATAAAATGGTCTCTCAACATGAATCTATGTAAAAGAGAATATGTATCAAATAAAAATTAAAATGTTGAAGAATGTAATTTAGAGTTGAATGAATAAAAAGATGCTGTATCACTGAACAAGGATATTTATCATTATGAGTGTGTTGATTTTCTCCAATTAATGTATTAATTTCTATAATTTTAAATTATGTATCATCTAATATGTAGCATTACATTACTGTAATATAATAGAACTTAAATATGGCATATAAATAAAAGTGCCAAAGAGAGGAATCTGCTTTAAATTAATAAAATGTTTCTAAAGGATAGCTAGAAATATAAATCTGTGATAAAGACCCAAAATTATTGAAAATTATGAGGGAGAATGGAGATGGCTGATGATGATTTACATAAAAATCTCACTATAATTAACAAGGATTAAAACAGTGGCATGCTCATGTAACATAGAACAATGGAACAGATTAGAAAATTCAATAACTGATCCAAGGATATAAAATTTGCTGTGCTAAAATTGGCATTTTTAATCAATAAGAAAGGATACATTATTCTTTAATAGAAAAATATTACACTTTTATTAATAAGTTCATTGGAAATAAATAGCATTAAAGTCAATGATGAGGGGGGGTATGTGGCTCAGTGATAGAGTGCTTACCTACCATGGGTAAGGCCCTGGTTTTTTATTTATTTGTTTTAATCAGTTATACATGACAATAGAATGCTCTTCGATTCATTGTACACTCATGGAGCACAATTTTTCACTTCTCTGGTTGTACACGAAGTAGGGCCACACCATTCGTGCAGTCATATAAATGTATCTAGGGTAATGATGTCCACCTCATTCCACCATATTTCCTTTACCCATGACCCCTCTTATCCCCTCCATCCCCTTTGCCCAATCCAAAGTTTCTTCACTTATCCCATGCCCGCCTCGTTACAGATTACCATCCACTTATCAGAAAACATTTGGCCTTTGTGTTTTTGGGATTGGCTTACTTCGCTTAGCATGATATTCTCCAACTCCATTCATTTACCAGCAAATGCCATAATTTTATTCTTTTATTGCTGAGTAATATTCTATTGTGTATATATACCACAATTTCTTTATCCATTTATCTATTGCAGTGCATCTATGCTGGTTCCACTGTTTGGCTATTGTGAATTGGGCTACTATAAACATTGATGTGTCTGTATCATTATAGTATGCTGTTTTTAAGTCTATTGGGTAAAGACCAAGGAGTAGGATAGCTGGATCAAATGGTGGTTCCATTCCAACTTTGTAAGGAATCTCCATACTACTTTCCAGATTGGTTGCACCAACTTGCAGTTGCACCAATTTCCATCAGAAATATATGAGTGTGCCTTTTCCCCCACATCCTTGCTAACACTTATTGTTGCTTGTATTCTTGATAATTGCCATTTTGACTGGAGCGAGATGAAATCTCAGAGTAGTTTTGATTTGCATTTCTCTAATTGCTACAGATGATGAACATGTTTTCATATGTTTGTTAATTGATTGTATTTCTTCTTCTGTAAAGTTCAGTTTCTTATTGAACTTATTTATTGATTGGGTTATTTGTTTTTTTGGTGTTAAGTTTTTTGAATTCTTTATTTATCCTAGAGATTAGTGCTCTGTCTGAGGTGCATGTGGTAAAGATTTTTTCCCATTCTGTAGGCTCTCTCATCATGTTATTGATTGTTTCCTTTGCTGAGAAGAAGCTTTTTAGTTTGAATCCATCTCGTTTGTTGATTCTTGATTTTACTTCTTGTGCTTTAGGAGCATTGTTCAGGCAGTCAGGGCCTAAGCCAACGTGATTATTTTTTCTTCTATTAAGCACAGGGTCTCTGTTCTAGTGTCTAAGTTTTTGATATACTTTGAGTTGATTTTTGTGCAGGGTGAAAGATTGAGGTTCAATTTCATTCTGCTGCATATGGATTTCCAGTTTTCCCAGCACCAGTTGTTGAAGAGGGTATTTTTTTCTCCAATGTATATTTTTGACACCTTTGTCTAGTATGAGATAATCATATTTATGTGAGTTTGTCTCTGTGTCTTCTATTCTGTACCATTGGTCTACATGTCTAGTTTGGTACCAATACCATGACATTTTTGTTAGTATTGCTCTGTAATATAGTTTAAAGTCTGGTATTCTGATACCTCCTGCTTTACTTTTCTTGGTAAGAACTGCCTTGGCTATTCTGGGTCTCTTGTTTTTCCAATCATGAATTTCATGATTGCTTTTTGTAGTTCTATGTAGAATGTCATTGGGATTTTTATAGGAATTGCATTAAATCTGTACAACAGTTTTAGTAATATGGTCATTTTGAAAAAGTGATTTTTTAGATGTGAGGAAGGACTTTCTAAATATAAAAGACATAAATCATAAAAATTCATAGTTTCTTTGATAAGAATTTTTAACATTTCAAAATATTCAAATAATTAAAATGGTAGGACAATTTATAAGCTTATAAAACTTTAGTTACTCTGTGAAAGAAAAGTTAAAATTCTCAAATCAAATTTTAAAATAACATGTTGCTGGGCGTGGTGGTATACACCTATAATACCTGCAACTCAGAAGGCTGAGGCAAGAGGATTACAAGTTCAAGGCCAGCCTCAGCAACCTAGTGAGGCCCTAAGTAACTTAATGAAACCCTGTCTCAAAATAAAAATAATAAAAAGGGCTGGGGATGTAGCAGAGCGGTTAAGTGCCCCTGAGTTCAAGGTTCAGTCCTCAGTATCAAAAAAAAAAAAGAGAAAAGAAATGAAAGAAAAAAAATAATGACATATATCAGTAGAAACACTGGCAGATAACTTGAACAAATCATTTATTTAAAAAAAAGAAGAGTTTATATCTAATAAACTTAAGACTTCATGTTACATGGGAACATAAAATTACAAAGACACAGAGGACATTTTTCTTCTCTGGAAAATATGGCAAAAATGATTATGATCAGTGGAGAAATATGTAGAGGGAAAGGAAAATAATTGCTGATGATCCTAATCTGCCTGCTATCATAGATTATTGAATTTACAATATGTGTAAAATCATTAAAGTGTATGTTCTCTTTGATACAAAAATATAAAAATCCAACAGATACTAACATTTTTATCACAGATTGTTCATAAAATCAAAAAAATGGCAAACCTACATTTCTGAGAATAACAGATTGATTAGGTAATTTCTGTTACATACATAAGTTTGTATTACTATGAAAGACTATTCAACTCTTGAATTCTATTTTATAAGAATATATATTGATGTGGAATAGGTAGGTCATATGCTGCTGTGGGTATAAAGCTGTCTATGAGATAAAGCATACAACATCAGAACTATCAGTTTAAATTTTTTAAAAGAAACAACACAATTTGGGCTTAGGTGCCAAACTGTTGAAGTTCATGTGGAATTGTGGATGTTCTGTTTTTCTGTTTTCAATGTCTCTGCATTGAGCACGCATTTCTTTTGTAATTTAAATAAATGACATAAATTGATAATATTCTTTTTCAAAACACTAAATGATTTAATAAAAGAAAAAGAAACCGGACTATAGGGAGTGGTGCCTACACACAGATAGCAGGGAGATAGATACAATTTGGATCAAACTAGTGTGATATTGGCTGAAAGAATTTAATTTAGCAGTTTCAGTGATGAATAGCCTTTTAGTCCTCCTCTTGCTTAATAAAGGATTTCAGAGATTTGGGTGTGAGAACTAAATATGGATGTGTCCTAAGCTGATAGAAGGTAGCTTTCCTTTCTCTTCTCCCTTTTCCTCTCTTTCTTTCTTGACCACTTAACATAAGAGCTATCATGTTAACATTTTTTTGATTGTTTGTTCATGGTGTTGGGTTTTGAATCCCAGACATCATGCATACTAGACAAGCACTCTACCACTGAGCCACATTCCCAGCCCCTATCTTAACAAATTTTTAAGTGTACAGTAAATACAGTATTGTTAACTATAGGCACAATATTGTACAGCAAATCTCTAGGAGTAATTAATTTTGTATAACTGAAACTTTGTATCTTTTGGTTAATACCTCCTCATTTCCTTCTCCCATTAGCCACTAGTAACCATTATTACACTCTGCTTTTTAAGTCAACGGTATCACACTCTTCTGCCGTGGTGATCTGCCTCACCTCTGGCCCAGAGCAATGGAGCTGGTTATCTATGGACTTACACCTCTGAAACTATGAGCCCTAAAATAAAGCTTTCCTGCTCTAAAGTTGTTCTTGTCATATTTTTTTTTTTTTTTTTTGGTAACAGAGGTGAAAAAGTTGACTGAAAACCATGTGCGTATCTCAATGTCTTTATGTGTTCATCTCCATCGTCATGGGACATTTTTGATTTTATGTCCTGGCTCTTGTGAATAATGCTGCAGTGAACAGGAGAATTCTGATGTCTCTATGACATACCGATTCAGTACCTTTGGAGATGTACTCAAACGTGGAGTTACAAAATCATATAGTAGTTCTATTTTGAATTTTTTGAGGTATTCATGTACTATTTTCTTGGTGGTACCACTTTACATTTCTAACAATAGTATTCAAAGTCTTTCTTTAATCTGCATCCTAACACTTTGTATTTATTTTTATGTATGTATATACACACACATATACAGTAGCCTTTTGAACAAGTATGAGATGATATATCACTGTTGTTTTAATTTGATGTTTAGTCATATTAAGCATTTTTTCATGAACCTATCGGCCTTTCTTAAGTCTTCTTTTAAGAAATGTTTGGGTCCTTTTCCTTTTTAAAAATTAGATTGTTTTCTGACTATTGAATTTTAGGAGTTTTTTAATATATTTTGGACATTATCCTTACATCAGATATATGGTTTGCTAATATTTTCTCCCATTCTGTGTGTGGCCTTTTCACTTTATTGACTTTTCCTTTGCTGTGTAGAAGTTTTGAGTTTGTCGTAATCCCAAGTAGGCAATATCTTTCAAAAAATTATGACATACCTTGTAGGTAAGATGGATTATAGGTGAGGGGGGCAGGTAATGAGATCCACTGGCAATGGGGCTCCAGTCCTGCTGTAGAGTTTGAAGGCACCTCCTCTGATGTTGGTAACACCTACTCAGTTCCTAACCAGGTAAGGAAGAAGAGTGTTGAGCTCCTAATGTTCTCTGGTGGTCTTTCCCTCTTCTCCTTCTGCCTTTGGTCCATGTAAATTCTTATATCTCTCAGGTTGCTACTGTCTGGCTCTTTTTTCCATTTCTGATGATGAGTTCTCTTGTTTGGACCCTTGAATAGAATGATATTTTCATTACTTTTCTCATTTTTTTCTGCTTCTGGCAGCTCTGGACATCAGTGATTAATCTCCTGGACACATGATGTGCAAAAACTTATAAAAGCACTGCTCTAGGGAAGGAGACTATGAATGGGGAGGGGGATATAGAGGTGAGCATGTCACAGGCTTTCTAGAGGACTCTGATAAATGAGGTCTGAGTGCATTGGAGAGGCTGGAATGAAGAGAAGAAAGGAAATAGAGAAATAGAGAGTCTATCAGAAAAGATTCCTTGCAAGAGCAAGAAGTATTGAAAAGACTGAACCCTAAAAGAATGGAAAGCAATATCTAAATGAGATATTTGTACACCCATATTTATAGAAGCATTATTCGCAAGAGCCAAAAGGTGGAAGCAACCCAAATATCTATCAATGAATGATATATTTATACGATGGTATTTTATTTTTTTTTATTTATTTATTTTTTTCTAAATATTTATTTTTTAGTTATAGGTGGACAGAATATCTTTATTTTTATTTTTTTTATTTTTATGTGGTGCTGAGGATTGAACCCAGTGCCTCCCGCGTGCTAGGCGAGCACGCTACCACTGCGCCATAACCCCAGCCCCCGATGGTATTTTATTTAGCTTTAGAAAGGAAGAAAATTCTGACACCTGCTGTGACACAAATGAACCTTGAAGAGATTGCATCCACTCCTGCAATCCCACTCTGTCTCATGGTTAACATTTCCTGACCCTCTAAACAGGAGCTTTGAGCTGTCCAGTCACAAAAGGACGTATGTTGTATGATTCCTTTTGTATGAGGCTCTTAAAACAGGCAAACTCATAAAGACAGAAAGAAGAATAGTAGTTTCCAGCAATCATGGGGAGAAAGTAGTGAAGAATTGTGATTTAATGGGGATAGTTTCAGTTTGAGAAGGTGAAGCATTTCTGGAAATGGGTGGTAACATCATGTTGGTGTGCATAAACACAACTGAACGGCACACTTGAAAATGATTCACCTTGTTAATTTTGCTATGGATGTTTTACTGCTATTTAGAAAAGACTGAACCTTGAGATAGAGGTCTGTTGTGTGAAAGTGCCCACTTTCAAGGTTATATTTGAGAGAAGAAAGAGGAATCAGGGCTGAGTTGATGCAGCAAGGCAATTTGGCTCAGAGTAGCTGAGTGCTGGTGGGTAAAGCCCCACCTAGACAGCACTAAGTCACTCCTCATCCCAAGAGTCAAGGGACTATCAGCTAAGCTGGTGACTTTGCAGAAGAGCTTTCTTATTCCCCCTAAAAACTAAAGGAGGGGCTGGGGTTGTGGCACAGTGGTAGCGTGCTCGCCTAGCACGCGTGAGGCACTGGGTTCGATCCTCAGCACCACGTAAAAATAAAATAAAGATATTCTATCTGCCTACAACTAAAAAATAAATATTAAAAAAAAAAATAAAGGAGCTCAAAGGAAAAAGAAATGTTGTTTAGAGGACTCATAGACTAAAGTACCAAATTTGATTGTCTTTTGGAAATACCCTTGCCTTTTGGAACATGCTGTGGGAGTTTCCTGAATTTGAAACTCACTTTTATTCCTTTGGGGAAAACTAGCATCTCCTGCTCCTCTCCCTACCCTTCTTCTTTCATATTTTCAGGCTCCTCATTCCCTGCCTTCCCAATAGATGATAGTTACAACGTCAGCCCATATTGTCATATTCTCACTCCTGCAATCCCACTCTCTCTCTCATGGTTAGCTTCTCCCAACATACTGGACAAGAGCTTTGTGCTCTCTCAAAATTAGTTCTCACCCTACCACACTCAAACTGAGACAAAGATCTGCTAATTTTACCTTTTAAGCCTCTCTTAAGTCTACCTGGATGCACCTTTGCCAGGGAACATCTCCACCCTTTCTTTCATCAGGCCAATGTATTTTGTGACCTTGAATGAGTTGTTTCCCAGCTAGACTTGATTCCTCATTCTGAAAAGGGAAGTAAAGGAGAGAGGACCTGCCAGCTACCTTTAAATTAAAAGCTCCCATGTCTACATTATGTTTAGAGAAAGAGAGCAGTGGATTCTTAATAGTTTATTTTTGTGATTACATTAACAATTTTAGCCACCAACTAGGTAAGAAGGAAGATCAGAGTCTATTCCAGAATAAGACATCAAAGCAACAAAGTCTTTAAAACACAAATTTAAAAATAAAAGACATACAGATAGTCAAAGAGGGCAATGAATATTTTTCCTTTATTTATCATGAAATTGCTGATCCTTCCCATTTCAAAAGTTTAAAGAAGTTCCAGTGCTGGCAATTTGCATATCCTTTAATTCTATAAAGTATTTATTTTCAACTTTGACAAAGTCATCTAATAACAACAAACAGTAAAAATGATAGAAAATATTGAAGAGGCTTTCAAATCCACAAGTTGAATGGCACTTTCTAGAAGTTCTCCTTGAAATGATATTTGCAGGTAATAAAACTTATATCCATGTATAATTCAAGAAGAATAATGTAATGTCTTAATTACAACACAAAAGAGAAATAGGAAGCAATTTAAAATAAAACAGTAAGTTCTCACTGCTCAGGTCTGACTTCATCAGCATAGAGAGGGAAGTACTCAAATGCTTGCCCTTATGAAAAGTAAGTCTGGATTGAAGAGCATGGATGATCTGAAGCCATTTGGAACTAAAAGTAAAGGAAATGCATAAATGTAGATAATAGATTACAATTTCATATAAAAGTAAGTAATAACAGGTCAGACTTATTTATATGTAATAGAAAGATGGAGATAGTTTATATTCAAGTAGAAAAAATGTAGGCATAAAAATTAGACATGATTGAAATGGATGAAAGGATTGTACTTTCTGTAAATAATCTGGGTCTTATTTAAAAGCATCCTATCAGATAATTCCCTGTGTTATGAACAGGACACATGGCAAAAGATGCAGGTTTTTAAAGATTTTAGAGACTTATTCTTTAGTAGTTGACAGAAAACAGAATATGAATTGACCAAAAAAACAGTGATATAGTGTGGTTATAGAAATGCCAAGAGCGTAGGTATCTGGGAACAGCATCAGAATAAGATTAAAATGTAGTAGGAAGTCTTCATGTTAGTTGTTTCAATGTGTAATTTCTAAAAAACTAATTTCATATTGTATTATACATTAAATATGGCAGTGATATAAATTACTTTCCATCTTTTTTGATGATGTTTAGTGCATTTCATTAACCTCTGACAAGTTAAAAATCCTTGGCCCTAAATGTTAAATGCTGTACAATTCTTTTGTCATATATTTGCATGTAATGGGCCAAATGAAGGCTGTAAAACTGTGTGGTGCTGCAAACTCAAAGGCGGCGAGTGACATCACTGTTGCTAGTACGGTGTTATGAAGACCTGGTAGACCTGGTAGTCTTCTACTCATTTACACAGAGTTGCATTCCTGCAAAATTCAATGTGCTGTACATGGAAAGTGCACAGAAACTTTGGGTTTATATGTCCAGGCTGGGATAACTAAAGGGACTTTTCATTTGCATGAATGTGTGGTGGGTCTTTCAGAACACAAGTCAAGGATTGTTCTTTGTTGTGCTAGGCTATTCTGCGCTTTATAGGACACCTGCTATTCCAGAGCTTTGCATACTAAAGACTATTGGATCATCTCCTTATTTATTTATTCTTCCAACATTTTTTATTGGTGCATTGTAGTTATACCTAATGCTTTGTCGTTACATATTCACACATGCACATAATTTAACAGTGTAATTTGGTTAGTATCGCTTGCCAGCACTTCCCCTTCTCTTCTCCTCCCAACCACTTGTTTTCCTTCTTCTACTAATTTCCTTTTGATTTTATGAGATCCCTGCCACCCCCCACACTTTATTTTAAACTTTTTTTATGTTGTTGTTTTGTTTTGTTTTTGGATATTGGGGATTGAACCCAGGGCTTCTCACATACTAGGCAAGTGCTCTGCCACCAAGCTACATCCCGTGCCTATACCACCCCTTTTATATTAATCATGCCTTTTTACTTTCTGTAACCCGATGATTGATATCTTATGGCCTTAATGGATCTGGAGGGACTTCCCCTCCCAGGCTAGACACTTCCTAGAGATGGTGAGTGTCTGGCCTGTGAGCATGCCTTTCATGTGCAAACACTCCAGTCTAGAGCCTCCACTCCCATCACCTCCTTTATGGGGTTCTCACACTCTGGGGCATTATCTCCTGGCTAATCATCTAGGGCCAGGTACAAGACAACTAGAGGAAGCCTTTTTGCCCCACAGTCTGATGAAATTATATAAACAAATCAATTTTAAATCTACCCCTACTCATCTGTTTCTTCTCTTAGAAATCATTATACAGGCTCATGTTCACATTTCCTTTTCCCTCTGTTTCCTCACCCACATGGTGCTACCCTATGTTTGCTCCTACTAAGAACTATGAGTAATAAATTGTCTTCTCAATGGCAGTTGTCATCTTCTGATCTACTGGCCTCTCCATCCAATAATTACTAAAAGCTACATTTAAAAACACCCATTTGAGACACCCACCAAAAGTGCTCCTTCCCACATTTCTAAAACACCTCTGAGAGTATCATCAAATTGAGAATCTCTGGAAGTCTAAGTATGAGAAGAGTCTACCCAGATAGGAGAGTAAGAACTGACTCTCCCTTTTCCCCCCACCACGTACACACCAAACTCCACCCAAATGCTTTCTCTCCATTTTCTTCTTTCTTTCTTCCTTACAAAGCAGTAGTAATGTTTCTCCGTCCTATATAGATGGGGCGCCATCTAATTTACCAGGCTGCAGGACTCAGAGTCAATGGCAGGTCTCCTTGCTCTGTTCGAGCTCACGAGCAAACATCTGGTCCTCTCTGAGAGTTTTCGTTTCATAAACTCTTCTTTATGTGCTTCCAGTTAAATTAGATTCGGCTCGATCTGTCTAATCTCATTGACTTCTCCTTTTATCACTGTCAGTTTTTTTAGGGGGGATGATGCTAATTAGTTTCCTGGTCTCCATAAGCCAGCAGGCAGTTCCCCTTGAGGAGAAAAGCTCAGTATGAACTGAGGGCCTATGTACATATTAATGTGCCTGATTACATTTGGTAATATGAGCAGGGTGCATGTGCATCTAGAGTTGCACATAAAACAAATTTGGATTTATAAGCAAAAGCAAAAGGCAGGCAAGAGCTGAGGAGCCTCCACACTTACATGGATTTGAAGCAGCTCCTTGCTTCACTTAGATTAATAGATTAATTGAGAAGATTTTAAAAGTCCAGACAGATTAGTACTGAGATGGCTTAATTAGCAAGTCAACCATAAATATTCAATTTATCTCTAATTTCTTTTTATCTAACTCTGAAAAGACTCTTATATGCCCCTCCTTTCTGTCCTTGAAGCCATCATCCTAGTTCAGACCTCATTGGCCTTGCTCTGGACCATTCATTACCCTTATAACTCCTTCCCATACCTCTAAGCACCCACAAGTCCCATCCATTCTCTGCAGTCTACCCTCCATGTGGACATGAGTTATAGTTCTTAAATAATGACTGCATAGATCCACCCCTCCCCTGTCTTAATAATCTTCCCTAACTCTCAAATGGCCACACAATAAAGGTCCATGTGCTTTGTGGCTTATCCTAGTTTGTGCTTACCAAGTTTATGCGTAACTCCCCTGGCGTTCATTCACGCTTCTCTTTCTGTTCTAGTCACACTGGCGGGGGAAACAATGTGCCTGGTATCACCACACAGGATGACCAAATAAAATAAGGCACTCTGTTAAACTCAAATTTCAGAAAAACTACAAATGATTTTGGGGACATATTTATAGTCAGATGTTATTTAATGTTTGTCTGAAATTCAAATGCAACCTGGCATTCTGTATTTAATAAATCTAGCAGTCCTTCCCTATTCCTCTCTACTTCCTCTTTCACAAGTCTTATCCTGTGCTCAAAGAGCCTGCTTCCATTCTATGTTGATGGAGATTCTGCAGTTGCAATACTTGTCACCTGGATTTCCTCTCAGAAGCTTTGCTTGGTCATCTTCACTAGAATGAAGGTCATAAGAAGGTGAGGTCTGTGCCTGATTCATTGGCTTGGCCCTCATACCACCAGAGGATGATTAATTGATTCTGTATAATAGCTGACATTTCTCTGGATCTGGAAGATGCAAACTGAAGAACAGCAAGGCAAGGCGTCAGATGTTCTAAATCCAGGTGACTTCCTGAGGTTCATTGCCATGGTGCTGTGGCCTCAGGAGCTCTGTTCATTCTTAGGCTGGAACTGTGGGTCCTGGGAGAAAAGCCAGACTCTCCCTTCCTGCCATCGCTCAGAGTGCTCATTATCTACTTTCAGCAAAGCAGCTCCCACTGTGAGTAGGGCTGGAGGATAGTGTGATTTTCCAGAACTTAAGTTAGTGAACAAGGGTGTGATCAATAAAAAACAGTATCTTTGTTCCATTAAAAGAATCTCATGATTCCTGAATTTCTTATAGTTGTGCTTGTATATGCACACCTAAGTACATGTGCACGTGTGTACATAGGAATGCGCATTTGTGTGCCCATATGTATGGTGATCATCTCTTTGAGTAATTACCTAAAGATTGAGAAACATAAAATGTCTTTGCATAACTTCTACTTAAAATACAGCAAAGCTGAGGTCTTGTTTTAGGATTTCTTCGTGGCCCACCAAACATGAAGATATTCAGTTGCTTCCTTTGGAAAGGCAAATTGCACCTAGTTGCCCCTCTAGAATCTGCACAGAGAAACTGTTATTTTCCTATTGATTCTGAAAACTTGCATTGTAATGTTTCAGATGGATCTATGTTTGTTATGAAATGTTTGAAAAGCACTTGCAATTATGAAGAAGCAGAGAAAAAAAATTCAATTATCTCCAATCTCACTGACCAGAGCTAATAATATCTTTCCTATTCTTTTTCACTTTCTGCACATAGCTGGGTTCATATTGTATATATATTTTTCTCTTTTTAAAAAGAGAGTATCATTAGAAGCATTTATACACATTTTTGGAAATACTGTTAATGGTTGTTCAATATGTCACTAAATGAAAGTAATAATTTCCTTCACCTTCCTCTTACTTTGAAAGTTTAAATAATTTTTGCCGTTTTCCCATTATAAATGGAACTACAGTGAATTTGTTTGCACTCAGATGTAGGTACCCGCCTTTTTATCACTTTTTCTTCTAGATTCAGAGGATTTTAATTGCTAACTCAATTCTGAAGCATTTGAATCTCATGATGGACTTGCTATTGTTAAGGTGATGCCTACCCACACTGTCCCTGACAGTGACTTGTGCACTCACCTGGGAGGCCTCTTAGCAGGAGAGGAGCTGCTTCATAAACAAGTGGGAGAGCCAAGACAGCAACCAGCATTTGCACAATAATTTTCCTGATGTACTTGTTTGCTTATTTATTATCTCCTTTTATGTCCACACATGCATTGTTCACATGTGCATGAACAAGGACTTGCTCTGTAATTGGCATTTAAAGCAACTGGGATCCTAAGGCTGGGGTGAATCACCTTGCTTGTTTTAGACAAGGGCAACTTGTTTAAAAGGACATGCCAATATCTGCTTGACATTGCACCTGTGTGCTCAGACAGGTAGGTAAGTAAAAGGGGAAAAGCCAGTGTGTGGCTTCTAAGAGCATCAACTATGTGTCCTTGGACAAGCCTTGCTGTTCCTTCCTTTCTGTTAGGAAGATAGAAGTGGTAATGTTACATCTGAGGTTGCAGGACCATGTGAATTAATCCAGATGAAGACCCTGAACAGTGCCTAAAGCAGAGAGAGCCAAGGGAATGCTGTATGATGTGACCTACTTAACCAGATCGACTCATCCTCTTTCTACATAGGGATGATGCTTAGTTTGTTTGAGAACTCTGCCTGCAATAGTTTGCTCAGTCAGCTGTAACAAAATAGCACAGACTGGATGCCTTAAATAACAACTATTTTATCATCTCACAGTTCTGGAGACTGGAAGACCAATGTGTTAGCAGGGTTGGTTTCTCTCTGTAGATAGATGGCTGTCTTATTCCTGTGCCCTCAATCTCCACTGTGTTCCAATCTCTCTTCTTATAAAGCACCAGTCATGTTGGATAGGACTCATTTTTCCTTCATTACTTCTTTAAAGATCATCTTTACAAATGCAGTCACATTCTGAACTCTTGAGGGTTAGGGCTTCAATGGTGGATTTTGGGGGACACAAGTCGGCCCACAGCCAGTGGTCAATACTAGACCCAATAACAACTCTACACTCTCTCTTCCCTCTCCAAAGATGATAGGTTCATGCATTCCTCTTTGAGTAGATGACCATCTTTTTGAATAATCTGATTAGAATATGTAAGCACTTGCATATTTCTCTTTTGCTTGATGGTCAAAGTGCAAAATTAGTCTTTGTATAAGCCTTTTGTATTCAAGTCACTTGTAGAATTTAGGCCTTTAGGTAAGTTGCACTCATCACACTTAAGCTAGAATAGATGCATTAAAGAAAATTGGAAAGTGTTAATAATTACATCCCCTTTCATTTAGACTTGTAATAAGGGCAAAGTGACTGTTAAATGGACTGAAATGAATTTGAAAAATACGTTTGAAGAATGTTGATACATTTCATATGGAAATGTTAGCATTATGAATTCTTCCTCTTTGTGGGAGTTTTAATTGATTTATTCTTTGAGGCACTTACTTCGTGCTCGTCCTCTTATCTAGTAATCCATGCAAACATCAAAGATCAGCCAGAGATGAGCAACAGAGAAATGCAGTGGCAATGTGGGGCGGGGGTGAGACTTTACTCTGGGAAAGAGTTAACAATTATTCAAAAAAGGTTTTTTGAGCACTTCTCAGATCCTCCTGGGGGGACTGGATGTGAATGGATCCTAGTCGATGGCCCTGACTTGGGCTGAGAAAATTTTAGGGTTTCCTTCAAAGCTAATATGCTGATTCCAGGATATCACTGGTTTGTGTGGGGGATGCATATTGAAAATATGCTAAGGTAGTTTATTATAGAGTCTTCATTTACATAGAAAATAATTATATTCATGTTAATTCTATTTTTAGGAACTTTTGGTTTAAGGAAACCATGGTATTTCCCCTTTACTGCATCATATTGGAAGAGTATATGTGGCTTGGTAGAGAAACAGAGACGCTCTCTAAGTTCTAGTTTGTTCTTCTTCAATGAGAACTTTGACAATCAAGGTATGTAAAGAGTAGCACTATTGGATGCATTTATATTCTGGTCAGTTTTGGTTTTTGATTTTTACTTTTGGGTGTGCCTTTAGAACTTAGAACTAATTCTTAGAAACTCACTTTTAGACTATCTTGTGTTCAGAAACAGCTGTAGAACCAAAGTACGAGGCATTGTCCCCTGGTCATATCTTGTCTGCATGAGCCCAGGAACCCCAGAATATTCACATTACTTATTATCCCAAGTACTCCCCCTGTATGTATTGTTTGTATTTGTGCATCTCTAATAATTTAGTAAAACTGACGCATTAGTCCAAAAATGGAGGATATGTAAAAAACTTATAGCAAAGCAAAGCAGTTGCCAAGTGTAGTACACTTAAACATATCAAAGCGATTTCACACATACCAGCTTGTTCCATGTTTTTGTGAGAGAATATCAATGCCACTTACCAATGGGTAATGTTCTCAGGATAAACTGCTCTCAGGAGATGAGGGCAGGACTGTTCTTGTCTCACTGTATTCCAGTCACAGCGCATTCCTGTGGCCAGGCACATGGACACTTCTGCAAAAGAACCACTCATATGGGTGTGCCATCCACGGAGTCACAAGTTCCCATCATGGTATTTGTACACTATGACTTAATATTGGAAAATAATCTTTTTCTGATTAAACTAGTAAAACATGAATCTTAGAAAATTTGGAACAGATTAACCAATACCTATCAACTCTCATCAAGGAGAATATTTCTTATGGACCTTTTGGTGTGTAACTCACCTGTGCCTTGTTCTTTTCTCTCCATCAAAAAATACATGCGAGCATCTTTATTTTTGTATTTTTACAAATTATTCCTCGTAAGGATTCAAAACTGTCATCTGTGATTTCACTTAATTTCTGCCATTAAATAACTCACTTTTTGCTTTGAACAAAGAATTTTGAACTGCTTTGCATGTCACAGAACTAGAATTCAATTCTAAAGAAAACAATGCATTAATAAGTGTAAGTGTTATTTTGGGGGCTTTTGAAATCCTTTCGGGATGAATTTGCATCTTTTTCACAGGGTCATTACCGCAAGGCAGAGAAGAGTTTGAAGGAGGCCCCCCAGGAGTCTCCCTGCTGTCTGTGACAAAAGAGTATGAGGGCCACAAGGTGGCTGTCCAAGACCTCACCCTCACCTTTCACAGAGGCCAAATCACCGCGCTGCTGGGAACCAATGGTGCTGGGAAAACCACCATCATGTGCGTCCCATTTTGTCTTCATTTGTTCTTAAAAATACCAGTTTACCCTTGACACAGAAGGTTTGATTTCTTTTTTTGTTTTTCCTTTATTGTTTTATTTATTTTTTGTTTTTAGTTCAGTACAGAGTTTAATGACACAGGAGAAAGTCGGAGTCTTCTCCCCAGAGTGGCCCTATGTCACACAATTACCCATTTACATTTTAGACCTAGAGTAGCTTCTAAGGAAGGATGGAGTGGATGGATTTTTTTTAATCAAGTCAATCTATTAATGTTTTTATTAGATCATTATAATTGTACACAGTGTTTGGATTCTTTTTGACAAATTTATACATTCAAAGAATTTGATTTCAATCCCCATTCCCTCTCTCCTTTCCTTTCTTCCTCCCTCCCCCTTTTTCTCCCTCCTCTACTTTACTGATATTCCTTTCACTCCTTTATTTTTTTTCTTTTTAAATATTTATTTTTTAGTTGTAGGTGGACAGAATACCTTTATTTTATTTTTATGTGGTGCTGAGGATCGAACCCAGTGCCTCATGCATGCTAGGCGAGCACGCTACCACTGCGCCATAACCCCAGCCCACTCCTTTATTTTTGATTGGTACTTTCTACATGGACACAAAGGTGAAATTCTTTTTGGTACATTTATATATGTCTATAATATTATTCTTTTAGATTCATTTCATGTTTCTTTCCCTTCCTTCTTCCCTCCCTGTAATTCTCCTTGTACTTCATTGATCTTGCCTTGATCTTTGTACTCTCTGATCCCCCCCCCCCCAACGGCCTTCTTTCCCTTATTTTGCTTCCACATGTGAGAGACAACATTTAACTCTTGGTATTCACTTATTTCACTGGTGTATTTCACTTAGCAAGATTTTATGCATTTCCAATGGATGGATTTCTTTTAAAAATTATTTCTTCTTGCATTTTCTACCAATAATTTTTCATGTTTTACTTTAGTTTTTTGAAAATCCTTTGATGCTTTATCTCTCTCTCCCTCTCCTCCCCTCCCCCATTAGGGCATAGTTTTGCTTATTTGAATAGCAGCACTATATTCACAAGTTTTAAAATTATTTATTTTCCTATCTTCTGCTTGTTGTTTGTTTTCTTGTTAAGGCTTGGTTCTTGGCTTAGGGTCTAGTGGCTCTAGATTTGATTAAAGAATCCAATTATGTGACCCTGGAAAAACAAGCAATTCAAATAGTCATGGTTTTGAACTGGTGTAGAACAGGTGGTATGCTTAAGGTTATCCCACTGAAATTATGGGATATCTATTACAAATAAATCATGTTCTTTTTGTCATTAAATATATATGACTAAAGTATGAATATGATGCAAAGGACTTTGCCTCAAACTTATTATGAAAGATAGAAAAATAATATATACAAAGCTTCATAAATCTATATATGGGCTGAATCCTGTCTATAATCCCAGGGACTTGGGAGACTGAGGCAGGAGGATCACAAGTTCAGAGCTAGCCTCAGCAACTTCATGAGGCCCTAAACAACTTAGTGAGACCCTTTCTCAAAATAAAAAATAAAAAGGACTGTGAATGTGGCTTAATGGTTTAGTGGCTAAGCATTCCTGGGTTTAATCCCTGAGGAGGTTAGGAGGGAACCTTATGAGAATCAAATTTGGTGTTGAAATAGAACCAAAAACTCTCTGAGACTTTTTTTATTTTTTAGTGTTTGCAAACTGGGGAAGGACAAGTTATACAAATAATTCCAAAAGCCAGCATTCTACATCCTACTTTTACTAATGAACAATTCTTCCAAGGAAAGCTTGGTGTGCTTGTTTAACAGAATGATGAGAATTAAATTTGGAGTCCCCTGCTGTTTCAAGGTTTGCTGAGGCTGCAGTTAGTGTACCTGGGAAGTGCGTTTTCAGTCTTGCGCAGTGCTCGTCTTTTCAGCAGGGCTTAATGATAATCCAAGAGGTCCATTAATGAGCTGGGTCTTTACCATTTCAAATAAACATCTTAGAGACTCCTACGGAATGCATATGTTTGGTTCTCCATGTACATGGGCTCCTCATCTACAGATTTAACCAATAGCAGGTCAAAAAAATTTGAACAAAAACATTGCCTCTGTACTGAATAGGTTCAGATTTTTTGTCATTATTCCCTAAACAATATAACTATTCATGCATCGTGTACATTGTGTAAGTATTGAAAGTCATCTTGAGATGATTTAAAGGATGTGGGAAGGTTACATAGGTTATTTGAAAATACTACGTCATTTTTTTGTGGGGGAGGGAAGGTACTGGAGATTTAACCCAGAAGTGTTTAAACACCAAACTACATCCCCATTCCTTTTGATTTTATGTGGATAAAAGTTCTTGTTAAGTTGCTTAGGGCCTCACTAAGTTACTGAGGCTAGCTTTGAACGTGTAATCCTCCTACCTCAGACTCTATTTTGTATTAAGCATTTTAACATCTGAGGGTTTTGATATTCATGAGTCCTGGAACCAACCTCTGAGGATTCTGATTTCTTCTCTATAAAAATAAAGTTGTATTTTCATCTTTAAGAATGATATAACTGTAGTGGTCTGTGTTCACAGTGTATCATATAGGAACACAAACATTATCTTATACCCCCCTAAATTAGCCAATATCCCTTTAATTTCCTCAGTTTTATTGAATTATGTAGAAATTGTTGGTATAAACTTTTCTACAGTAGTCCCAAAATTCGTTTGAAAAGAGTATAGCAACACACTGCTTATCCAGTGGTTTTGAGTTAAAATTGTGTCTAGTAAATAATATTAATTTAAGTTTGATGAATTTGGTATGTTTCATTGTTATTGGAACAAGCACTATAGAGAAGATACAGAGTAGTCTGATCCCACTCCAAGATTTCCTGTGTTCCTGACTACCCAGTAAGCACTGATTTGCTGATTGTCACCATAAGCTGGTTTCTTATTCTAGAATTTGTTACATACAGAATTGTGCCTAGCTTCTTTTGCTTAGCCTGTTCACCCATGGTTGTGGTCTATCAGCAGGTTTGTCTTACAATTGATGGGTGGTATTACATTGTATAGAGTCTCTACAGTTTGGTCATGTTTTCATCTGTTGGTGACAATTGAGACTGTTCCCACTTTTTAGTGATTGTGAACAAAGCTGCTATGAATATTCATATATATACCTTTATATGGCCATGTTTTAATTTCTCTTGCATAAATATTTAGGAGTGGATTTGATAGTACTATGATAGGTGAACACTTAACATTTTATAAATAAAAAAAGTTTAAAAGGTAAATAATAAATTTATTGAAACAAGGAAGCAGAACTAGACAATCCTCTGCTTTTGGTGAAGTCAGATAAGTGAGTATCAAGTGATGGGTCACTCAGTTCTTGTGGCTTTGATAGGGACACACAGCCTGTGGGAAACAGGAGGAAGACCGGCCACGGGTTGGAAATCTATGTTGGTATTTCTATTTGCTTATGTTCAGTTATGAGGACTTAGGTAAATATGTTATTTCTTTAGCTTGATTCCTTTTGTATACACAAAAAAAATTGAATTTTCATCTGAAAGTCTGATACAACTTTAGTGGTCTATGATTACAGGGTATCACATAGGAGTATAGACATTATCATAAGCCCACATTTCAAAGATTAATCAACCAATGTCTCCTTAAGCTCCTCAGAACTTTTAACTCATTATGTAGAAACTGTGTTTTTCATAGAATGCGCGTATCATCTGGGAGTTGACTGGGACATTGATGTTCAGAGTCTTAGCATCACTTTTATGGGTACTAATTTGTTTTCTCTGGCAGATCCATGTTGACTGGGCTCTACCCTCCCACTTCTGGAGCCATCATCATCAATGGCAAGAACCTGCAGACAGACTCATCTAGGGTCAGAATGGAGCTGGGAGTATGTCCACAGCAGGACGTTCTATTTGCCAATCTCACTGTCCGGGAACATCTCCTACTCTTTGCTTCCATAAAGGCACCAGTGTGGACCAAGAAGGAACTACAGCAGCAAGTCAACAAGTTAGTAAACAGCAATCTCTAAACTTCTCCTGTCCTTGCCTATTTCTGTAAGTGAAAACTGTAGAAAGAAAAGTTATAAAACCATCTGCAGCTGTATGTATGAGAAGAAGACATTTAGCAAATGGTTCTCAATCATAGAATTATGACAACCACCAACCAGGGAAGGCTTTCCAGGAAAGGCATTGCGTTCAATCTGGTTTGTCTTTGAAGTAGGGAAGAACAGAGCAAATGTGGGAAAGTGTGGATAGGCTGCTGGTGGTATTTTATGTGTCTAGAATTTTGTTTTAGATGCATGAGTTCCCAAGGTTGTCCTAAAATACAAAGAACACACAAGCAAGTAGGAGAACTGTTAGTTACGGCAAGGAGTTAGAAATGTACAGTGCAGATAGGTGTTAACAAGTAGGGGATTGTGATTGGCTTCAGATCTGGAAGGTAGGCCTTCCTATACCATAGCAGATGCCATCGTCATGAGGGAAACCATCAGTATAGATGGAAGGAGCACTGTTAGTACATCAGAGACAACAGGCACAAGAATATAAATCACACTGTCATAGGCCACCATAGACTGAAAATAACCTGGGTTGAATCAAAGAGGAGTGTGGAGCATGGGCTGAAAGATGGGATGCTTAGGCAGCTATGACAGAGTTCCAGGGAAGACAAGGTGGTGGATTGGGTTAATGGGAGAACATCAGCTTTGCAGAAGTGAGCAGAAGAAATTTGAGAAAAGAAGTGCTAAAGGGTGACCTATGCTGGTAGTGACCATGTGTGACCTCACACTAGTGTCTTTCCTCTGGAAGGGAGGGAGGACTGTCTCCAGTTTATAGATGAGGCAGGCAGGTGAAGCTTAGGGAGATGGAGTCATGCAGTTTATACAGGCAATAAGGACAAGATGACCAAGGACTCTTAGACGACAGATATGTTTTGCTGCTTTTCCTTTGGGATGGTTTCTTTGTTGTCGCATGTGGTATGGAGGCCAAGTGCTGGGTGAGGGAAAGGGTATTCTCCAGCACATTTCTGATGGTGTTGCCTTGACTGCAATATGGACATTCCTCAGTAGGTCCCAATGGTCTGAGAAGTGAAGATAATTTGTTAATGATTATAGAATAGCACTGGAAAGTGGCACACTGCTTCTCCAGAAATACTTTGCTCCACTAGTTTTATTTTTCCACTCTGGGAAAGTATCAGTATTTGTCTGGATGATCTCAAATTGAAGCACATGGCTGTGTTTAGACACTAGCTAGGATAAAGTGCACATGTAGAACAAATCAAGCCTCTCTTTGGACAGATACTCATATAATGAGGGCCAAATGCAAATTAAATTTGAACTCATGGAAAAAGTCCTCAAGAGACAGTGGCCATTGTGTGCCATAGAGTTTATTTAAGTAGTTCTTTCTTCCTTTTCGCCTCTTCTTTTCTTTTTTGTACTAGGGATTGAACCTAGGAGCACTTAACCACTGAGCCACATTCCTAGCTCTAGCCCTTTTTATGTTTTTTTTTTTTATGATAGGATCTTGCTAAATTACTTAGGGTTTCACTAAATTGCCGAGGCTGGCTTTGAACTTGCAATCCTCCTGCCTCAGCCTCCTGAGTCACTGGGATTACAGGTGTGTGCCGCCATGCCCAGTCCCTTCCTCCTCTTAAAATTCACCTTGCTGATATGTGAGGAGGGCATTCTCTACTTCAGGGTAGGCTGGTTCATACTTTATTATGTCTTCAGAAAGTGACTGGTAACAGTTATAATGTAATGAGAAGTTTTCTGAGAAATGACAATGGACTCTTGAATGTACAGGGAAAATGTTCACTTTTTACTATTTAAACTTATCTCAAATTTGAGTGGGTACTTAATAAGAAATGACTGGACATTGTATGGTCTACATATTACAAAATGACAAATTGGCTACGTACATCCTAATCTCTTATATTAAAAGTCACAAGTCACTTATTTTAATTTAAAAAGTTGTGTCTACCCTGGGCTACAGTAAACTCTACTGTGATTGTGATTGGCGGTTTAAATCATGCACCTAACAATGCTACATAGGCTTCAGCTTATTTGGGTACCAGGCAACCTTAATGGTTATCAATGCACAGCATGTTACCTGGCAACAAAACCAATTTTACAAAAGCAATCAGAATGAGATCATGTTCTAGGACAGTAGTTCTCAATTAGAGGGAGGGAAAACTGAAAACATTGGATTTAGAGCCAACATGCTCCTTATTAGTGTTCTGTAGCATCCCTTGCTTTCCTTAATGTCTAGCTTAATTAAAATGGGAGCTCAAGAGAGTGGCATCCGTCGCAGAAGCTTTAGAGTGAAAATTTGTCAAGACCCATGTCATTAATTTTTTGCCCTTACTTTGGCCTGGAGAAGATCAGTAGTCAAGAGTAGAACATGTCAGAGCTTTGAGTCAATGAGATGTTATATAGTTAATGTTACCACTTAGAATTCTGGCCTACACTATGGAACTCAGGTTGGAGGTAGTAACAAGATTAATGAGGGCATATGTGTAGGTAGAGTGGAGAGAGGACAGTGGACTGAGCCTGGACACAGTGACACAGTGATGGGCAGATGAGGAGGAACAAGTCAAAAAGGCAAGAGAAACCAAGAAAGGAGGAAGACAACAGAGTCAACCAGGCCCACTGAGGAGGGGAAGATCCGTGCATCAGTGCTGTTGCTGGCCAAGTACGAGGAAGAGTGAGAAGTGACCCTTGGGGCTAGCATGCAGAAGTCATTGGTGACCTCCAAAAAGGTCATGTCAGTAACATGCTAGGGGTGAAGATCTTACTAGACTCAGTTAAAGAGAAGAGGGAAGGAGAAAAATTGGTAACAATATATTTGCCCAGGAGTTTTTCTGAAAAAGGGAGAAAATAAATGGGATGGTACCAGAATGGAAAAGTGAGGTCAAGAGAAGGATGCTTCAAAAATAGAACTCATAGCAAAATATTTGTACATTACTGAGTGGTTCAATAGAGAATGGATGATTTGGATTCACTAAAGGCTTGACGGGACGCAGCCTATAGAGGACAGGGAAAGCCTCCTAGAAGAAGAGGTAGCAATTGACTGTCCAGAAAGCACAGTTGGTTCAGGTAAGATAGCAAGACGCATGGACTGGGGTTGTGGCTCAGTGATAGAGAACTTGCTTAGCATATGTGAGACACTGGGTTTGATTCTCAGCACTACATATAAATAAATAAAATAAAGGTCCATTGACAACTAAAAATGTATTTTTTTTTTAAAAAAGGAGAAGGCAAAGGGAGTCTCTATTCAACTTTAACATTTTCAGTGTTAAGAGAGCATGCAAGCCGGGTGTGGTGGCTCACGCGTGTAATCCCAGCATTTCGGGAGGCTGAGACAGGAGAATCGTGAGTTTAAAGCCAGCCTCAGCAACTTCGAGGAGCTAAGCAACTCAGTGAGACCCTGTCTCTAAATAAAACACAAAATAAGACTGGAGATGTGGCTCAGTGGTTCAGTACCCTTGAGTTCAATCCTTGGTACCAAAAAAAAAGAAAAAAGAGTGCATTCAAAGAAATGATTATATTGATCACCATGGACTTAAAACTTAGAAGTGAGGGAAGGAAGAACTCAAGGGAAGAGGAACAATGAAAAAATGATTTTTGTGGAGATAAGTAATTGCTGAGTAGATAGAGGAGCTTTAAATATAGATGTGATCAGAAGAGAATGCACAGAATTGAGACTCTGGAGGAGCAATGATTGCTGGAAAGAGAAGGTCTAGGGTCTGCCTTGGTCGTGAGTAGTTGGGACTGGGGAAGGTGAATGGAGAATGCCCTACACTAGATTAAAAGTTCCCACAATGCCTGGGGCTTTACAGTTGCCTTTCTTATATTTTATTATAATTTCCTGTCTGATTTCCTCACATATATATTTTTAAAACTAGAGATAAGACTCAATTTATTTCTCTAGCCAAGTAGGTGGCAGGTACCGTGCATTGTAGGGATTCAGTAAACTTTTGTTGAATAATGAATGGATGCCCAAAGAGAAGTCTCTAAAACACATTCTCTGATAGATAAGTGGGGTCAATATGAGTGAAAGTCCTTTCCTCCTTTTCCTGATACTTAGTAATGTTCTTAATTAGAGTTTTCATATTCTTTTGAAAATAAATTTGAAATTTAAATTTGCAGAAAGTATTTGCTTCTTTTTTGTATGTTACCAACTGATAATTAGAAAAATACTAATCCCTCTATAACATTGGACTTTTAAAGAAAAATTATCAAGTAAAAATATTAGACCAATGTTTGCAAATTATTATTATTATTTTTTTTAAAAATATTTTGTTTAGTTGTAGATGAACACAATATCTTTATTTATTTTATGTGGTGCTGAGGATCAAACCCAGTGCCTCACATATGCGAGGCAAGCGCTCAACCGCTGAGCCATAGCCCCAGCCCCCAATGTTTGCAAATTATTCTCTGCTCATGTTAATCAGCATTTTTCATTGTTGTGACTAAAATACCTGACAAGAACAACTTAAAAGAGCCGGGCACGGTGGCGCAAGCCTGTAATCCCAGCACTTAGAGAGGCTAAGACAGGAGAATCGTGAGTTCAAAGCCAGCCTCAGCAACAGCGAACCCCTAAGCAACTCAGTGAGACCCTGTCTCTACATGAAACACAAAATAGGGCTGGGGATGTGGCTCAGTGGTTGAGTGCCCCTGAGTTCAATCTCCAGTATCAAAAAAAAAAAAAAAAAAAAAGAACAACTTAAAAGAGAAAATATTTATTGTGGCTTACAGTTTCAGAGGCCTTAGTATATGGTTGACCATCTTCTTTGTTCTAGGCCCAGGGTGAAGCAGAACATCATGGCAGAAGGGCATGGCAGTGGGGAAGGAGAAAAATAGAGAAAAGGAATAAGGAAAGCTATACTCCCCAGGAAGGCAATGCTCCTAGTGATCTACCTCCTCCAGCCATACCCTACTTGCCTTCAGTTAGCACCTATTAGTTCATTCAAATCATTAATCCATCAAATGGATTAATCCACCAATGAGATTAGAATGTTTACTATCCAATCATGTCCTAAAACTTCCACCTCTGAACCTTGCTGTATGGGGACCAGGCTTTCAATACATAAGCTTTCTTTGGGACATTCCAGATCCAAACCATAATACTTTTCTAATCTTTAAATCTGATCAAAGTATCTGAACCACACTCAGAAAGCAACGAAATGGAAATGACTGAAATTTATAGCTCTTCAGGCAATGTTTTAGTCTTTTCAGACACTACATTATGACTTAAAGTCCTAGAAATATATCCTTTCCTAGAGAACAAGTCAAGTTCTTTGACCTCCTTTGATGTCAATGGATATTACATGCATGAATATGCCATGGGTACAAATTAAATCATCAGGCTCCATGCATTGTTCTGGGAAAATAAACATAATATCCTTGGGAAAGGACTGTAGTCCATCAAGAGTGGGATAATTAAAAGCTATATTCAATGGGTGTCACAATGACCCAGTGGATGCCAGTATGCTATAATGGTGTATTCTGGTCTAGACTGCTAAGTTTGAATCCAGCTCTGCCATTTGCTTAGAAATCTGTTTACAACATATACTCTCTCTACCTTTAGTCTCCCAAATATCATATGGTTCCAACAACAGGAAAAACCCCTTTGGAAAGTTGTGTAGAATATATTTATTTATATACACAAAGCAGTTAGAACAGAATCTGGCATATGATACATGTGTAATAAATGTTAATTACTATTAACCAGGATAAGTGCTAAAATTTTTTAAAATTTTAAAAAGTTACTGGGATTACTTTTGTGGGAAAAATTTCATAAAATGAATAAATGACGTTCTTCAAACCCATGATTAAATTCTAATATACTTTGATGTGAATAGAAACTTCTACTTCAAGTTGGACTTCTCAAGACCCATAACTCATAGTCTCTTGTGGGTTACTCATAATACTATGTTTCTTTTTTGTGTGTTCTAGTTGTGTGTGTATAAATGCTATCTTCACAGGATGCTGATCTCCTAGAGAAGGACCTGTGCTTTTTTGCTGCCCCTATCCACAGATGCACAATGTAAACACCCAGCACCTGTAGATACCTTTGTTCAATGTTGCAAGAATTTATAAAATGCACACAAATATAATAGGCTCATTCTCTCTACCTCATTGTTATTGTCTGTCACTCTTGGTTTTACCAGTTAAGAAAAAAATGATGAATCAATTTTACCATAAAATGTTTTAATATGTTAAAGTTCAAATTGTGTCAGAAAAGCACAAAAGGAGTTGTACAGAGTTTCCATCAAAAGGAGTTGTACAGAGTTAAACAGATTGATGCCAGCCAGTTGCATAAGGGAAAAAGAAAGCAAATCTCAGCCTGTTTGTATTCATTCCATTATAGAAGCACAGTGCCATCACTTAACACCTTGCCTGGCACCTGTGCAGGGAAGGGGCTGTGACCCACCAAAAGGTAGGGGCTAGGGTGTCTCAGAGTCAAAGCCACTCCTGAATCACAAGGCCAAGCATAATGAGGAGGTAGGCATTCAGCCTGATTGGGGTGTGCAGTGTGGTAGCACTGCAGGTCCACACAAAAAGGTAGTGTAGGCATTCTGAGCTGTGTCAATAAAAAAAGGGAGGGAGTGATTTAATATAGAGATATAATCAGAACATACATGTTTGAGAATATTTGACAATTTACTGACATACTTTCTTGCCTGTCTTCTCTACTGACTGATCTCTGATTATTGTGTCCAGATTGAGCTTGAGAGAGTCATATCCACTGCTGTATTGGAATCACTCAGGTGGGAACATGTTGGTAGACTATAGAGTCTAGCAGTTTCCTACTGAAACTGAATCATTCATCTTCTGCTTTCCAACTTGGCTGTTGTCAACAGTGGGTAACACGGAAAGCAAGGGCATATGTTGCTGCTATAAGTTCAGGTTGAGATTTAACCAGCAGAAAGTACACTCTGAGATTTGAACGAAATATAAAATGCATAGACTGAAAACTAGATACTGAGAACCTAGGTAGAGTTCTTTCTGGGTTAGGATAGAAAGTATATAAATAATGAAGCAGACATGAAAAATTTACTTAGTCATCAGGCAAGCAAGTTGTTGGGATATATTATTATATATATACTCAGTGCTTTGCTTAGTATTCTGGAATGTTTCCAAACTGAACTCTTGCTGAATCTCAACGATGTGGAACCTCTGTGATTCTCCAGTGCCTGTGTGGTCTGACAGTCTCCCTGAGTTCAGAAAGGCCCTTCAGTTGTTGGCTATCAGGACCTGATAAGAAGTCCTGAAGCTCAGGGTAGCAAACCCACTTGGTCTGAATGGCCAGAGGAAGGTTTCAAGGAGGTATAGTTTAAACTGGGTCTGAACAAGGAGTGAGACTTCAACTGAGTGATGAGATGTGAGTGGGTCTCTTCCTGTGATGTTAACAGAGCATAATTATGGTAAGGTGTAGAAGTTATTTGTGAGAAAAGATAGTGGAGCTATAGACATGGAGAGTGAAGCTTCACATAGGGAAATCTTTGGGCTAGGTATCTGAAATTTTCTGGAACTCTCAAGACTGAAAAGTCCCTGAAATAATAAGAAGCTTATTTTTATATTAATAGTAATTGATGATTTATACTTTGCAAGTGGCATGTCCTTAGGACTTCCTAATTATTTAGGAAGGCAGAGAGATACAATTTGAGTTCACAGTGGTCCAGAGAGTTGAAGACCTTCTCAAGTGAGTCCTAGAACTTTTCTTCTCCTGATCACACTAGTGCCTCAGCCATTCAACTATATTGAAGGGATGCTGGTCTCCCTTTGGCAGAATGTCTGATTGAAATGGAGAGGCTTCTCCAGAGAAGAGGCACCTTACTTGGCAGACACTGTTGATCAGCATCACACTTAACACAGGGATGTGGTATGATGCTCATGTGGAAGGGTAATGCTACTCTGTAAAGACTCCTGTGCATATGTAGCATCCAAACTCCTTTGATGTTTCTGTGGTTTATAAATATGTCAGTCACTATAAGTCCTCATAGGTGGAGTGGAATTCAAAGCAAAGCTCTCAAGTGTTGGAGAGAAGAGTGAAACTTTCTTCTTGTTTCAGAACTCTCAAGGATGTGGGGCTAATTCAGCATCAGCACAAACAGACTCAAACTCTCTCTGGAGGCCTGAAGAGGAAGCTCTCGATTGGCATTGCTTTCATGGGCACATCGAGGACAGTGGTTCTGGATGAACCTACCAGTGGGGTGGACCCTTGCTCCCGGCGCAGCCTCTGGGACATTCTGCTCAAGTACCGTGAAGGTAGGACCTGGTCCTTGTTCCACTTTGTCTCTCCAAATGTTGTGGCACAGGGAAAGGATAGCTATTGTATGTGAGAATCAAGTCACTTCGCAATAAGGATATATTATTATATTAAGGATATATTTGTTCCTTTCTGGAACAAATAAAATCTTCAGAATATTTTAAGATATGTTTGATGATACCTCTGTAATGTTCAGAATGCTTACTTTGTGTTTGTCCTCTGGATATTAGCAATGCAACTCTCAATGAGTGTTATCATACATTGTTTCAGTTGAAATTGTCATTGTTCACATTGTGGACACATAGGTGATTAGAAAAGATCTTAAAGATCATTTAAGATCAACCTTTCTGTGTGAGTCTTCTGATGCTATGAAAAATACCTGAGATGATCAATACAAGGAGCAAAGATCTATCTGGGCTTATGGATTCAGAGGTTTCAGTCCATGGTTGGTTGGCTCTGTGGCTTTGGACCTGTTTTAGTACAGTTAATCATGGTGGGAGCATGTGGTGAAGCAAGATGTTTACCTCATGGCTGGGAAGTAACAGGGGAGACAGGAAGGGACCAGGGCCCAGACGTCCCCTTCAAGAGCATGTTCTCAGAGACTCAACTTCCTTCCACCAGGCGCTACCTCCTAAAGGTTCTACCACCTCCCAATAGTGACATAGGCTATGGACAAAGCCTTTAATACATGGGCCTTTGGGGGACATTTAAGATCCAAGCCCTAGCATCTCCTTTTCTTAAATGAGGAAAATGAGGTATGGAGACTTGGGCATGTGATGGGCTCACAACTGGAGAGAAAATTCACTGAATGAAAGGGAAACTCATGTTACTGACTTAGAAGGTCCATGTTTTTCCTCTCCATTATTATTTTCAGTGGAGGGCATTGGATGGGCAGTTACTGATGTCCAACTTTTGGCTCTTTCTGTAGTCAGACATCTAAGAAGTATTGATACAGTATTTTGTATAGAAACATTTTTGTTTGGTAAGAAACTTGTGCAATAGTGAAACATATCTTGGTGCTGATGAATAAGTTTAGAAGCTTCAGAAGCAAGATTAATATAGAATCTTACAAAATGTCTTTTTTACATTTGGTTTTTGTTTTTTGAGCACAATGCATTCTTCTGACTTGGTCTGAATCCTGGGGAATTTGTTACTGAAGGAAAATATAAGAAAGAATAAGAAAGGACCTTTATTTTTTTTCTTTTTTACCATCCAGAGAGCTGAACCAAGGAGGCTCAGATTATTGAATTCTCTCTTAGAAAAGATGCTCCAGTCTGTCACTTAATGCCTGCCATAGGGTGGAGTGAGAAGGGAGAAGGGTAATTCAAAGGGGGCATAAAGGAATGAACTTGTTCCTATCCCATAATTTAGGGGAAATCTGGAAAGAGAAGACAGAGAAGGAATCAGGGATTACAAGCAAATATGGCTTTTTTTCCATTCTAGGTTTGAGCTTGGGCTTGGGCTTGGGCTAGGGCTTGGGCTGGGCAATTCATGAGAAAAGTGTGCTCCATGTGGGTTGTTCTGGCTCCTCAACCCTGGTGCAGCCACATCAAAGTTCATGAGGCTGAATGGAATACTGGGATCCAGGGAGGTATTCTTGTACTTTCCCAGGCCCATGGGCTTCAATACTGAGAAGCTAGAGCTTGCTAAAGATGCTGCCATGGGACACTGGGGTGGGTGTGGACTTGAAGCTGGCTGGCTGGAAGCCAGGGTAGATTTAGGAATGTGAGGTCAGTACGACCTAGCCAAGGTGGAAAGAGCCAGGGAGCACTCTGTATTTCGAGACCTGACTCTTTTGGTGTTGCTGTCCAACCCAAAGACAGTAAGGCAGGGAGGGGGACAGCAATAGGTGGTTTCCGAGAGACCAAAAGGAGGCTGACTACATTGTGTGCAAAGATCCCGATCCTTCCCCAAGGCTTCTTGTTCCATTTACCTAAGTATCCTTTGAGGATAAATGTAGAGGGCAGAAATGAGGAAATGTGAACCTTTTGTGCAAGTCACTGAATGTCACTTAAAGGAACTGATTACATTTTGAGATGACTCTAATTTAGATCTGACTAATAATTTCCCTGCCACCGTGAGTGTGGACTGATAAAGAAGAGGAATGAGAGATAGACAAGTAGATTACACTACCTCTACACTGGGAATTGTTGTGCAAATGAAATTTTGAAAGCTCACTACTCTTGCTTATTTTAAAAATCAGAGATAACTCTTAAAGGTTTAGCTGACAGAACATTTGAATAATGAACAGAAATGTTACTTTAGACAGAAAACCAGATACAATGTAAGTCTAAGAGAAAGACAGCTTTCCTTAAATTCTTTTTTATTTTTTATTTTTTTTATACTTTTTTTTCTCAAAAGTTGCATTTTAATACATGTTATCAAACATAACAGAAAAAAGCAAATTTTCAGAAGCTGTACACACTATTCATTGAAAACATTTGTTGAGGCAAATAGAAAAAAAATTGTTACAATCATAATTTTTCTAACTTTGCACAAAATTATAAGCAGATTACATTCTTCATATTAAACATCTTTATACACACTTTCAATGAACAGTATATATATATATATGTATATTTATATATTTTTTATCAACCATCTTTACTATACCCATTTCCCTTTCCTGCTCCCCGCCTCCCCCATGTCATGTCCAGTGTTTTTCTATTTCTCTTAATTAGATGTTTTTTCACTATTCTTCATTGCTTAGCTTTTTTTTTTTTTTTTTTTTTTTTTTTTTTTGCCTTTGGAGGACTCCTTTGGAATTGTCCCTTCATTGATTGAAGTGAAAAATCAATAGAATGTAAACAGATTAGACAGGTTGTACTGAAAAGAAAAATGCATCTTCAAAAATCAAAATGTATAACCATTTCTAGAAAAAGCCCCAAATCTTCAGTAACTGATAGAGTTCTGCAAGACAGACCCAACACTGCACAAAAACAAATAGTACCTGCTGAGTAGAAAGAGATTTTTTTATCAGAACACTAGCACACTGGGTGCTCAATCTACTGGGAATTTCATGTGGTATTTCTTACCTAGTGGGGAACAATGTGAGCTCTTGATCAGCCCTGGTGCCATTACTTCTGTGCCTGTCATGTAAAGATCAATAAATGAGCAAAAGACTCCAGGACAAGTTGGATCGCATCTAAATTCTTGTACTGGATTGATACTTGATCTATATTTGTTGTAGAGAAATTTACATATTTCTCATGTGAAAATTGAGACAATTGTATCATCTCATAGGATTTTACAAGAAGTAAATGTGCTATATGTAAAAGTGCATAACTCAATATCTACTATGTGGGTGCTTGATCCATGCATGACAGGCTATCATTGTTATGATAACCAAAACTGTTATTAAAACAGATGACAGAAGGTAAATGTGGGAATTCCAACTTTTGGAAGAAAGGTGACAGAGTATGCCATCTGAATCAGGGAGAGAAACAATAAAAGAGTGTCTTGGGGGAAAACAGTATTAACATTATCCTTTGAGACTGAGGATTTGTCTCAAGTTGCCCTAACAGCACTAAGGAACCATCATGGCTCAAATATCTGTGACTATTTTAAATTCGTTGAAAATTTGTCTGTTATTTATTTACAATCCCAGCTTTACTAAGGTATATTTGACAATGCAGATTGCATGTTTTTGTTGTATACAGTATAATGTTTTCATAAGTGCATACATAATGCAGCGATTACATCAAGCTAATTAACAGGTCCAATGCCTCACGAACTTGTGTGTGTGTTGAGAACATTTAAGTTCTAATCCCTTAGCAATTTTATGTATACAATGCATTATTAACCATAGTAAGCATGCTGTGCAATAGATCTCCAGAATTCATTCATCCTGCATAACTGAAACTTTATAACTTAAGCCAAAATCTTCTTGTTCTTCCTCCCATCCCCGCAGCCCCTAGGAACTACCATTCTACTTTATCTTTCTCATTTGGAAATTAAATTCCAGTGAACTTCTATTTTTAGAGTACCTCATTGTATGGGAACATATCTGAACTACATGATTCCTATAATAAAAGTAACTAACCTGCCTCTGATCCCAGGCTAGGATTCGAGCACATTTTCTTAGCATCAAAAGACTAAGGGGCAAAGAAATGATCCTTGGTCTTTAGAACACATCTATAGCAAGAGCTAGTCCCTGTGGGCTCTACTCCCTGCTGTTCTTGGGTTTATATTTCATGGTTTCTTTAAAAAGATTTTATAAAATGAATTAGAGGGTAGTCTTTTAATCCTTCCTCTCTATTGAAAAATATAAAATCAAATAGGGTTAAAAACATGTTCAGCTTTGCCTCTTTGAAAGTTTGCTTTTGGAATTGGAATTAATCAATGCATTTGTTCTACTTGATAGAACAGTTTGATGGGGCTCAATGTAAGCCAATAGGGAAAGTAGAAACTAAAAGTCAAAACAGCCTCTCTTTATGTAACTGAAATAAACTTTACCTTTAGCTTCCCTATTCTCTGCTCTTCTAAGGCAAATCCGAAGCCTTTTTCTCCCAACGAAAGGAAATAAAACTTTATAAGATGCCAGAACTCATGGAGGATACATGTGAGCTGAACATTGAAATAACATCCCTGTCTGGGGCACTCAGGGTGGGATCATCTCCTAGGAAGGCCCAGATGAATGAGTCGACATAGTTCCAACATCCCTGATCCCTAAAGGTATCCATATATGTCAGTATAATTTCAGACATAATCATTGCTAAAGATTACTCTATGGTTTATCCTGGAGCTTGTGGTTTTCTTATGCCATAGCACTTCCATAGGCTGAAGCCTATAGAAGATCAGAGAAGAGAAGATAAAGGTGCTCACCCAGATTTTTAAACATTTCCCTATCTTCTTTACATTCATGTGGTTATCTGCCTCTAAGTCTTAAGGAGCAAGGTTCTAGCAGAGGGTTCTGGCCAGGAAGAGATGGAGGATTTATAAAAACAGCAGTCATGACCTTTGGGGAACTGTAGAGGAAATAGTTTAAGAGTCTTTAGTTTGCAAGGTGGCCTTGGCTAGGTCTTTTCCACAGCACTCATTTCAGTTTTTCCAACTTAAAATTGGTGGTGGCCTTTCAATTATGTCAAGGACCTTCTATTCCAAGGAAGAATACAAGGTACTCCTTAGAACTTTCGTCACACTGATTCTGATGGGCCTTGTGCTTGGACCTAGGTCGCACGATCATCTTCACAACCCACCACCTGGATGAAGCTGAGATGCTCAGTGACCGTGTGGCTGTCCTACAGCAGGGGCGGCTCAGGTGCTGCGGTCCTCCTTTCTGCCTGACAGAGGCTTACGGCCAGGGACTCAGCCTGACACTCACAAAGCAAGTAAGGAGTACTGCTGTTTGGTTTCATTGGGGAAGTTCTCTTACTATCTGTGGCATAAAGAACAGATTGTGACAGTCATGTGAAATAATACCTAAGTGGAAGCCTTTTGTTGCCAAAATACGTCTCTCCAGGGAAGAGCAGTAGGAGCTGGGCTCTGTGAACCCAAGGGTGCATTTTATCTGCTAGAAGAAAATACATGAGGGCTCAGAATTATCTGACAGGTACTAGGATCTGCTGCCACGTTTTCTAGAAACATTTTTCTGATAGTGAGTAGACAGTGATACTGTATTTAGGAGTCTAAAATTTTGCCTCAAGTCAGCAGAAGAGTAAGGAGGTATAGTAAGTGTGTGGGACTGGGGAGGTCCAACCCATCTCACGTTGCAGTCATTATTACCTGGTATCAATGGGGCAGGCCATGGTGGCTGTGGAATTGATCCAGGGGGTATGGGAAGTCGCTGTCAGCCTTTGATGACTATGTCTGATCCTTGGTGACCTGCAGAAAGTCTGCCCTTGACCTCTGTGCTGCGATTCCCATTTGTTTCCTCTCTAATTTAGAGTGTTGTGCCATGCTTGAGAGGGCTTGTTTTCTTCTTCAGTTAGGAATCCTTGTCTCCCTTTTACGAGGACTCAACCCTGTTTCTTGCAATCCAATTGTTAGAACTTGAGTCTCCTTTGTGATTCTTCCATGGGAGAGAGAACACAGAGCCCTGGAGGTTGGCTGCATCTATAAGCAAGATGTGCATATGGGTCTGACCTTGTCAGGTTTATCACTGTGGATTTATATATACTACTACTACTTGGGGTAGTGGGAATTGATTGAACCTTGGGCCTTGCACAGACTAGGCAAGTACTCTACCACTGAGCTACATCCCCAGCCCATTGATTTATATTTTTAAAAAAGAAGAAACAAAACATATATATAATGTATCATTTAAATGCCTGTAACTTAAATTCAGTATCCCACTCAAGTTTTGAAGTGGAATTTGTAAATAATTTGCTTATAAGTTTATAGGTAATTGACTGGTATGTGTTTGAATTGATGTTCCTTACTGGTTTCTCACTCTTTTATTTTCGATAGCCCTCTGTTCCTGAGGTCCATGATCCCAGAAATATAGCTCATGTTACATCCCTGATACAGCTGTATGTTCCAGAAGCATTTCTCAAAGACAGCAGTGAGAGTGAGCTGACCTTCACCATCCCAAAGGACGCAGACAAGGCCTGCTCTGGGGAACTCTTCCAGGCTCTGGATCAGAACTTAGAGCAATTGCACTTGACGGGATATGGAATCTCAGACACCACATTGGAAGAGGTATTAAGATATCTAGAAGCTTTTGTTGCTAATCTCCATACAATAAAGAGATGTGGGTAGAGGGAGGGGATAGAGAACATAGTGCATTTTTATTAGTGTTAAGCACAGTAGAAGCTTATAAACTGAATTTAGTCATCTGACAGGTAAATATTGTTATAGGGATATAGTATTCCTGTGTTTGAGAACTTTGGTATCTTTAATCAAGGATCATTATATATTCACATCATCTTTGGTAGTGCATGGTTGGATGGTTATAATTCATCACCTGGAGGTGCCTGCTTCCACACTGTGGCCTTCTGTCTAGGAGCTATGGCCTTACACTGGGCAAACAGATCAATGCAGGAGAATCTAACACGTAAACACTGCAGATTCCTGGCCAGCTCCCCACCTGCAAGCATCCCTCTTTCTGTGCTAGGGCTGAGACCAACCGTTGGATATGATTTCTTTATTACATCCAGCCAATAAGAGTCAGATTGTGAGATTTCCTCTAGGAGGAAGTTGGTGTGTTGTGCAACCCAATCATAGATGAGCCTTGTATGGGGTCCTTGAGGTTGGCTGTGTGTGTGAGCCAAATTTGAGGTTTCATTTGACATTGCTATCATCCATAGAAAGTGATGCAGATTTAAAAAGAAAGAAAGAAAGAAAGAGTGCTACAAACTAGAGTAAAAATTAATATGGGAAGAATTTTGGACCAGTTGCTCTACTTTATCAGATTCAGGAATAATAGTAGTGTAGTGGTGCCAGATAAGGTTTTTGATTAGTAGTTGACACTGAGAGACCAAACCAGTATCAGAAACTGTAAATAATTATGAGAATTAAAATACTTCAACTTTCAGGAAGTTAAAATCTGAACATTCATCTGTGTTTTATAATGGATTTAGGGGCAGTAGGTACATCACTAAGTTTGTGACTGAGGAGACAAGGCAGCCTGTTGTCCCAGATTTCAGTTACACATAGTCGACTGTGATCCAAAGAGGTGATATAGGGAAATAGAATATTTTGAGAGAGCATATAACTTATTATAATATGTAGTTATAACTCTTCTATTTTATTATCATTGTTGTTAATCTCTTACTGTAACTTATTTCTGAATTGACCTTTATCATAAGTATGTAGGAATGTATTGGAAAAAACAGTGCATTTAGGAGTCTATATAATCCTTGGATCTGGGCATCCACTAGGGGTCTTGAAACATCCCTCATGGATAGGGGGAAACTATGGTAGACTCAAGTATAGAGCAGTCATCACACTTTTTGTCTGGAATATTCTAGTCATAGAAGACTATAACACATAAAAGGATGTATAATAGTACAAAGCACATTCAAACTTAGATATATTTTATTCCCTCAAAACTTATAGCTGTTTGTTTTTCCTATTTTTAAATTTGTAGAAATTGAGGCTCAAATAGTTTAATTTCTTAACTTCAAGTCATACTGTTCAAAGTGGTGGAGCCCCACTTAGACCTAGACTTTCTAGTAATGAGTCACATTCTCTGAACATGCTGGCTTTTGTGGATGATGCTCTGTACTCCATGGACCATCAAAGTTGAACATTCATTCCCACTGCCTCCATTATGCCTTTTTTGATATAGTAAGTTGTGACACACAGAGACAGACAAAAAGCAGCCTAATATACACACATGATGGATATGAGCTACTCCCTGAACCAAAGATTGCAGAACCATCGTGTCCTTTGTGGCATGGTTGCTATGTCCTACTTTCATTCTTCAAGTCTTGACACAAATACCATCTCCACAAAATGCTCAAAGGCCAGATATCCCTAGCACCAGCTGGGTCCGGTCCCCTCCCTCTCCTGCTGCAGGCCTGGTATGTTCTCTGTGTCATCTCTGACTCTCCCATGGAAGTTGAGCTCTGGCAGTGCTCACTCCCATACTAGTTGTACCCAGTGCAGTTCTTGGCACTTGTGGTGGCTTAATAAATATTTACTGAATGAGTGATGTGCAGGGCATTTCCAAAAACACATTTGGCTTCTGAGAGTAGTTATTGTCCCAAGAGCATGAGCTTTGCTCTAGACACTTCTAAATCCAGATCTTTTTCCCTCCTAGCTCTAGGATCTTGGATGACTCACTCAGGTATTGTCAATCTTAGTTTATTAATTTTTTGATCTTTAAAATAGAAAAATCAGAACAACTTAAATGGCTATTCCAAAGATGAATAAAGTCACATACCTGGAACAAAATGGTCAAAAACATTAATGGTTCATACCTACAGTGACATGGCATGTGAAATTATTGACATTAACTTTGGAGTGACAATGGAATTAAATCATACTCATTCTCTGAAACATGTCTTTATCTTCATGGGTTTCTGACAGATAAGCAGTCTTCCCTGTGCTAAAGTAGAAGACCAGAGAATTTCCTAAGTCCTCCTTTCCCTGAACACTTGGATCAGTATAGGTATGAAGTCCCCAATGGATATAGGTTTTCGGTCCTGCAGCTCATTAAATGCCATACTTGCACATGGCTGTTAGCAGTTGTCACTGGCTCTGAAGCATGCACAAAGTGGTAGCTTTCCCTTGCTAGGACCAATATACTTGATTTGAACAAATTAAAAGAAGATAGACTGGTTTTAGCTCATGTTTTAGTTCATGGTTGGCCAGCTCCATCGCTTTGGGTCTGAGAGTAAGCAGAATATCATGGTAGAAGTGTGTGGTAGAGGAGAGCTTCTAGGCTCATAGTGACCAGGAAGGTGTATGTGAGAGAGAAAAGAGAAGAGCGGGAAACAGGAGCACCTTGGGACAAGATCCAGTCTCAAAGGGCACACCTCCAGTAAGCCACTTCCTCCAACTGTGTCCCACTTGCCTATAGTTTCCGCCACCTCTCAGCCATCCATTCATCTATTAATGGACTAATAATTCTCTGATGATGTCAGACCCTCATGAATCAATCATTTCCCCAAAGCCCCACCTCTAAACTCTGCTGCACTGGGACCAGGTCCAAACTACAACTATAAAAAGCCCAAATATCAGACCAGAAATCTAGTAACTTAGATAGTTGTGAACTTTGGACCAGCATGAGTCAGTTTTCCTGAGCTATAAAGAAATGCCATCTTTGAGAGTGGTTGCACCATCCTGAGTTATTTCACCATTTACTTGAAAAGGAAAATTAAAATAATTTATTTTGGATTGTAAGACTTGGTTATTGTTGAAAAAGCTTAGCCTTGTTAAGTGTCTGTCTTTGTAGCCGCTAGGTTAATCAGGTGGTTTCCTGGTTGTATGGTGTTGTCTTATATGTGGATTGTACTTGTTTCCTGCTTTCATGGACTCTCAGTGGAGGGCAGAACTTGTGGGAAAATGGGTCAAAGTTTTTTTGGGTGAAGCACACTTATTAATGAAATAATGCATTCACCCTCAATAGAGTTATATTTACTTATTTATAGTTATACTTGTGTGTCAGGAAGAACAAGTGTTCTGTTTGACATTTTATCTGTTGCTAAAAAAAATAAGAAACCTCAGGAATCCTTTTAATATTTATCATTAAAAAGACTGAAATTTTGTGGAATGCTTGGTTTGAATATTTATGAATTTTAACATTAAAGAAACAAAACAAAACAAAACCAACCTATAAAGAAGGTCTATTTCTTCTGGGTGGATGCTTTGTTCTTAAATGTTTTGCTAATTTTTGTGGTTATATGACCAACAATGCTATCTCAAGGAGAAGCCTCAGAAATATTTATAATATTTAGTGAGAAGCTTATTCTCAACTACAGTATATATAAATGAGATAGTTCAATGTTCTTTCCCCACCTGCTTCTCTCTGCCTCTTTCTTTCTAATTATTAGTTCTGGTTGGCTTTTACATCTGAGATGAAAGTAAAAAGCCATAGGAATAAGAAAAGTCAGTCCTGCTGTTTCCACATTAGCTTTGCTGTGTTTATCATATTCTGTAAAAAGCTTGCTAATTCTTCATTAGCATTATTTTAGTAAAAACTTGATAAATCAATTGAAAAAATCTACTTGAACAGGCTACAGAAAGCTGCTCCCTGTTGAAACTGAAGCCAGAGAGAATGCCAGTGGGCAATCATGTCTGCTATCAAGAATTATATATGCTTCTTATAGATTCTACTCAGAAATAGGATCTGAGGTTTCCATGTTTTCCTTGCATACCCGCTTGGGGCAATGTGGACCCTTTCCAAGAGCTCAGTCTGGACACAGTCTGAGGGAATGCACTCATCAGTGCTCTCTGTGTTGCCCGTAAGGATGGAATGAAGGGAGTAGGTAGAGGATGGGTGCTTCCAGTACCAGCCCAGGACTCAGAACAGCGAGAGTGGAGTCCTATTCCACGCCATCACTTATGCATGGTCTCTCAATGGAACAACCTCTCCACGTATAGTACTGTTGATTGTAAACTGGGAATCATGAAGAGAGCCACAAATGGGGTTGATGGAACTCCTAGCATGGTATATGAGGTGTAGGAAGATGCTATTTCTTCAATTGACAGGGCATCATAATCAATTTTCCACTGTTATGACAAAATACCTGAGGCTGAATATCATAAGAGGACAGAGGTTTATTTAGCTTATAGTAATGAAAGTCCAAGATTAGGTAGAATCATCTTGTTGAGTCTGGTGAAAGACCTCTCGACTGCATCATAATATGGCAGATGGAATCATGGTAGGAGAGGGTAGGGAGAGGCTGGGTTCACAACCTATTTGCTCAGGAACCAATCTCTGAGACCCAACTCATTCTTTGAAATCATTATTCATCCCATCATGAAGGAGGTTGTGACACTCACATCTGATAGGCCTCACCTCTTGAAGGTTCTACTGCTCTCAACATCACCACACTGGAGACCAAGACTCCCACACATGAACCTTAAGGAGACACACTCAAACCATATGCAAGCCCTTGCACTGCAAATCATGGAATATATCCAGGAGTAGCCACTAACCTGAGAGAGCCCCCAAGGGCCGGGCTGTCCTGTATAGCACACTCCACAGAGGAGAATCCTACTCAGGGGCTTTTACACAGGAGTGCACAGGCTTAGGAGCTGGAACCTGGCTCTGTTTTTTGGGCTGTTTCCTCTTACCACCTGCTGGCTTCTGCTTTGCTTCTTTATCCACCAAATTTTATGCCCACCTTCTCCTGGCATAACCATAGCTTCTCCTGACTTCTGTACTCTTCCTTATTCTCCTCCCTAGATAGCTGCGGCCTATTAAAAACTTGCTGTACTCAGTCCTGCCATGCCCAGAGATTTAAACCAGATTTGAAATCTCAGTGTATATACCATTTTTGACAGGAGTTGCCCAATCAACAATATATACTTTAAGTAATTTTCATTTTCCTGGCAACATTTTCTGTTATAAAGGATTCCGTTTTACAGCTGCTCCCTTTCCTGCTATAAGGGTACCTAGGTTTTTTCCTGTTTCCTGATTTTACTGATAAAGTGATGCAGAAATTATGAACAGGTTCTCCCACCATCTGTGTGGATCAAATTCCAAAAAAGTTACGGGGTCCATGTATGTAAACCTTAAGTCCTATGATGGTATCAAATAACTGATTCCAAAAATTCTCCTACACATTTGTGCCCCAATGTGCTTTAGACCATCTGTCTCAATTTTTTCATCATTTCAAAATAAATCCAATGCCTTCCAGCCACATTTAAGATTTCCTAACTGACCCCTTGCCTAGTCTCTTCATTTGCAGTGGAAGGGGGCTGGGAATCAGAGTGAGGATATGGACTCTGACAATGTGATGAACTTGGATAAATAACTTAGGCTGTAGTTTCATTATTTTTAAAATTTATTTTAAGTATTTTTAGAGCACTTTTAGGTTTATAGTAAAATTGAACGGAAGGTGCAAAAGGTCCCCATTTAACGGTCCCTCACTTACCCTTACCCAGCCTCTCCCATTATTAGCTTCCCCCACAAAATGATACATTTGATACAATTGATGAACACACATGGACACATCACCATCACCCAGAGCCCATCGTTTACCTTAGGTTACCTTGGGGTTGCACATTCTGTGGCTTTGGACAAGTGTATAATGACATGTGCTCAATATTATAGCATCATACAGAGTTTTCACTGCTCTAAAAATCTTTGTCTTCTGACTATTCATCTTTTCCTCCCTCCAACCCTCAAGCTAGCCCTGATATTTTTATTGTTTCCATATTTTCACCTTTTCTGGGATGTCATAGAGGCAGTATGTAGCCCTTTCAGATTGGTTTCTTTCACTTAGTTATATGTATTTAGGTTTCTTCCATGACTTCTCATGGTCCAGTAGCTCATTTCTTTTTAGTGCTGAACAATAGTTCATATTCTGGATAAATCACAGATTATTTATCCATTCACCAATTCAAGGATATCTTGTGGTTGCTTCCCAAGTTTTGACAATAATGAATAAAGCTACTCTAAACATCTGTGTGCATAGTTTTTGTACAGACATAAAATTTTAACTCATTTGGGTAAATATCCAGGACTGCAATTGCAATTATTGAGTCATATAGTAAGAGTATGATAGTTCTGTAAGAAACAACCAAATTGTCCTCCAAAGTGTCTGTAGCGTTTTGCATTCCTACCAAAAAATGAAATAAACTGCCTGTTTCTCCCCATTCTCTTTGTCTCTAGCATTCAGTGTTGTCAGTCTTTTGATTTTGGCCATTCTATGGTCAAATAGGGGGATCGCACTGTTGTTTTAATTTGCATTTTCATGATGACATATGATGTGGAGCATCTTTTCATATGCTTATTTTCCATCTGTATATATTCTTTAGTGAGGTGTCTGTTAAAGTCTTTGGCCAAAAATTTATTGGAGGTTGTTTGTTTTGTTATTGTTGAGACTTAAGACTACTTTATTAACTTAATTTTACTTGTCTTTAAAACAAGAGTATTTTCCCTGACTTCCACATAAAGGTTTTGCTTGTGTTGAATAGTATGATAACACTGATTTCAGATTATACATTGCAAGGTAGTACACAAAGGTGAGAACATATCAATATTTTCACTACTGTTTTTATCTATAATGCATGTGCAATGGTCCATTCTGAGATCAAAACTTGCTGTATTTCAATCCCTCTGTATTTCTAATGTTGCATCAGATTTTCCATTAGAATGTAACTTCTAAAAAATTCCTTTTATGCTATATTTCTTACATATTTCTATTTTTGTTTAGTATTCATTTTCTTCTCCAACATTATCAGTATTTATAGTTCATTCATCCATATTCCTTTAGAAAAAAATTTAGTTCTCCTCTTCTTTGTGCTCTATTCTTTAAAAATATTTATTTAATTCCACACAGTAAAATCTATTCTATGAGTCTGATAAATGCATAGAGCTGTGGAACAATCACCTCAATTAAATTACAGAGGGGTTTAATTCCCACTACTACTTCCCCTTCTTAAAAGAATTCTTGTAACTTGCCTCTGCAGATTGTTTTCTCTTTGACCAGGATCCACACTCTTGATGTGTCACACAAATAACAAATCCAACTAGCAGCCATAGAATGAGTTGCTCAATTTCTTTGGAGGTATAATACGTGTTTCTCAATTTCTTGCAGAAATTTCCACCTTTCACATTTAGTACGTGCTTTGTACATAATGAGCCCTAAATAAATATTGATTTATGAGATCCCATATATCTCTCTTTTTCTCTCTCTCTCACACACAGATGTTAAAAAAAAAGAAGTTACTTTTCTTCAGGGCAACCATAGGCAAAGGGTTTGGACTACAGAAAATATATATGAGATTTAACAAATTGTGATATTATAGTACATTTGGATCTGCTTGAGAAACATAAATTGAAAAAAGATTAAGTGCCTTTTGAGAATTTTCTTTTGTTTGGTGTAGTCTATAAAATGCTATCTCAACCAATTTTGTCTCTTTACACTTGGCAACCACTGATTTTGCCTTCTCACGTCTACTATCGACCCACAGTTGGCACGGCTGGTCCAGCACCCTGCCTGTTTTTCCTGGATTCATCTGCATTTTGCCTGATGACTTTACTGGAGTGGGGAGGACCTGCCAAGTAACTCTCTTGACTCTCTCTCTGCAGCTAGAAAACAGATTTCATTTTTAAAGTACAATAAATTTCATATACTTTATGGTCTCTAAATATACCTGCAAGCCATGAAAGTTGAGATTTGATATTAGAGCATGCCTCAATTTTATAAAGGCATTTAGCACTTTTTACTCCAGTACTTGGAACTAAGAAGGATGCTGGCAAGGAATGATGTTCACTCTGTGTGGGACTAGAGATCAAGGAGAGCTGGAGAGTGTGGCTATGCATATTAAGTCCTTTTCAGAAACTTCTGGACAAGTTTTTCTTTTCTATTTTTTGACATCATGTAAATAGAGCAAATTTTAGAAGTGTATGTTTATTAATTTTGAAGTTTGAGTAATATTCTAAATGGTCCAATTGCCTGCAAGAGAGAGACAATTTTTTCCCATCCAGCTTGTTGTGTCTTGGTGAGTGGGGTTCCCTTTACAGCACTGTCAAGAAGATGCTAGACGTCAGTTCCTCAGGTATATGACTCAATGGTCCCCATTGCACGTAGCATTCAGAGATGGGCTTGAAAAATATTTTTCTTACTCTTGGGGAACAAATAGAACAATCTCTTCCTACACAGTTCACCCATTTAAATGTCATTTGTCCCCATCATGCCTTTAAGAGAAAAGCTGAGATCCAGGATCATGAGGGGTGCTTGGTTGTATCCTCCTTAGTCACTGTGAATCTGCAAAACTTCTAATTACTTGACTTTGGTTACCTCAATATTTTTAAACACTACAGAGCTGTTCTTTTTGCACAGTGAACTTCAATCTAGGATTGCCTTATTTCCTTGTGACTGGGTCAGTCAGGTTATGCATTTTTGTCAGGAATATTCTAGAAATGATATGTGTCTCCTTGTTCCTGATGGCCTGGCCCATGGTGCTGATCTGCCCCTGCTGGTGAGGAGACCTGTGATCACCCAGCTGAGGAGATGTCTGCAGGCTTTCACTTGAAATTTAATTTCCTTTCTTCTTTATTATTTTTTGAGAAAACATTTAAGATTCTCTAAATTCTACTTTTTTTACCCACCGGTTTCCATACCTGTTGATATTTCTTGCCCAAAGTAATTATTATTATAGCATTTGTCATGTGGTGATTTTTGTAATTCCATCATTTATTCCACATATTTCAGTTGGAATTATTTACAGGACAAACTGTCTCTTTACGGTATTTTCTTATTTATATCAGTAGCAACTCACAGCATTTTATTTTATTGAATGAGCTACAGTTCATCGTGGTCATTATTTACTTCAATTATCATATCCTAACAGGTTTAGGAATGGGAACTCGTTAACTCTGGCTTCTGTGCCTTTTAATATGTCCTCCATTTCTTCTTTGAGTATTTTATTACTTTCTGATAGAACAAGATACTGTAGGATCACCCTGAGCCTTCCAGTCCTGGCTCCAGAATCAGCCATTTCTCCAAGAACTCCCGGCTGTTCCGTACGCAATGGCGATTGGGGATTGCTAGTAGGTTCTCACTTGGATTAAGGGAGAGAGTAATATCTTTATTTGCTTCTTATTCTACGTAAATATGGGAAACACCAAGCTCAATCCCAATCCAGTAACACAGCATTCATTTAGCATTTCCTCTTTTGTTAATTTGTAAGAAACTTGACTCTATCATTTTCAATGATAGAGTTCAGTTCTCCTGTATGCAGCCAATCTGCCAAAGTTTCTACAGTGCTATGCTGCTCGTGGCCCTCCTGTGGGAACCTGCCCCACTAAAATCCCACTTGATGCTGGTCCCATATATTAATCTGGTGCTTCTATCACCAGAAAAAAAAAAGAAGGGAGGAAGGAAAGAGAGATGGAGAAAGGAAGAAAAGGAAGCAAATCCTAGCTTTATGGAGAAACTGTTTTCTACTTCTCTCTGTGACATCCCACTTTTTCTTATTAAAAAAAACCATTATATTCACTATTTTGAGGATGCTTCATTTGGGGACTTAAGATTTCTTAATTAAAACAGCCTTAGAATTAAGTATTTTTGACAGCCTGGTGTCTTCTAACCACTGAGCTATTAACCCCTCAGGCTGGAGAGCTGGAGCTCGTGCATGCATTCTTCATTTATAAAGATGCATTGTGGAATGTTATAGACCCCAAGCCTGACCTAGAGTTGATTTTTTTTTTACATCTTATCTCATTTATTTGCCCCATAATGTACAGACTGAATACAAGAAGGGTAATGAGTTGCCTAAGATCAGAAACTAGAATTTAATTGTGTTGGATTCAAAAATTTTCCACTCCACCTTCTGTGTCAGTAGCATGGACCTTGTGATGAGAAGATGCTCCTGGGTTATTTGGATTGCCTGATGTGATCAAGTGGGTCTCACAAAAGGAATGTGGGATACTCAGACAGGGAAAAATAATGTCACGATGGAGCAGTTTTTGAGTGATAAGCTTGGAAAATGAAGGATGGCCACAAGTCAAAGAATACAGGTGGCCATTAAAAGCTGGAAAAAGGAAGAGGGTGTATTCTCCCTTAATTTTAGTTCAGGAGGGCCCATTTATATTGTCTTAAGTCAACATATTTGTGCTAATGTGTTATAGCAGCAATAAGAAACTTATACACATTGCTATATAATAATACAATCTTGTTGCACTGTTTCATTGTGTAGCATGACAAGAAACAATAAGTAGCTCTCATGTTTATTATCTAATTCTTCATATGGTGCCATCTTTTGCTTTTGAAGAACAAAAGTAAAAATAAACAAGGAAACCTGTCACTTTGGGGAGACTAAAAGAATACAGTCTATGTTACATTCTGGCCAAAGTTTGGGAATTCTTCTCTTAATGCCATCACTCAACTGGACTCTATCATTTCTATTCTGTCATTTTCTTACAGAAGTTTGATCAGCTTCATCAATCTCTCTAGCATCTAAGCCAAAAGGCACCTTGTGCTGACCATCTCCAGGATATAGTCCATCATACTGACACTTTAAATGTGGATCACATCTAGGGTCTAACACTGTTTGACAATGCCCTTTAAACAGAGAATACCGAAGGATGAACCACTGCACTCCAGTCTGAGGGATTGATAGCACAATCAGTGTTGTGATGACACTGGGCCATTATAGACACTTAGACCCTTAAGCTCTTTTAAATTAAGAAGACAAAGTTCACAAATAAAGAATCCCCAAAGTGTTGAATTTATCATTCCCTGAGGAGAAAGAGCAGAAATCTCATAGACATTGCACTTAAAGCCATATTTTAGATAAGATTGAAAACAACTTTCTAGTCCTTTTTATAAAAGATGCACCCATGGGTTTTATTTGGTTCATGTGAGTTGGTCTCTGGCCTCTATTCAATTAAAATTGAGAAACAAACATAAAAGGAGGAGGAAGATGTGTACATTCATAATATCATTTCACACCAAGCACAAAAATACAAGTTATTCTTAAACTGTGGGAAATGTGGCTGAGGTGTTATGCATTTAGCCTGCTTTCAAATAGCTTCCTATGGACTTACCAAAGCTATCTTTTTAGAAGAACTGTTTATTTTGGAAGGCACTTCACATTCTTATCTATAACGGTATTTTTCTTTTTTTTTTGCAAAAAATGTTACACATTCTCATAATTGTACAAATGAAACAAAACATGTTATCCTGCTTTGACTAAACAGTTTTTGAGAAGTTTTGGCCTTCAAGTACAAAGATGTAAAGTCTTACTAGAAGATATTTATCAGATAATAAAGAACATATCATTGTTATAATGTGGACCTTCCATTTTCCAAGCTCAATGGAATGTTCAGAATCTTCTTAAACATTTTCCATTACATTCCTGGTAATGCTCTATTCTGGATATTAGTGTTCCATGAGACATTTACCAATAGGAGTTTTACCATATCCGTCTGAGTGCTTTCATTCAGCATGAGAATTACAGCCCAAAGCATAAATACTATCTGCCAGGAAGAGCTCAAAGTTTTGATCACAGTGATCATTATCATATTGTTTTTGATAAATATGACCTTTATTGACTCTGTTCATTGGGCTACTTTGACATTTGGTTAGTGTGTCTGCAGTTAAGGTGAGTGAACAATAGATGGCAATCATCACATTCTTATTTTCTTAGGTTTGCATTTCATCTTTCACATGCCAAGCTCAAGAAGTTCTGACACATGGTACCTTGATTCTTAGTGTTGTATTATAAACTGTGGTCAAAAGTTTGGTACCTTGATTGTTAGTGTTGTGTTGTATTATGCTCGCCTCCCCTACTGATCTGTGAAATCATTGAGAACAAGAACTCTGCTCTTTGTTTCTTCTTTAACACATACATATATATGCACATAGGACCCACATTTCATATACATCCACTCATGCTGGCCCAAAGCTTGTTTCATGAGAACAGGAAGAGATGGAAAATTCAAAAAGAATAGGTGAAGAATTTTTTTAAATGCATATTTTATTGTCTAAACATGCTTATAATATTCACAGGTACATGTGACCAATAAATAAAAATTCCATTGAGATTAAAATAAGAAGGAAAAATCTTCCCTCAATGAACAATTCTGGACTCACACTACTTCTGTTGTTTATAATTTCACTCTTTATAAATGCACTAGGTGAATACTCACTGCACTAAGCCTTAGTGCCATCATCTTAAGTGGAGATAACAGTACTTGTCTCTCTGGATTGATTTCATGATGAAATATGCGTATCATGAACATTATCTGGCTACCCTTGGGTCCAGACATTGCCCACTTCTTGTATGCCAGGCATGATTCTTACCACTCTCCTGTGAATGCATTTTTTACTATTCACAAGACTCCTATAATGTATACCATCTTATTATCATTTACCATGCTGGGAAACTAAGTCACAGTGGTAAAATAATTTGTCCAAGGCCACATGGCTAGCACATACTCAGAATGTTGTTATAAATCATCATCGTCATTGTTATTATTTCCAGTGGTAGTGAGGTTTGCAGTCTTTCCTGGAGGTGTTACTGGGAATAGGCAAAGGGTGTTAATGTTTCAGATGAAGGTAACTACATTTGATCTAAGAAATCTCCTGACCTTCACCATTGTTGAGGAGGCAGGTTTTGCTCAGTAGGATTCCATCCAAACTAATTAACCACATGCAGAGAGGTTGTATGCCTCTCCCTACAGGCTTACTTGCTCTCTGCTGCTTCTCTCTGGGGCTCTCCCTCTGTTATCCCCTGTGGACAGGGGGCTTCTCAGTAATAAATAGAGACAGTCATGCCTTTTGGCTTATTTAAGGGAATCAGAATGATGATGCTATTTACAGAAATCAGAAGTGCAGGGAGGGTGTAGACACATTGAGTATGAGGTACCTGCTGGATGATCAGTGGAACTGTATCCCCTCAAAGGGAGTCCAGGGCCATAAACCTAGATATTTTTGGATGTACACAGAGTTAGGAGGGATGGAGTCATGAGCACACATGACCCCAAAGGAGCCATGCTTCACTTGGTGCATGGCCCATAGAAGATGTTCTGTAAATCTTGGCTAAAGACATAATGATAGGATAGCTACTACATGGTTCCAGAGTCTGTACCAGGCCCTTTACAATCAGCTTCTAATGAGATTGAGTTACCGTTGTCATCAGGCCTGTTTTACAAGCAGCCCACACTCAGAGTTGGTGAGGTGGTGCAAATGTTGCTAACAGAAGAGTCTCAGCCCCGACTATGGGACTGCACTGCTGCAGGGCTGAGGCTCTTTTGACTTCTATGCATTGGCCAAAGCACCCTCCTCTTGCACTCTGCTCAATGTGTATGTTAGGGATTCTCTCTTCATCTCTTCATAAATCCCTACCAGGTCTCTTGGTGCAGTTCAAAGGCCTCAGTGTCCCCAGCCCACTGCATCCCTCTTTGTTTTAGCTCACACTCTTGCTTCTTCATGGTGCTATTGTTGCTTTGGATCTGAACACCCTGAGGTTGGGCTTCTGCTTCTGGCACTAGCTACACATTGACTTCAGACAAGTTACTTAAATTAACTGCTGTAGTGAAATGGCACATTGGCCCAAGGAGAGCATACTTTCAATAGGGATTTTTACATATCAGATTCCATCTACCCTAAATAAACTGTGAGTAATTTAAATTGTGACTTCACATCTATCCTCCAATTCACCTGTGAGTTTCTAAGATGCTGGCACAGTGAGTCACAAATTTGATTTGAATTAGTTATACCCTATTACTGCTTTCTCTCCCTCCCTCCCTCTGCCTACTGCTATTTATGATTTGACTAGCTTCTGCCAGCATGTGTGGGACCTGAGGTTCAAGGTCAAGTTTCATTCATCTTTGCATATGATGGGCAGTCTATTGACCAGCATGCTGAGAACCAGGTGGCCTTAGAATTATACCAATTAAATCAAATATGGAGTGTGTTTGTTTGATGCTGTTGTTGTGACCTAGTTGGGTGATTGAGGCAAAAGAAATGTAATGTGGGGAGAATCATGAAATATATGCATCTCTCTCTCTTTTTTTCTTTTTTTAAAAAGGTGTTTTTGATGCTTTTGCAAGACTCCAATAAGAAATCTAACCTTGCTCCAGGAACCCATTTACAGCCTCAGAACCAGAGACCTGCTGGACCTTGTCCTGCCTATTGTAAGTGAAGAGTGGTGTTATGTTTTGTTTTGGTTTTTGGCTTGTTTGTTTGTTTTTTGTTTTGCATTTCAGTTAGAAGAACAATGCCATTGACCTTACATACCATGAGGTTCAAGGTCAAGGTCAAGTTTGTTTTAAAATTGGAGTACCCAGAGCCTGCAGGCAGTGAGGGATGGGACTGGATAGTAAGGGGGACTTAGGTGAATACAGGTCAAACATTGAAAACTTAGAATTTTTTCTGACTTGAAAAGGACAACTGTGTGTTTATGAGGCAATCGAATCTTTTCTGCAGAACTTAACTTTTATCAGAAATTTCTCAGTATATACAGTTAGAATAACGAACACTGTTCATCTTGCTTTACCTTCATGACAAATTAACCCGTGCAGTCTGTATTCATGACATGCCTACCATGTGCAGGAACGTTGTACTAATGGGTTAAAGAAACTACCAGATGTGTGCTTTGTGTTCACGAAGAGTGTCCACTTGGGACTAAATTGGTTCTCACTTTTGTATGCCGACTTCTTTATATATAGGTCTTAAGGATGACTTGGAATCAAGACTTGGTTTCTAGGTGTGAGACTGTAATTCTGATTCAATCTAATTCCAAGCATACTTATTAGCAACAACTTGGAGCCTCTCTTTAAAGATATCAGACATAGAATACAGATCAATGTTTTTAGCCTGGTGCATTGTACATGCTTGTAATCCCAATGGCTTGGGAGTCTGAGGCAGGAGGATGGCAAGTTCAAATCTGGCCTCAGCAATTTAGCAAGGCCCTAAGCAACTTAGCAAGACCCTGTCTCAAAATAAAATATAAAAAAGGGCTGGGGATGTGGCGTACTGTTTAAGCACCTCTGTGTTCAATCTCTGGTACACACCAAAAAATGTTTTTAATAGATATTTGGTGCATTTTCCTCATCACCGTATGAATGACGTAATTGTTGTTTTTCCTCTACAGCTCTTGGTATTGTCAGGTTTTTTAAAAAAATATATTTTAGTCATTAAAATAGGTGCTTAATAGTTTTCACTGTGGTTTTAATTTGCATTTTCCCAATGATTATTATGTCAAGCATATTCTTTTTTCTTTATAAGTTTTCTTGAGATATAGTTCACATGCTCCGTGGTTCACTCAAGTGTGCAATTTAGTGACTTTTACAGTTTTGCATCCATAACCACAATCCACCTTAGACCATTTTCATTACTGTAAAAAGAACCCCCATGTCATTTGGGCATCACTGTGCAATGTGCCTGTCCCCTGCAGCCTTAGGAAACCTCATCCTTCATATTCCTACAGGCTTACCTATTCTGGAAACTTTATATAAATGTAGTTATATATGTCCTTTGGGACTTGCTTCTTTCACTCAGCAAAATTTTTTCAGTTTACTCACATTGTAGCACGTATCACTCAATACTTCATTTCCTTTGATTGCCAGATGATAGTCTATTGTGTGTATATACCACATTTTGTCAGTCTGTTCAGGAGTTGATGAGTATTTGGGCTGTTTCCAATTTTTTGCTATTACAAATATACTGCTGTGAATTTATGTACAAAGTTTTTGTGGACCTGTGTTTTCTCTGATGTGTACATGTAGGAGTGCACTTGCTCGGTCATATTTTTAACCATTCAAGGAACTGCCAGATTGTAATCTTGAGTATCTACACCTAATATTTCCACCAGCAGCACAAGGATTCTGATTTCTTCATGTGCTCACCAAAACTAATAATTAATAATGATGAACCTCTTTTCATGTGCTTATTGGCATTAATAAACCTTTGAAGAAATGTCTACTCGAATTCGTTGTTCATTTTCGAAGGGGTCATATTATTTATTGTTTTTGTTGTTGTTTAGTCATAGAAGTTCTTTATTTGTTCAGGATATTAATCCTTTACAGCTGTTTAAGTAGGAGCAACTTATTTTCATCTGTTATGTATGCTTGCTCTAAGTGCTGTTTAATTCTCTGTGTCTTTCTTGGTGTTCTGTTGGGTTGTTCTCTCCACGCTGGAGGCCAGCATTGAAACTTTCTATTATTCATATGGAAGTGTCCATTTTTACCTCCATTTCTCTCAGTGTTTGCTTTGTATGTCTGAGAGCTCTTGTGTTTGGCTCCTATGTTTTTATAATTGTTATATCCTCTTGGTGTATTGATTCTTTTTATGACAGGGTCACCTTAACATTTTTCTTTGTCTCTTGCAATTGCTTTCTATTTGGTATGATTTAGTATGGTGACTCTGGCTCTGTTTTGGTTACTATTTGCATGAAGACAGTAATATAGTTGAATCCTGTTTTTTTATCAATGCCACCAATCTACACCTTTAATTAGAGAGTTTTATCTATTTATATTTAAAGCAATCCCTGTTCAGTAGCCCTTATTTTGCATTTTCCATTTGTTTTCTGTGTGCTTTATAGTATTCCATTCCTCTTTCTTTACATTACTCCCCTGTGTTTCTTTGTTTTCATAATGACATGTTTTAGTTCTGTTATCATTTCCTTTTATGTGTATTTTATAAATATTTTATTTGTGCTCAGAAAGGGGATTAGATACAATATCCTAAAGTTATAAAAACCTATCTTAATGATAACTTCAGTCACATACAAAAACTTTATCACTTTATATCTCTGCTCCACCCACATAAATTGTTGGTGTCAAAAGTATACATAGTGTATATAAATTTTATATATTATGTAAATTATTATTTTTATATATGTGTTCACTAATGTAGTCTTATAGTTTTTTATGATTTGGGCTTTTAAATCTTGTAGAAAATAAAAAGTGGAGTGCAAAGCAAAATTACAATAATTATGACTTTTATGTTCGTGTTTGTGTTTCCCGTGGAACTTTCCATCTGATGTGTTCATTATTGTCTCTTGTTCTGTTATTTCAGTTTGAAAGCTCCCTTTCAAGGTGTTTTTGGAGCACCTCCACTAATAATGTACTTCCTTAGCTTTTATTTTTGTGAATGTCTAATTTCTCCTTCATTTTTGAAGGATATTTATGTCATATACAAAACATTAGTTGACTTTTTCCATCACTTTAAGTAATTATTTGCTGCTTTCTGGCAAATAAGTTTTATCCTGAGGTAACTGCTGATAGTCATTCTTTGTCCAGGACCAGTCTCTTTTCTCTTGATAATTTCAAGATTGTCTCTTTTTCTTTGACTTTGATAGTCTGTTTATAAAGCATCTTGGTGTAGGTCTTTGGGTTTCTAGTGCTTGGACTTCACTGAGCTCCATGTAGAATATGCCTGCATCCTCAAGTTTGGGAAACCTGCTTTTTTTTCTCTCTCTTTTCCCTCCACAAATTTCAAAATGCACGTATTAGTCCACTTAATATTGATGTGTAGGTCCCTTGGGCTCTGTCTACTCCTCTCCATTTTTTTTTTCATTTTGTTCTTCAGACCCAATTATTTCAAGAGACATCCTCATGTTCATTGATTCTTTCTTCTAACCATTCAAATCTATTCTTGAACTTCTCTAGTGATTTTTTTCTCAATCTAATTATTATATTTTTCATTTCTAGAATTTTTCTTTGGTACTTTTATATGTATTAAAATAGTGTCATCTCTTTATTTAGTTCACATTTGGTTTGCATATTGTTTTCTTGACATCTTTTAGTTCTTTGCCATATTTTGCTTTCATTTTTTGCAAATATTTAGAAGTTGTTTTAAAATCTTTAACATGTTTCTCCAGAGTTGGCTTCTGGACATTATTTTGCTCCTTAGCATGGGTCAGTTTCCCCTATTGTTTTTATTCTCATTGTTTATGTTGTTTTGTTTTTGTTTTTGTTTGGTTAGTTTTGGTTTTTGTTGTTGATAACTGTGTGTGTGTGTGTGTGTGTGTGTGTGTGTGTGTGTATGCATAGTCATTTGTTGAACACTGGGCATTTTAATACAAGAGTCACTCCTCCTAATCTTTGCTGACTAGTGTGGAAGATCTTTGTCAATTAGTGTTTCTCTGAGTCTTGAGATCTCCCTGGGTAAAGGGTTATAGTATTTTTAGTTCTTTTCTGAACATGAATCCTTTTTGGATTTCTGCAGATATGTTTTTTTTTTTTCTTTCTAATTTCCTTGACCAGTTTTAAATGTTTTAGCTTCATTTCAGGTCCAAATATGTTCTAAAATATCCCTTACCTATAATTTCTTGCCCCAGGCTTCCATATGTGTATAGTCCTCCTTTAGTTTTCCTGTCCAGTGGTGTCCACCAACACCTTTTGTGGCTTCAAGTCTCTTATCCTAACAATGCTGCTATTCCAATGTCAACTGTGTGCCATGTTGTCATTCCTATGTGAATGTGAGCCCTGCTGTCCTTCCTATCTGAACTGTGAGCCCTTCTGTCATTCTTGTGTGAATATGAACCATGCTGCCATTCCTGTGAATTGTGAACCATGCTGCCATTTCTGTGTGAGCTGTGAGCCTAGCTACTATTCCTGTGTGAATGGGAGCCCTGCTGCCACTCTTGTGTAAATGTGAACCATGCCATTCCTGGGTGAATGTGAACCCTGCTCCCATTCCTATGTGAACTCTGAGCCTAGCTGCCATTCTTGTGTGAATGTGAAACCATGCTGCCATTCCTGGGTGAATTCTGTGTTTTGCTGCTCTTTCTGTGTGAACTTGTGAGTCACACTGCCATGCCCCTGTGAACTTTGAATACTGCTTTCTTCCTTTGTGAATTCTGAACCCTGTTGTCCTTCCTGAGTGATCTCTGAGTCCTGTTGCCATTCTTGTGTGAACTCTGAGTGATGCTGCTTTTCCTGTATAAACTCTGAAACCAGTCAAAAAGATTAACATCCCTGAATTAGTCCCTAGTTAAGCCAGAATTTTGAAAACAACTTCTATTCTGTTCTTCTGCCCCAAAAGAGGGATTCAGGAATTGGGCAATCACATCATAATGCCACCAATATGGAAAAGAGTTATGGTAGAGTCAAAAACACTGCAACATTTCCTACCATTTTGAATATGATTTTCTGTGTTTTTTAGGGGGAGAAATGTGTTAGAAATTTGCTTTGTTGCTATAAATCTTTACGTGATTTCTAGATTTCCTATAAAATTATTTTAGTCAGTTTGTAGTTTTCTATTGGTGTCATCATTGTGAAACGAGAGCCTAGAGCTCTGAATCTGCTATTTTTCTGACATCCCCCTCTACTCTTTGAATTGTTTTTAAAGGATGAGTTCTTTGGACTGAACACTCTGATCTTTTAAACTTTTCAAAATTGTAGCAAAAGGTCACATGTTTGGCCTTTTTGCTCTGCCATGTTATTTGTGTTAGTAAGCTTTTCATCACTATAACAAAATGTCTCAGATGACTAACTTATAAAGAGAAAAGGTTTATCTTGGTTTCCAGTTTTGGAAGTTCCAGTTTGTGTTTGATTGGTCTCATTGCTTTGGGCTTATGGTGAAGCAGCATAACATAGCAGGAGCATGTGGCAGAATAAATTCACTCACAACACTACCTTGGAAGCAAAAAAGGAAGAGAAGTGGCTGTGGGTCTCACAGTCCCCTTGGGCATCACACTTCCAATGATCTAATGACCTAGTTACACCTCCTAAAGGTTCTACTACCTCCTAGTAGCACCACACTAAAGACCAAGCCTTTAACACATGGGCCTATGGGGCACATTCAACATCCAAAGTATAGCTCTTCTTGATTTTTACAACTTTTCTAATTTGTTGAGGCTGGGAATTTTCAAAAATTTTATTACTACTTTTAGTTTTGCTTTTATTTATTTTACTTTCTACTACAAGACAGTACCTTCAATTCTTTATTTGGAAATTTCCTTGGCTAAATATCTAATTTTGTTGCTTACAAATCCTGCTTTCCACAGAACTGCAAGGCACAGTTGTGCTAAGTTCTTCTACAGTGCAGATGAGGATATCCTTCCTCCAGTTTCAGATAACATGTTCCTATTTCCTTCTGAGCCTTCTGGTCAGCATTTTTAAAGTTTGTTTTTTCTACTAATAGTCTTTTTTTTTTTTTTGGTACCAGGGATTGAACTCGGGTACTCAACCACTGAACCACATCCCCAGCCCTGTTTTGTGTGTTTTTTTTTTTTATTTTATTTATTTTTAAATTTAGAAACAGGGTCTTACTGAGTTGCTTAATGCCTTGCCGTTGCTGAGGCTGGCTTTGAACTCACAATTCTGTCTCAGCCTCCCAAAGTGCTGGGATTATAGGTGTGTGCCACTGTGCCTGGCTTCTACTAATAGTCTTTCTGGTTAAATTTAGACTTCCCTTATCATGCTCTTCAAAATCCTCCCATCCACTGCCCACTCCTGATTTCAAAGCGCCTATACATTTTTAAGTATTTTTTATGGCAATTATCTATTTTCACTTACTAAAATCTATATTAGTTTTCTTTTCCTTTTTAAAAAACTATCATCAGCTTAGCAATTTTAAACCACACTCATTTATTGCCTTGTGGTTTCTTTCAACCAGAAGTCTGTGCACACACAACTGCTGAGGACCTCATAAGGCTGAAATAAAGATGTTCTCAGATGGCACTATCCAGAGTTCAAGGTTCCCAAGCTCCTTTTGGTTACTAGCAGAATTCATCTCCTTGGGGTTACAGAACTGAGGTCTTCATTTTTTTGGCTTGATTCCACTTGGGGCTGCTTTCACTTCCTAGAAGAAACATTCAGGTCTTAACTACACATCCCTCTAAAAACTGGCAATTTCTTCTTCAAAGTGAGCAGGAGAGGAGAGTCTTTGTTTTAATTACTTTAATGGCAGCTGATTAAAGGCCTTAATTATACCTGCACATTCTTTTTTTTTTTTTTGGTACTGGGGATTAAACTCAGGGGTACTCGACAACTGAGCCACATCTCCAGCCCTATTTTGTGTTTTATGTAGAGACAGGGTCTCACTGAGTTGCTTAGTGTCTCCCCGTTGCTGAGGCTGGCTTTGAACTCATGATTCTCCTGTCTCAGCCTCCCTAATACCTGCACATTTTTATCATCTTTGCTATGTGATGTCTAATCATGGGAGTAACATTCATCATATATCCAAGGTTTTACTCTCCAAAGGGAGGGGACTGTATAGGGACCTCAGTCATAGCATGTCATTTTGGACTTGAATTTACCCAAACCTTATTATAACAAGCTAATCTGAACTCCCTTAATTGGATTCCTCTGCATATGTATTAGCCATTTGAATTTCCTATTTTATAATGTTCCTCACTTTTTCTCATGACCTATATTTTTGTCAATAATAGTTTTGAAAATTTATTTTTTTCTAACATAAACTGCAAACGTCTTATAGTAGATGACCTAGATCTTAATTATATAACTAGATGACACACAACTGTGTAACCACCACCTAGATTAAGGTAGGACAATTCCAGCACCTCAGCAAGTCCCTTCCGTCCCCTCCAAGTGAAACTCTTCCTGTGAGGGATATACTATCACTTGAAGGTAATTGAACTTTGTGCAAAAGGAATCATACAATATTTACAGAATTTTTATTTCTTTATATTTTGTCTCTAAAACCCATCCATGTTATTCCTTATGCAATTTTGATGCAGTGATATTCCAATTTATATATTTTAATTTGTGTGTTCTACATTTTATATGAAAATTTTACTTTAATTGGACATAAATGTTATTTTGTCTTTGAGTTTTTAGTATTTTGCCTAAATGTGTAGTTTCTGAACATTTCTTTTAAGATAACATTAATGACTTTCATATTTCATATGTCAGAATAAATTTTAAAGGAAGTGAGTTTCTTACAAACATTTTGTCATCATGAAAATTTAGGATAATTTACATTGAAAATGTATTGCTTAAATATACCCTCTTCATTATGGCTATACAGGTTTTGAAAAATGATAATTTCATGTTCTGAATTTGGGCAACATTAGGAAAATCCATGTAAATATATTAGAAATAAACACGTGCAATTAGTTTGTTATGGGTTGGATATGAGGTGTTCCCCAAAAGCTCACGTGTTAGACAATGCAAGAAGGTTCAGAGGAAAAATGATTGGATCATACACTTAACCTAATCATTGAATTAATCCCTGATGGGATTAACTAAGTGGTAACTGGAGGCAAGGGGAGTGTGGTTGGAGAAAGTGGTTCTTTGGGGGTATGGCTATGGGGTATATATTTTGTATCTGCTAAGTGGAGTCTCCCTCTGCTTTCCAATCATCATGTGAGCCACTTCCTTCTGCCACACTCTTCTGCCATGATGTTCAGTTTCACCTGGAGCTCCTGGCAAATGAAACTGGCTGTATATGGATTGAGACCTCTGAAACTGTGAGCCCCTAAACAAACCTTTCCTCCTCTATAGTTGTTTTGGTTGGGTCTTTCAGTTGCAGCAGCGGAAAAGCTGACTAAAACATAGGTTTTACTAATGCTATGTGGAAAGAATAGTGAATTTAAGAAAGAATCCCTGCAAAAGAGAAATTGCAATATTTTCTATCATCATTGTAAAATATGATTACAAATAATGTTTTATTTATACTTTAGATTACAAATTTCAGAACTGAAATATCATTTAAAAATATTTTATTACTAAATAAGAAGTGAGTGCATTAAAACAAATGTGGTGTGAGATCATCTGCTTTTGCTAATTTTACTATATTCTGCAAAATGCTCACATAACACTCAACATGAGGCTTCTACCTAAGCTCAATGTAAGTTCTTTAGTAGGTATGACTTTATCAAAATGTTAGACCAGGATACTGGTGAGGTTGTGTATTAATGTCTTCAAAATGAAGTGATTTAGCTTCTTTTTTTTTCTTTCATGTGATTTACACTAGAGAAATCCAATTTTTACAATAACCATTAAGAAAAGGCTTCCTGCTCTTGTTGGTGCCCCTGAAGATTACTCTTTTGATATTGATTCCTTCTCCTGGCACACCTGCCTGTGAGCGCCCCTTTCCTCTACACAGGCCATATGTCTTCCAAGGACTAGCTCTCAAATAACTCACTGCTTGCTTCTCTGAGAGATTGATGAAGGCTAAATAAAATATAAAATATATACTTTTTAATCATAGGGACCCTAGTAGCTCCATAGAAATGACTTATGAAGCTTGATGCCTGGGACTGCACATTTGTCCTTGTGTCTATGCTCAGGGTATGCAAGTCACTTCATCCTGGAGAAAGACACTATTTATTAGCTCCTAAGTGTACTGGACTCCATGATGGGTGCCTTACATGTTTTTCATTTTCTCACTTGCTCCTCACAGCCAGTTTTGAAATAAGCATTCCTCTCTGCTATTTGAGTAAGAAGACTGAGGTTTAGAGTTGTTATCTGACTTGCCCAAATCCTCAGTGTTTCCAATATGAAATTCCATATGAGTTCAGGCATTAAAAACTGCCATGGCAGTCTCAGAAGAGCTTTTGTTCTTTTTTGAAAAGGCTTTCCCAATAAACTAATATTTACTATAATATTTAAATATGCAAAGATAATTGGATTAACTAGTTGGCTTCTCGAAAAATAATAGTTTCCCTCATCAGGATGATGACCTGGAGAATTTGCTTAAACACATTACTAAGCTGCACTCCTCAATCATCTGACTCCGTAGGTCAGAGATGGGACATGAGAACTTGTATTTTTGACAAGCTCTTAGGTGATGCTGTTGATCCATGTCCCACACCTTGAAATCCACTGGCTTGGTGTGAAAGAAGGAGAATTCTATTTAGTACAAGAAGTTATGTATGTATTTTCTCTTTATACTGCTTTCTAAGAGGGTGCTTGTGTTATGGACAAACCTGTGTTCCTCCAAAATTCATATGTTGAACTTCTAACGTTCAGTACCCCAGCATGAGATTGCATTTTGGAGATATGACTTTTAAAAAGGGAATTAAGGTTAAATGAGGTCATTAGGGTGGGTTCTAGTCCAACAATTGGTGTCCTCATAAGAGAGGAGATCAAGTCACAGACAGATGCAGAGAGACACCCATGTGAAGATTCCTGGAGATGGTGGCTTTTACAAGCCAAGGTCAAAGGTCAGCTGACATCTTGACCTTGGACTTCCAACCTCCAGAATAGACAATAAATATCTGTTGTTTAAACTGTGCAGTCTTTATTATAGCAGTCTGAGCAGGCTGATGATACACCTGGGCAAGTCCTTTCCTGATTGAACTTGCACCATGTGGGAGGTTTTCCTCCAGCAGCTTAGGTGTAACATCCTGCCATTCTACTTGAACTAGAGTAAAAGCTGTTCCATGAGTGCCCATCCATTGAACAGCATTCTTCTGGTTGCCTTTTGTAACCTTCCTTGACAGAGTTATCTACCCTTTTCTTCTTTTCCTCCCATACTTAGCTTGAGCTTCTTCTATAGGAGTGACTTTTCAGTTTTTGCTATTTATTGCATGGCTTTAATTCTCTCCTAGTCAACAGTGTTTTTATCATCTAGTGTTTGCAGGCTATTTAGTAGATTCTTAGTAACAGGGCTCCCATTGCTTCCAAGAAATCCCATGGTGTCTCCCTGGTCAACTCCTACAACCTGCCTGGTCAGTTTCATTTCTTCTCACACCTCTGGCCCTTCCTTCTCCTGCTGCCATTGGAGGCCTTCCTTGCTTGCTTCATAGAGAAAATATCAGAAAGTGGTTAAAAGCCTACACCAGCCTCTTATCCTTTTCATCTGCATCCTCTTTTCTTTCCTATTCAAGGAGACAATAGGTTTCCTCTTCCTAGAGGAGACAATTCCTCTGGCATAATCACTCCCCTTCCCACCTTCTGAGGAAGGACTCTTTGCTCTGTTTCAACTTTTCCTTATCTTCTGGATCTTTTCCATTGAGATTTAAAATATCCTCAGCACTCCTCCTTTCAGAAAAACAAAGCAGAAAAGAAACCAAACTTTCCCTCAGAACCACTTCCCTTTTGGTAGTACTTGACTTCTCCCTTCTCAAAAGAGCTTCTTTCTCAAAAGAGTTAAGGTGTGCTCAGACTCCATGTTCTCACCCCCTGCAGGTCTCTCAGTGCAGGTGCAACCAGTTGTGTGTTTTCCTCCCACTCTTGCATTCTGAAGGCGGGTTCTGTTTTCTCTGGTGGCTGGTATGATGCTAAAGCCAGAGGGCATTATCCTCGCTCTCTGAACAGGTTCCTACTCCTTCTCCTGGGCCAAAGCTCTAAGATGCCCACTTCTGTTTCCTCTGAGTACTCCTCAGTTCACCTTCTACATCCTCACCTACACACTGAGTTCCACAGGGCTCAACCAGTCCTAGATACTCTTCTCTACTTACTCTGCCGTCTTCCCGTAGGCCATTTTGTCCCAACAGTGGCTTCCTCATCCTTGGGCCCCTGCTACTCACATGTCTAGAGTCAGCTCAGATTTCTTCTTTGGGCTGTGACTGCCTCTTACCATCCCCATCTCAGCATGTTTAAACCCAACTCATGCTTCTCACCCATATACCCTTTTTGTCCCTCATTGTTCTTGGTGTGAGAGAATATTGTCATTCTCTACCTAATTTTCAAGCAAGAATGCTAGGGTTGCTCATAAACCTTTTACTCCCCTCCTTCAAATACAGTCATCTCTAAATTACATTAATGTGTTCTCTATACTGCAGTCAGAAACTTCTTTAAAATTAAGTATTTGATTACATTATTCTCTCAAAATTATTTGACAATATTCTGTCTTCCTAGATCCAAATCAGGAACTCTTAAGATAAATATATATGACCAGGATCCCCACCCTCACCCCTGCACCTCTTCCACTTCTCTGTCTATTCACTGGACAGATAGAGGTCTGTTTTATCTCCAGAGTCTTCACAACTTCTCATCTTCCTGCCCCAAAGTCTCTCTCCTTTTTCACTTTTCTCTAAGATAATCCCTGCCCATTCTTCAGTGCATGATTTATTTGTCCCTTTTGCAAAGAGTTTTCTTCAACCTACCAGACAGGGAAGATCACTCCTATATGTGCCCAGGTCCACGCTTATCCTTCACAACACCTGTGACAGGTTGCATTTAAGTAGTTGATTTTGCTTGCTTTACATCCTTGCCCATTAAAAGAATGCAAGCCCAAGAGGACAGGACCTGGAGTTGTTCTACTTATTGCTGTACTCCTAGCACTGAATACAGTGCCTTTTCCTAATATGCAAGGAACGCTTGTTTCTCACCCTAACTGATCAGAAACATGAGTAGATGGCCATGCATGTGAAAGTGGGTGGTGACCAAGAGGCCCTACCTGGGTTTCCCTATTTTAGGGCTTCTGATACCCATGGGTCAGGGCATGCATCTGGCCTTTGGAGGAGCTCACCACATGCTCCATCCCACCTGCAAGATGAATAGCTTTACAGTGCCAGCCACACTGATGGACCATCTCTGAATACTATGTTCATGACATAGTTAAAAAAGAGAAGAGACCTTTTCAAAGAAGATTTAAAAAACACCTGGGTACTTATTAAAATAGCATGTTCTTAGACCTAACTTTCACTATTTTTGATTCTGAAGATGTGAGCATTTATAGTTTTTAACAAGCACCTCAAATCTCTATAATTTAGATGGCCTGTGGTTACTACTATTGAAAAAAAACCAAATACCCATTTGATCCCTTTTAAGCTTAAAGTTCAGGTGAAAGATCACAAATTCATGTAATATTGGTAATCTTGAAAACATGGTTATTTTCTTTATATGTCATAGCTGTGGCTTTTTTTAAAATGAAGCCTTATCCCCCCATGTGAGATCCAAAATTGCATTTAAATTTAAATTTTCAACTCTATGGCTTGTCAGTACCATTTTACATAAAGTTCTTTTCCCTCCCCCACAATTTAATCCTCTGCATTTCCTTCCTAATTACTACTACTTCTGATGGAAAGCAATTTTGGCAGTGGTTAATTTGAAGGGTCTGCAACCTCTCCTTTGCTTTTTAAGACAATCAATCCTGTTTGTACAGTCCATTCTACATGGAGCTGCCTTAATTCTCTGCCTCTTCAAAGAACTATTCCAAATTCTCTGTGTGTCTCCTAGGCTTCACCATCATGTTCAAACCAGAGTGCTGTCTTTGCTTCTTTGTCCACATTTCCTTGAACTTAAAAAATACCACTGTCCCTGCAAAGCAAGGTGGAGAGGAAACATACTGCTGTCAATTATACATGCCAAAGAAGGTTTGTTTTCTATGTTAGCTAAAATCAGCAGAGAGCTAACGGCAGGGTGCTCTGTAGAAAAGAGTCTGCCAAAATAAAATGGAATTGAAATTGACGTGGGCAGGATAAATGCTGGTGGCAGGTGCCAGGAAGCAGGAACTTCTGTCAGGGCCAGTGGGAAGTAGAGAGTGTGTGTGAAGCTGTGTTCTTGCATCCATGCAGATCGGAGCTGCCAAGGAAAACTCCTAAGGCTGGTGATGGATAGTTCCAGTCCTTATTTCCTGAATTGGAATATCATCTTTATGTGAAACATTTGACAAGGACGGGCTTCACTCATCTTAAAGGTAGTCATTGCCTCACAAGTAATGCTGGAGCAACTTGGGTAATTCAGATGGGAATAGTCCCAGGCAACCTTCACTGACATTTCTGTGTCTGGAAAGGGAAGATAACAGTGTCCTTGAGAGCATCTTCAATCCCTCTTCAACACTCTCTTCCTCACTGGAGTCAAGGAGAGCTAAGCAGGGGATCCCGAACTGGCTACTGTTTGAGTATTCCCTTGTTCAAAATGCTTCTTACCCAAGTGTTTCAGGTTTCAGGTTTAGGGTATTTGCATACACATAATGAGATACCATGGGTATAGACCCAAGCCTAAAGATGAAATTCATTTATGTTTCATATATACCTTATGCACATAGGCCAGAGGTGATTTTAAACAATATTTTAAATAATTTTATTCATGAAGCAAAGTATCTTGGTGTGACATTTTCTGTGGGTAGCATTATGTTGGGTGCACATAAAATTTTGCATTTTGGACCAGTTCAGAATTTGGATTTTGAATTAGGGATGCTCAACCTGAACTTTAATTCCATAGTTTCCCCTAGATCCTTAAATATCATCTTCTAGTAAACAGAGATGCTTTGGAATTGTGTGAGGAGCAGCTGTATTTATCTCTCTTAAAAATATACTACAAATGTGTGACTTTGATTCGTAAACTACTTGACTTTATTGTTTGTACTCTGAAAATGATATTGAAATAGAGCCACTGTTGGTGATTTAAAGACTTCTCGTATCAATCACCTTCTTCAATCTAACCTTCACATCAAGTTCCCCAAGGTTCAGTCAATCCTACTTTTCTTCTCTTTTGTATTCAAAATGCCAATCCATAATATTTAAAGTGAAAAACTAAATCTACATACACTAAACTGAATAAATCTTGAAAATATGGTATATGAACAAAGGTTTTGATATGCTACTCATTGTATCCTGTATATATAAAGGTATTTTTTTTCAATCACAGTGTTATGTATGCACCCAGTAGGTGGAATTGTTAAAGCTGAGGGTGGCATAAAGAAGTTAAAGGAACTAATAAAATGCATAGGAGGTATTAAGTTTTCAGAATAGGAGAACAATGTACCTAGAAGAAATGAAAGCCTCAGCTCATTCATGTGATAAAGAACTGAATCCAATACTTGGTCAATATTCATCCATTCACTCATTCATCAGACTCTATGAAACATCTTATTTGGGCTGCTGGAGAGTGTGCTTGAAGCTGAAGAAAGGATGCATTAAGTTCAACTCATCCCAGTTACAAGGACCTCATCATCTGTGAAGATGGTAGATATGTCAAAGGTGATGGAAATAGCAAAGGAGAGGAACATAGGTCTCAGGTCCAGCTGATTTTTCTTCTGTTTTTGCTATGCTTGTTGGCTCTAACTATGTTCCAGATGTCACCTGAGAGGCTCTTACTTACATATTCATGATTAACTTTCCTAAAACAAATTGAGCCAGTTGTCAAACAGATAATGCCTGACATCTGAGCTCCTGAGCCTGTCTGTTGGATACCTCACCTCTCAAATGTGGACAGTGCAGGGATCAGAGACAGGGCCCAGGCTGAAATCATAACTGGGGTACAGCGGAGATACCCCTAGCAACATTTCCCTACCCACCAGTTGGAACTGGGAAGGGAACTCAGGCTTGGAGATACAATGTTAGGCCATTTAGAGACTGGAAAAACCTGTGTTTGGTGCATTTCAGAGAAAACCCAAACTCAGCTCTTTGATGACTTGCTTAGGTGGTGGAAGTGCTTACTGACTCTGCTGGGCCTGCACCTGGAGCCCTGAGGGTCAAGTCACTATTCATGGCAGGCATCCTCAAAGGAGTTTCAGCAACTTTTAAATTATTCAAAAGACGTGGCTGAGTGAAAGGGATGACCCCATTCTAAAGTGAAATCCTAATTTGATGCCTTTAACATTTTGGCTATTATAATCATAGTACTTTTCAAAGAATCACATCAATGATACATCAGCTAGATAGCAATTGGGAACTTCAGCGGCATAACATGTAGAGAATGGCTCTTTTATCTGTCTAGCTTTCTTTTTCTCTTTCTTTTTAAAGAAAAATCATCTTTTAAAAAGCTGTTAAAAGAAAGGAATAGATATTGTAAGAGTTGAGTAAGATACAATTGTAAGATTGTCAATAAAGCGATTTTGATAAATATAGCCTCCACTCATTAGCTTCTTTAAAGAAGTAAACAATTAATATTGAGTTAGCTTTTGAAAAGTATATTTAATCAAGGTTATAGTGATGTAGCATGGTTTTAAAATTTGTCTATGTCTGTCCGTATTACCATGTTTAATGTTTAATACATGATTATATTTTAAGGTTTATGTTGCATTAGTAAGCACACAAGTGCCACAAAACATTTTCTTTTTTTTTTTCATTTGTTTTCATTTTCATTTTGTTTCCCATGTCCTGTTTCCTCTACACCCACCACTTCTTCCCTAGTAAGTGGGCATTTGATTTTGTTGGTTTTTTTCTTGGGGAAATACAAATAGTATGACAATTTATTCATGATTTATATAAATGTCATGCAACTATAGGTTTTACTGAGACAAAGACTGAAGGCAAACACATCTAAATTTTTTGTTTTATAAATGGGGAAACTGAGAAAAAATTACCTTCCCAAAATGTCTAGTGCATTTGGGGTAAGCCAGGGATGGAATGTAGGCATCTTAACTTCTAGTGATGGATGTGTGGCTTCTATTGTGAGACATTTATAAAATCATACCCATTTGAAAGGAATCTACTTATTTAGTTAAAATATATTCCCCAAGAAAACTCACAGCATTACTAAAGTTTCTATACAATTTCACCTGATTCTTTTGCACTGAGGTGAGAAACAGATGGAATGATTTGTGTCTTTTCATGTCTAATGAATGATTTTGAAGGCCAAGGTCATGGGAGTGCAGGAAAAAATTGACCTCATATTATTCCTTAAAGAGATTAGCATATTTCTGCCTCATAATCTGTGTTTTTGCATCTGATTCCCTCTTTTCCTAGACCTCCTGCACATCCTGGTTATCTTCTCTATCTGTGAGCAAACACCTTTTGGACTTCGAATTCCTGGCTTTGGTGGCCTCTGTGGAGGAGCTTCTTGCGACCTCCACAGCTTACATTCTGCCCATTGGTCAGGTCTAGCTGACAGGCTTTCAGTACCAATTTGACTGTATTTCAAGACCATGAGTCTCTTGAGAACTTTCTTCATGTAGCTAACCTGAGGACCTGCCAAGGTGCTGGCACTAGTAAATACTGTATTTTATTCCCACAAATTTCTTATTACACAATTTCTCTTGTATTGGATTTAATTATAAATAAACAAGAGGTTCGAACTACGTGATTTTAAAGATCTGCTTCAGTTTTCAAATTCTGTTAACTCAGTGAACAGAGAATTATACTATTTCCATTTCATAAAACTATGGTGCATTTGCTGAATAAGTATACAATCTTTACAAGATAATTATTGATTACAAGATGAATAAATATTCATTGTTAAAAAACCCAGGAAGTTGTAAAGAAGAAAATCAAAGTATCCATAATCTCATCAGAAAAATAAATATGAACCTTCAACTAGGTTGAAAAATATTCATATAAGCACAACTTTTTGGATTAAAACACCTTCTTCATCAAATAGTACACAGAATATAGAAATTATTTGAAAGAAAACTTTGCACTGAATATATATACACCAAAATTTACTTTTTCTAGTTTAATATTTGTCTTTTTAGTGAATAGCATTCATTCTATGTATTATTTTATAACATTTTTCATCTGATATATTATAAGTATTTTTCTGTAAGTATGTACTTAATATTTTAATCCTTCCTCCTTTCTTGGGTCAATGCATGCTGTAATGCTTTGGGTCATGCATTTTATTGAGGCATCTTCCATGTGTATAAACACTCTTTTTTCAAAAAATGATATAATTCCATTTGAAATTCCTTATTCACTTATCAAATTTGCTAAATATTCTTTATTCACTCACCAAATTTGCTAAATATTTAGTGATTCATGTATTCCTTGGTATGTTTATATAGGTTGAGATTTTTAATCTGAAATCCACAATGTTCCAAAATATAATTTTTTTAAAAGTCTATAAATTTTTATTTAAGGAATTTCCTATTGTGAATTTGTTGTGTCCATCTCAAGGATGCCCTTTTTAAAAGAACTGATGCTTCTCTAGTTGTCCCAACAGCCCACCATTCTTTTTCCACTTGAATTATTTATGGAATACTGATGATTTCACAATTGTCCACCTAGTATATTTGGGATTTAATTTCTTGAAGTAATTGACTTTAGGACCCAAATAGGAGGAAACAGGCAGCCAGAAGTAATAGAAATAGTACCCCTTATACTTTGCGGGTAGATGGATCTGCCTGGTTCTCCTGTGCTGATACCTTCACTAAACAGCAATGAGTTCACATCATGTCCATTCCTATTATCACACTCAGATGTGGGATGTGCCAATATAACAGTTAAACAAACACAGTAAGATATGTTACAACCTAATGCATCATTTTCTGAAGCTAGCCTTTTCGTTTATTACTATCCCCTCACTTTAAGCTATTTTAGGTATAATATTTCTGCTTGTATGTATCAAAACTCATGCTGAACAATGACTTCTGGGTTGAAAAAGAGGATTTATTTTTTGCACTTGTTTATAAGTTCAAAATATAAAAACTTTTGAGCCCTGACATGATGCCACAGTAGAAAATTCCATACCTGATCTCATGTAATGGGTTACAGACAAAACATAGGCACACTAAAAATATGGTATAAAATATCCTTTGGGCTACATGTAAAACATTCCTATGAATGTGGTGTTTAGACTTGGGGCTCATCCTTATCATGTATATACAAATACTCCAAAATTTGAAAAAAATCATAAATCTGAAATATTTTTCTGTTCTCAAGATTTTGGACAAGGGATCTTCAACCTATATTGTAATTTGTTTGATTAATTCCCATGGCTTTGCCTATTTTCTATAAGATAAAACAAGTCACTTTGCGTTAGATATTTCATGGATTTATTTTTTAAAAAATAATACAAGGGGCTGGGATTGTGGCTCAATGGTAGAGTGCTTGCCTCGTATGCGTGAGGCACTGGGTTGGATCCTTAGCACCACATAAAAATAAATAAAATAAAGATACTGTGTTCATCTACAACTAAAAAATATTTTAAAAAATAAAAAATAATACAATTGATGGATTGAAATTAAGCAGATCAAATAAGATCCATATCTGTTTCCCATAAATGATTATAGAGATCTGTTCACCCACCAGCAGTATATAAGACCTACTTTCTTGAATCCGCAATAATATAATTTTTACTATATATATGCATGAGAAAGCCCCATTCTTACCTTATTCTACAATATTCATAAGCTGGCTATTTTATAGATGTTTTATGAACTGTATGATATGTGTTGTGTCTGTTTTTCTTTTGGTGTATTCATCTTATTTTTTATCCACGTGGAAACATTACATTGATAGTGCTTCATTTAAAAATATTCAGGAACATTTTGGTGAACTTGATAATGTGTATATCATATTCTGAGATGCCTGATAAGTCACTAGGTGTTAATGTTTAAAAAACTGTGGCCACCTGACTGAAAAACAAAAAGGACTAGGAAAGAAGAAAGGTAGAAAGGAAGGAAGGAAGGAAAGTAAGTAGGTAGGTAGATAGATAGGAAGGGGAAAGAAGATAATGGAAGGAAATAAAAACATAGCTTTGGACACATCCCTTAAGTAATTTGATGGTTGGAGTTAATGGGGATGCATAATTGTGAATGTAACTAGAGTCCTTGAATATAATTGTAGTCATAAGTCAAATAAGACAATTCATAACAATTTGGTCCAGCATTTTAATTTTTATCTGTTAAATTATTCATGCGAATACTTTTATAAGTTTAGCCATGAATATTTGATTGGTGGTGAATTCATAACCATAAACTATCTCAATCTTTTATTTTTCTCATTTATGCCCAATTAACATATATGAGAAGGTGGAGACAATTTATTCTTCTTAATATATGATGTACCTTTCTGCACAGATTTATTGAGGCTGTCTGATGAACATTTACTATGACTGGAAGTCAATATTATGCCTGTTTTTAATAGTTTAATAAATGTTCTAATAATAATCCTTACTATCCAGAGGGAAAATATTAAAAGTCTCTTACAGCTGAGGAGATGACATTCAAAGAGGTTAAGTAGTTTTCCAGAAGTCACACAGTATGGTGAGGACTAAGATTGGATTCACATCTGGGTCAATGTGGATAGAATTTCCTTTATCCCTCCATGATGTTCATAATGAGTGAAGCCAGCGGAAACATGAACCATAATTCTCTGTCTTTGCTCCCATGCCCACTCCATAATAAGGGTGAATTTGCTGAGTAGATATCCAACGTTTTCTTTCCAATACATGAATAGGTATTTATAACCTTTTGCCTGCTGTACACACACTCATATGAGAAGGTGCATACTTTGGCAGGCTGCTAGGTGGGCTGAGCTGTGTTAGTTCACTTTTCATTGCTAAGCTCAAAATACCTGACATAACAGTTTAGAGGAGGGAAAGTTTGTTTTGGCTCATGGTTTCAGAGGTTCAGTCCACGGTCTGCTGACTCCATTGCTCTGAGGCCACATGAGGTTGGACATTATAGCAGAAGAGCATGGTGGAGAAACACTTCTCTCATAGTGACCAGGAAGCAGAAAAGGAGAGGAAGTGGAAGGGGCCACTGAGAAGATGAACCCTTCCAGGGTGCACTTCCTCTAGCCATGCTGCACTTGCCCATAGTTACCACCCAGTTGGTCCATTCAAACTGGGATGTACTGATTAGGTTATGGCTCTCACAACCCAATCATTTCACCTCTGGATATTTCTGCATTAACACAGAAACTGTGGGGGAACATCTCATATCCGAACTGTAACAGTGGTCAAGTATGGGTAATTAGATGTCAATATCAAGAGATGCTATATTAGGGCTAAGTTGTGCCCCCTGATAGGTGGTGACTTTTATAGTAGCAAGGGATCACAGGAACCACCAGGGAACTTCAATTCCTCTTGAGCCTGAACAGAATAAGGTATGCTCCTTAGTTAAAAGGCAGTGGAGACATCAGGCAATTATCTCAATAATTACTTTAATAAATCCAGAAAATGGACAACCCCAAAACATCTCAATTATTTTAACTTGAACTAGATAACTCCCATAATTATCCTAGTGGATCTGAATACATACCATGAATTGGTTGCTATCTAGCATTATAATCCCATAAAATTATCAAGAATGGTATATATAAATGAAAGGTTCACATTTAGTTTAATAATATACCTTTTCCAGCACTAAAATCTCTCTATAGGCTGACTTAATAACTGTTTCATAAGAGCTTCATAAGAATCACCATTAATAATGCATTAAATTAGTGATTCCACAGCCCAGCTAAGCATCAGAATCCCCTGGGAAGTTATTAAAAAGCACGTTTTTATCTCTGGTCTTTGGAGGTTCAAATTTTTTTAGAGTTGGGGCCTAGAAATAAGCATGTTAAAAGATTTTCCAATTGAATCTGGTATGTATCCTGATTTAAAAACCATTTGTTGGAGCTCTGTCTTTTCTGGAGTGAAGTGAAACTCTGTTCTAAAACACAAGTCTAATCAGGTGGCTCCAGGGCTTGGGTGTCCTCGGCCAGGTGCAAGGGGCTGTCAAGGCCCTTCATGACTTGGACTCTGACCACCTTTCACCTTCATCTCCTGCCATTCCCCATACACAGGTGCCACATTCTTCTCCCTCCCAGTTACTCACAGAATACCCCATGCTTATTCACTTCTCCTGCTTTGATCTTTCAACATTCACATTTTCCTGACTGCCTGCAAACTCCTATGGGATCTTGAGGATTCTACCTAACCGTCCAGGGCTGGGCTTGCTTTTTCCTTTTTGCCTCGAATAATGGAAATTCGCTTACCGGTACTAACTCAAGTTTGCCTACCTTGACCAAAATATTTGATTCCACTTGTTGGGTAATTTATTTACATTTTTATTTTAACTCCTCGGTTAGGCATTTTTGAGGAAGGAAACCAAATAGCCCAGAACCTGCCACATACAGGAGCATTTAGGCCAATGAAGGAATAGGTTCACATGTGCATTTTCATCCCCAACAACACTTCAGCAGCTCTGATTGTAACATTGTTACAAATAATTTATGTTTCAAAATGGTGCAGTTTCTTCAAAAAAACTCATCTGCTGCTCTTGTATTAAGTGCATTTCGCTGTGATGTTTGTGAGCGGTACAATCAGTAGTACATCTGTTCTTTCATAGGACCACTTTTCTTGTGGAATACTTTGTATAGATTTTCTGGAGTATCTTAGAGGGAATCAGTGGGGAAACCATTGACACAGCTGATTGATCAAGCTGGTCTTTCCTGTGAGATATTGTTTAAGGCTACAGTTCTGGTGCTGGCTCACATTTTGCTGCTGACTACTCATCCTCTACAGTTTTTTATTTGTTTGTTTGTTTGTTTTTATTTATTTTTTGCCTGGAATCTTTAGCTTCAATTGGAGCATGTGTATAGAGACTTTTTTTTGGTGGAGTCCTCTTGAGGGAGTGTGGCGAAGATAATAGGTCGATGGTGCACAACTCATTCTTTTCTTTAGAATTTTACTTGTTGACTCTTATGATCTCTGAAGCCTCTTTTCAGAGTTGCTTGATTCCATGCAGAAAAGAAGGGAGGTAGGGACAGGATTGCTGAGATCCAATGGACTCAAGGGGCTATAGCTGGAGGAGAGGCCCTGCCTTGAGGGCTGATTAGCTCCTCTGTGAGTGGGAAGGTGGAAGGTGCAGGACATGGGTAGAACTGAGAGAAGGCAGTGATGTGGTTCTCCAAAATTTGACTAGCTTGTTGTCTGTTATCTGAGACTTTCTTAAGAAAGACCTCGTCAACAACAGAGGAATAGAATGATGGTGGTGGGGTTTCTAATAAGGAGAGAGCCTCTTTGTACCCCGACTCCCTAGGAAACTCAGTTAGTGTCTGGGAGCTCAAGAACCTCCTGCAGTTCTTTTGCCTTTGATTCCTCAGAAGCCCCCTAAACCTCAGGCTTTTTCTCAACCAATAAAGGTCGAAGACAGGCGCTTTCTCCTCTTCCATTTGCATGTGTTCCTGTACATTCAGGAGCAAGAACTGAGTGAACCCACAACAATTCACTCTGTATTTAATGCTGAGACAGCTTTTATGCTAACTTTCCAGGACATGGGTATGCAAAGGCCCAGGTGGTCTTTCTGATATAGTAACCTGCTTTTATTTAGTGTGATATTCCTATGTTTTAAAGGTGCCCAAGGGTCACCTATAGGACAAATGAAGAGAATCGTTAGAACCAGGCAGATCATGGGAGCCATGTCCATCCATGTCTGACACACTGCTAACTTTATGTCCTTGCAGGTGACTCTCCTGTGAGGACCCCACCTGCATGGACCCTGCATGCACCTATGCGAGGTCACCAGCTGCTTCTCTCACAGGTAGCTGCCCTCCTGAGGAAGAGGCTGCTCCGCACACTGAGAGCCTGGAGAAGCACAGTCTCAGACCTGCTGCTGCCTGTCCTTTTTGTGGCCTTGGCCATGGGCCTGTTTATGGTGCAGCCTCTGGCCACCAAATATCCTCCCCTCAAACTGACACCTGGCCACTATGAGAGGGTGGAAACTTACTTTTTCAGGTAGGAAACTTTTATTTCAAAATTATGGACAGATTATGAATAGTGTCATAAACTGAATGTTTGTGTTTTTCCCTAAATTATATTTGTGGAAATCAAACTGTCAACATGATAGTACTTAGAGATGTGTTCTTTGGGTGGTGACTAGGTTAGGAGGATAAGCCCTTATAAATAGGATTCATGCCCTTAGAAGAAGACACCAGGAAAGTAGCTTGCATTCTTTCCTACATGTGAGGATACTGTTAAAATAATCCTTAAAACAATTAAATTTGGTAATTTTTTTTGTTTGTTTGGGGTTTTTTTTGTTTTGTTTTTTAGCAAAGTGAAGCAAAACAAATGATTCATGAATCGGGCAGCTCCCGGAACCAGAGCAGGTTCTGAGAACTTCAACCAACAACCATTACAAAGTATTTATAGAAAAATGGAAGTGAAGCATAGAAAACAACTTACTTTGCTGTAGTCTATTAAGTCAATTAATCAATTGGTTAAAGCTTGATTAATCAGTTGCAGTGCCTCCTGCAATCAACCAAAGTTCAGTTCCTGCAATTAAATTTTATGTTAGTTTGGTATGTTGGGCCCAGTGCAGATGCCCAGTCAAAATCCATGGTCACCCCAAATTTTGTTTGACAATTCTCTGTCATATGAAGAAGACAGTCATCTGTAACTCAGAAAAGGGCCCTCAGGAGAACTCAAACATGCTGGAACCCTTATTTCTCCAGTTTCTAGGACTATGCGAAATAAATTTTTGTTTTTTAGAAGCTATCCAGTTTATGGTATGGTACTTTGCTATATTAACCTGAGCTGACTAAGACAAATAGCATTAGCTTTGATATTTTTAAGAATTTGAAATAAAAATATTTATATGAGGGGCAGTAGGAGTAGTTTGGTAGCAGAGCTCTTGCTTAGTATGTGCAAATACCTGGCTTTGATCCCCAGCACCACACGCATGCAAAATTCTAATGTAAATGCTTTTATTATTTCTGAGGTTAGAGTTTACAGGGATAACCATTGAGAAGCCCTTGCTCCTTTTAAGGTTGTGTCAAAGCAGATGCTTAGGGCTGATGGGGCAGGACTGGCTCCCAACCTCTACATCACTGGCTCCTCCCTATACAAACAAGCATCTTTGGTAAAAGAGGACATGAGTCACTGGCCCCTAACCCAGGCCCTTAGCAGTAAGTAGGAGGACCAAATATATTTTAGAATTTTGAGGATTTTAGAAAAAATGTATAAATTATACATTTTACAATATCCTCCATAGTTACTTTGAGACCAATGACCAATGACATATACCTGTCTGCAAGGAACTGTATGACATATGCAAAATGGGATCAAGACTGTAAACCAGGTTGGGCGCCTGTAATCCCAGTGGCTCGGGAGGCTGAGGCAGGAGGATTGCAAGTTCCAAGCCAGCTTCATCAACTTAGTAAGGCTTTCAGCAACTCAGCAAGGCTTTCAGCAACTCAGTGAGATGTTGTCTCTAAATTAAAAAATATAAAATAGAGCTGAGGATGTGGCTTAGTGGTTAAGTACCCTTGGGTTCAGTCTCTCATACCAAAAAAAACCCCAAAAAACCGTAAAGCTCTCCAGGTCAGTGCAGGTCAGGGTTTGCTGGTGATAAATTTAGAAGAGTCTATGTTTTTCTGCCCATGGAATTTACACAAGATAGTCTTGGGGCTTTCTGGGTTGTAGATTCATAAACATGGAATTGGAAAACAAAAGGGGAACCTTGATCACTGATGGTCTCTGCCTCTGTTCAGTTGGCTTCTCCCCAGATTCAGCTGTAGCTCTCTTGTCACAACCCATACTCTCAAGAATGAATCAAGTCCTAAGAGAACAGCAATAATTGCTTCTGAGGGTGGAGCCCCATGATTCAATTACCTTCCAGTAGGACCCACCTCCTAAAGCCTCTGCTACCTCAACATGATCACACCAGCAACCAAGCTCCCAGTATGTGAAGCTTGGGGAACACACTCAATCCTATGATACAATAGCAGTATACAAGGCACAAGTCCTACCCTCAGAAAATCTGCAATTAAGTAGAGAATAATCCTACAAACTAATGGGAGAAATCTTGTAAGAGTCATGAGAGGGGTAGATATTTGGTTTGGGGGTTATATCTAAGTTGCAGGAAGAGAGTTTTTTGTTGTTGTTGTTGTTTGTTTCGCTTTGTTTTGTTTTTTAAGATTCTTGCTCCTGAACTGAGTCTTCAAATATAAATATGTGTTTCTTAGGCAAGTGAGAGAGAAAGTTTCTTTTCTCCTACTCACTAGAAGAAGAAGTGTGAGTAAATGTGAAGAGTAAACCAGCAAGTCTTCACATTTCCTGCAGATGATATAAGGCATTCTAAGTAGAGGATTCTCTGTTCTGTAAACAAAATGAAGGAAGGCATTAAGAACATTTTAAACTCTGGGAAATGATATAATTGGGCTTGTTCTTGTAGCTTACAGGCACAAAATCTGACATGGAGTAGTCCATCTGATTTTCTTTTTCTTGTAGGTAACTTTCTAGTTTGGAATGTTGCAAGATTTCTTCTTTATTTTTGGAGTAGAAAATTTTTATTTTCCAATTTTTTCCTCAGCCAACCCACAGATTTAGTTTTTTTGAGTTCTGGGTAATTTTCTTCTTTTATTGATTTGAAACATTTCTTCACATTTCTTTTTTTGAGTTCCTATTACCTCTCATGTTAAGATCTTCCAGATCCATCTTTCAAGTTCTTTATCTTTCCTCAAAAAAAATTTTTTTGTACCATAAATTGAAACTAGGGACACTTAGTCACTGAGCCACCTTCCTAGTCCTATTTATCTTATTTTAAATTTTGAGACAGGATCTCACTAAGTTGCTTGGGGCCTTTGCTAAGTTGCTGAGGCTGGCTTTGAACTTGCAAATCTCAGCCTCCTGAGCCACTGGGGTTACTGGCATATGCCACCATGCCCAGCTTCAAGATTTCTTTTTGACTTTCTTTTTGACTTTTCCTTTTCTTTTTGACTTTCTGTTTGTGATATTTCTCCAGTATCACTATTTGTATCTAAACAGTGATGATCCTCTTAATTAATTTCTTCAATAATATTTTCAGGAAATCTTCCTTCTTAGGTTTAGAAACTCTTGTGTAGGATGTGATCCTCAATTACTGCTCTATCACTTTTGATTGGTTTTATATCCCTCTAGTGACTCCTTTGTTGGTAAGTATCTGCATTGTTTGAGTTTTCCTCTGACTTCTGAGATGTGCGATTGTCCTTGCTTTCTCTTAGATCAAATAAGGGTATCATTTATTGGTTAGATTAGTTCTCAGAGAGATGGAGCCAACATACTCTGTTGAGTTGCAGGTGACTGCTTCTCCCAGGGAGTTCGGGGATCTTTCTACTTCTCATGCTCTTGTTGATTCAGGAATAGAAAGGTATTGACTCCTCCAAATAATCAGAGAAGACAGAAGTCTGTTACCTGGGAATTTGAAGGTCTCCAAGGGCTATCCTTCCCCCTGAGGGTACTTGCTTGTCTTTGCCCCTGGTCACTCTGCTCCTGGCTTCAACTTGTGTTCATAGGTTGCCTGGTCTATAAGGAAGATGACTCTGAACCAGCTTTGCCTGTGGTAACTTCCACAGAGCCTAAGACCCCACTTGGGACACTTAAACACTGAGCCACATTCCCAGCCCTATTTATCTGATGGTTACTAACACCAGAAGCTGCTGGGATCAGGAGAGATAGAAAGGTTGGAGAGAGGACATGGGTTTCTATCTTCCTAGAAACCATAGAACTTGTTAAGTTGGTTTAATCCTATCTGCATCAGAAGCACTAGAGCTCTTATTAATCAGGAGGGCCCTTTGAGATGGTGGTCAGGAATACACATTTGCTCTGCCAAGCTCACTGTGTCACCCAGATGTACATCAAATGTTGAGAAATAATGATTTGGAGAGGGAAAGTAACCCCCTTATGACCTACCTCAGAAGTCAATAAATTATGACCCCATTTATGAACTGCCTCAGGAAGGAGTAATTTTCAATGCCTAGCGTCTGGTAAGACAGGTGTCCAGTGCTCCAAACACTGAGATTTACTTAGCAATATAGCCAAGAGCTTGAAGGCAACCAAAGAGAGATAGTTTAGGAGCACGTATTTGAATTTTATGGCAAATGAGATACTTTAAAGCCAGTTTTTGTTGTTTTCTTTAAATGGTGATCTCTAGACCTTAGCAAAAGAGTAATAAAAAATAAAGCATAACTTTTACACTTGTTTTTAGTAATCATTCCAAGTAAACCAGTTTATGGATTAAATATTTTTCTTTCAGAAAACCAGTTTAAACTTTTGTATTTGTTCTTGGATGATAGGTCATAGGAGAACAGTCCAGAGATACCACAAATGACATTTCCTTTTATATGGGCTCCATTTCAGTGGCGAGTGTGTCCCCTGTGTCCCTGTCCTATGGAAGTATTTTCTCACATGTTAGACACCTTAAGGCTGTTTGTCCAGAGGGTACACTGCCACCTTATGGGGCAAAGCTTTCTTGTCAATTTCAGCCTGCTTCATCATTGTTTATTTCTAGCCACAGAAGTAGGGAATCATATCAGGCCAGTTGTAAACCACCTAATATATTTTAAAACAATTATCACATTTTATACAGTGGGGAACATGGTGGTTTCCTAAATAATTATTGCCTTCTGGATTTAGGTGCTACAGAGGTGTTTTCATTCTAGGTTTATACACAGTTAATGTTCTGAAAATGGCATTGTCCTCAGCAGAAATACAGTTCTTACTTGGTCCAATGAGTTTCAGTTTCTCTTCCATAAAATTTTGTTCCTGTTTAAATGGTAAGAGTTTAGGGAAGGCCAGATATATGGAAATTAATATTCAGACAGGATGACTGATAAGGTCAATAATTTTGGTATATTAATAATATGTCAAAATGTGTTGAACAAATTATGTTTGAGAACATACTGAGGTCCATCTACTGTCCTAAGCACCAAACCCTTCCTTTCCAAGATTGTTTTGTTCCAGTAATGAGAGGGCTACAATTTAAGTCCAGTAAAGATGTGAGTCGGGGCTATTGTGAAGGAGGGAGAGAGTGCAGGCAGAGATGGGGCTGGGAGACACAGTGGGAACGGTGTTGGAGCTGAGGCTTCTGGGCTGGAGATGGTTTCCAGTTATGTAACCAGGAAGTTTGGAAGAATGACTTGAGGGGATTGGCACTTTGAAAGCAAATCCACCTGATCAAAGTGGTTTCAGTGGACCGAACTGGGCTGGGTGCTGCCTTCTGGGAAATAGTGTTATAGAACAGCCCTAGAGATATCCAGGACTGAAGACTGTGGAAGGGTAAACACCATGTGGAAAGGTTCAACACTGTTTCCATGCACCCAGTATAAAGGAGACATTGAGAGGCTGGGGTTGTGTCTCAGTGGTAGAGCGCTTGCCTAACACATGTGAGGCACTGGGTTCAACACAAGCACCACATAAAAAGATAAATAGAATAAATTAAAAAAAAAGATGTTGATAAATTTAATATATAAATTATTTTAGTTTTGTTGACATGCATCTCTGTGATATTAATGAGGTTCTGTGTGATATTTTAACACATGGATATAGTGTGCACCAACTAAATTGAGACTCCCTTTATCCACCATCCCCCCCCACCCTTCATAACCTTTACTAATCACTATTCTACTTTCATGTTGACAGTTTTAGCATCCACATGTGAAATAATATGTGCAGTACTTGTCTTTCTGTGTCTGGCTTATCTCATTTAATAATGTCCTCCAGTTCCATCTGTATTGCTGCAAATGAGATGTCATTTTTCTATAGGCCTGAATAATATTTCATTGTGTATAGATACTACATTTCCTTTATCCATTCATCTGTGATTGGCACCTAGGTTGATTGCATATCTTAGCTATTGTCAATAATGCTGCAATAAACATGGGCATGCAGGTATCTCTATGGTATGCTGATTTCATTTTCTTTAGATATATAGCCACAAGTGGGCTAGCTGGATCATATGATAAATTTTGAAGAGACAGAATATCAAATTTGTATGTTAGAGAAAGCACGAAAAGAATTAGAGAAACTGAGATGGGTGCAGTGGCAAAAACCTGTAATCCCAGCACTTAGGGAGGCTGAGACAGGAGAATCGCGAGTTCAAAGCCAGCCTCAGCAACGGCGAGGCACTAAGCAACTCAGTGAGACTCTGTCTCTAAATAAAACACAAAATAGGGTTGGGGATGTGACTCAGTGGTCAAGTACCCCTGAGTTTAATCCCTGGCACCAAAAAAATTTGTAAGTTACACATTGTAAGTTCTAGAAAGTAATAAATACATGTTCTTTCATAAATATTAAAATTAAGAATTTTAATATTTGATTGAAATGACCCCCATTTCCAATTAGTCCAATTTGAAGTTGTGTAAAACATCTTTTTCTCCACATTTCCTCATCAAGAATTTTCTTACAGGTGATGTGTAAAGTTTAAGATAGCATTTGTTTCTACATCTCCCCGAAAGCTACATGAATGCCTTATTGCTGATGCCTTTCAGTAAAGCAAGTCAGCGTTGGTCACCTTGGTTTTAGTAATGCTACATGAGCTCTTTATAGACTTTTGAGACTTAGGCCAGCAAAATAAATACCACAACTCAAAGTTTACTTAAAGTAGCGTAGGATTCTGTGTTCAAGACTTCTTGCCAAGAAAATGCGGTTCACTGTAGTTCACAGATAGAAACAAAAGGTACAAACATAGAAATGGTTTTATTGTGGGGCTCTGTAATAGGACAAATAATCAGCCCAAACCAGAGTTCCAACATTAAGAGAACAGTGTACAGATTTTAATATATTAACATAATGTAATGTACAGCCTTTAAAGTCTGTTTTTAAATCCATGCAAAGTGTGAAAAATGGTTACATTATCAAATTAAGCAAAAAATGAGAAAATAATACAGTGTGGATACAATTATATAAAAATGCATGTCTATGGTGGCAAAGCTGTGCTTTAAAGAAATTTCTTGATTTTATTTTTGCTCATTTGGTTTTTACCATAAAAACACTAGAAAATTAGTTTTATCTGAGCAACTAGGGCTTATTTGCTTGGATCAGCTTGACTAGGGTACATTTTGAGTTCAGAATGTGATTCTTTGCTCTTTGTTGGGAGCCACTAACAATCCCATTTTATCTTTCTTGTCTTACCACCAGTAGCAGTGGGAATGACAACATGGACCTCGCTCATGTGCTGTTAAGGAAGTTTGGAGATCAGGATCCTCTCTGTGCTGATTTAAACCCAGATATGTAAGTATTATGTGCCCTATGCAAAAGCAAAGTTTCCAGCCAGCAATACAGTAGCCTGGAAGGACCCTTTCCCTTTAAGTCTGATTATTTAATGTTAGAAATTTATATTACATTACAGGAAATTAATGTTAGCCTAATGAGTAGATTGTTATTGAAAATGCCCTGATATAAGATTCCTAAATGCCCCTATCCCCACTTCATAGACAGATGATTTGTATTATGTCAAAAATTAATAGCATTCCGGGGCTGGGGTTGTGGCTCAGTCATAGAGCACTTGCCTGGCAAGTGTGAGGCACTGGGATTAATCTTCAGCACCACATAAAAATAAATAAGTAAATAAAATAAAGGTATTGTGCTTATCTACAACTAAAAATTTTTTAAAAAGCATTCAGTTTGCTTAATAAAACCCAAAGCTAAAAAGAACAAAGTAGCAACTAAGTATGAATTATATATAAGCCATTATGTACTTTTAGAGAAAACTTATACATATGAAAAGATTAATTACAAATTTCTTTTTAAATAAGAGACATATATGGTCAGTCTAAGTGAGAATATGTGGCAATTGTCTGTGTGTGCCCAAGTTATTTCACTTAAATGCAATGTTCTCTATTTCCATAAATGTTCACACAAATGACAAGATTTCATTCTTTGTGAATAATTTTCCATAGGGCATACATATCTACATTTTATTTATCTATTAATCCACTGATGGAAACCTACGTAGCTTCCATATCATAGAAGCAGAGAGTAGAATAGAGGTAACCAAGCCTGGGAAGGGTGGAGGGGAAGGAGGAGAGAGGATGGTTAATGGGTACAGAGTGAGGTTGGACACAAAGAATAACTTCCAATGTGATGATTAACAATAATTAATTGAATATTTCAAAATAGCTAATAGAGTGTTTTGATTGTTCACAACGTAAAGAAACAATAAATGTTTTAGATGATGGATATGCTAATTGTCCTGATCTGATCATTACATGTTGTATACATATACTAAAATATGATACCATACATCATAAATATATATGTGCAGTTATTATGTGTCAATTAAAAATTTAAAAACACTAAAACCCAAAAACTCAGTATATAAGTGTATAAATTACTTTAAAGATAATTTTTGTAGTATTTGAAAAGAGAGATGACCTTCATAAAAAACCTTGATAAAGTATCTTTCTACATAAATAGTTCTTATTTTTCTGAAATTTTATTTATTTGAAGATCTGCTATAAATAAAGTACTACTGTAAGAACTGAGATTAATAAAGAATATGGCCTGGTCTCAGGGAATTTACAATTCTGAATAGAACAAACGAGGCAAATGATAAAAACCATAATGGTACACTGAATGATAGAAGTGTATTTTTAAAGTAATAAATACAGACATCCAGACAAGAATGCAGTATCTGCAATATGTTTTCTAATTTGTGATGACATATTTTGCCCATTAGTCATATTGGTAATTAGCTCGAGACTGAATAACTATTAATGGTCTCAGTATGGAAGAATTAAAAGAAAATTAATTATGTTGCTTCACTTTATTCTTCTCTTGGAAAACAAAGTAATTTATTTAACTAGGTTTTTAGTGGTGATGTTTTGATTTCTCTTTCCTTTAATGAAACATGCAGGACATAAAATACATGTGCGTTTTGGGAAATTGAAATAACCCAGAGTCTCATGTGATCCAAACTTGGCCTCACGTGGCATCAAGGAAAGGCCAGTTAGTAGGGGGAAAAAAAGTTATTTCTTTCATTTAGTCTCTCAGGAACAAATAAAAAGGGAATAAATGCTTCAAGGACAGCAGAACATATTTACAATTCTCTTTGGACATCTATTTAGCTTTCAGTTACTTTGCAAATATTGCAGTGGCCCTCCAAACTCTTGGCCTGCCTCTCTGCTCCAGAGTGCTGTCCCTCAGCCCAGCCTGCACACTACCCTCATGGTGTATCCCCTGCCCTTTCTTCTGCCTTTCTGGGTTTATGTTATTTTCTCTCTTTTGTTGGTGAAGTTCATATATCTGTCCTTAACTCATTTCTATCTTGGAACCATTTCTACCCATTTCCCTAGTTAGCATATTGAAAAGCTTTGAGCCTATGGGGCTCTGGCATGCAAGAATGTTTGAATACTTATATTAATAATAATTTATGTCCATGTTGCACAGACAATGCTTGATTCACAAGGGTCCCAAATCAAAGCAAAAAGCTTTTCTTCAGTAAATTTCTTTCTGGAAGAATAAAATATTATTGGATTCAATGATATCTACATTTTTACCTTCCTGGCAGACTTTAGCAAGCACTTGATCATTAATCAGGGAAACATTCTGAAATAATGGATGAGAGTCTGCTCACAGATTGCTTTTCTGTTGAGATACTCAGCACTGAAGCATCACATGCAAAATTCTTATGTTGAACAGTGACTTTCACCTCCCCCCACCACAGAAGGACAGTAAAGAATTCCACAAAAACTAATTATGGTATAAACCTGGCCTAAAATAGTTTTACTCATACTAGTCAATGGTACATAATTTAAATTTTAAAATATTTTAAAGTTGCCCATTTTTAGAAATAGAATGCTAGATGTACCTAATTTGTTTCATTTTATAAGGCTCATATCAGTTGGCACTCTGGTGATAAATTCTCCTAATATTTCTGAGGCAAAATGGTCACTTTCCATACCCATTTTTGTTAGAGTTTTAATATGAAACAAATGTGCTAGTTAGCAAATCTTGTATTTCTATAAGATCTCAAAAGCCCATCAGGGAGATGTGTAAGATATATTGTCATAAATTTAAGAAAGCCATTACCATGATTAGATTGCAGAAATGTGACACATTAACTCAGGGGCCTAATATCTCCAGTGCTCAGGACTGCCTAGGAGTCTTGTTGGCCTACAGATGCTCAGGAGATGGGATCCTTGGAGTCTGGACGGGACATGTCCCCTGTGAGGTGCTTGTAAAGTTAGAAAAGGAGGTCAAGGGTCATAAGCATCAGTGCATGTGTTAGGCATCAAAGGTTCAGGGTGGAAAACACAACTGGGACCAGGCTGCCTTAACCTGATTCTCATCTCCACCACTTATTAGCTGTGTGACCCGGGCATCTAACTGAACCTTTTTTCTTTCCTTTGTTGGCATCCATATCCTACCTCTATAGAAAGAACATCACTTACCTCAAAAACCAGGGTAACCCCTATGGAGTGCTTTTTTGATACCAGGGATTGAACCCAAATCAAAAGGAGCTAGGGGAAGAATAATGAAAGGATTGGTAGAGAAGAAGAGGGCTAACCCTTGCAGCAATTCATTAAATCATGCATATTTGCTCTATTAGTCTGCTTTCTGTTGCTATAATTAAATACCCAAGCCTACACACTTTATAAGAAAAGAGGCATGTTTAGCTCACATTTCTAGAGCTTCAAGAGCATGGTGCTGGCATCGATTGGCTCTGGTGAGGGCTTCATGGCAATGGCATCACAATGGAAGGACTGCATGTGGAAGAGATCAGATGACAAAAGAGATTTGGGGATCTGGTTTACTTTTTTGATTACAATCTGCCCTTTCAGGATCTAACTGGAGTTCCATCAGAACTGTATCAATTGGAGTTGGTGCCCCCAATGATCTACTTACGTTCTACCAGTCCTCACTTTTAAAATTTCCTCCTAACACCATCACACTGTGGACCAAGCTTCCAGCAAATAGTATTTACTACCCATCATCTGAGACGTGTATCTGAAGCAAAAAGGGCTAGCTGGAAATAGGAACAATTATGGTTTAAAAAGCAATTATCAGATAAAGAAGTGTGATTATATACACAACTCCCTTAGGTATTATTTGTATGTTAACTTTTAATCCTTAAACTGAATCCTCATAAGCTAATCAGTCAAGGAAATAGTACTAGAGAAGCCTTCAAATTATTTTTAATATTTCAAAAGTTACCTGGAAATTGTACTTTACTAGCCTAGTTATTAGAAACGTCAAGTTTCCTTGCATGACCTGTAATTTTTCCAGCTTGGCATTTTCATAGTGAGTGTCTCATGCTATAGCAACTCCTCCAGACAAAAAGCCTGAGCTTGGAGCTCAGCAGGCCAGTCCTTCTGCTGTGTGATCTTGAGCCAGCTGCTTAACCTTTCAGGACTCTACTTATTCTTCAAAAAAATGGGGCCGAGAAAGGTTTGGTAAAGATATCTAGCCAGTGCTCATAATTCAGTAAAAATGTTTCCCGATTTTTGAGTAATTAAGAATAAATCATTACTAAAGTAAATTTTGATTTGTAAATGTTAGAAAAAATTATGAGGTCTGGAACCAGCAAAGATAAAAAGTTACAGGGAAACTCTAGAGTACAAAAAAATGTTTGAATCGCTGTTGCCTGTCGTTTTCATAACTGTTTCTGTAGCACAATCTTCAAAGTGAAGATGTAAAAACTGCTTTTCTGTAAGTGATGATTAAATTACTGAGTCATTCTAAAGAAAGGAATTAGAAGTTTGCTGTGTCTGTGAATTGCCTTTAGGTACCTGGGATGAGTCAGGGAGCCTCTAGACTTGCCATAAACCCAGAGCCCCCATGAAAGCCCCAGGATTCCTGGCAGTGTATGCAGTACAGGGAGCCAAGCAAGCATTGTGTCACATAATGGAAATACTGGCACTGTAATAAAACATTGTCATCAGATTAGCAGCTCACACTGGGAAAACAAATGTCAGAGCTCTGCCTTCACAGCAGCAGGAGGTGATTATCTTATGAACTGTGTTCTACTGTGACAGGACTCTCTTTTATGGAAATAAAATAGCTTTGTAATCCAAAAGATCATTCCAATTCTCTCCTTTGTTCTTTAGGAAGAATTCTTCATGCTGGTCTAGGGATCCCTTCCCTCACTCGAAGTTTCAGGATTCATGTGGCTGCCTGGTAGGTTTCTGCATTTTTGATCTTTTTAAATAAAAATTGTAAGTGAAAAAAAATGAATTTACTCCGTCTGTAAAATGTTCATTTTCATTATTCGACTCCCTCCGACTTTTTGGTTCACTTGATTGGCTGATCATACAAAACTTGAATAGACCCCACTCTGTCCTGTCCCCTTATCCACTGCCCCACTGCTCTTGGTTGTGAACATCCCCATTGGCATTCATTAAGCGAGAGCATCTTTAGTTAATAATGAAACCTGGACCCTTGTAAGGTGATTTTCCCACATTTCAAGGCATGATGACATCAAGGCACTTGGAATATTTTTATCTGAAAGCTAGATATTAAAAATGAAGATACCACTTAGCATTTCTAAAATGGTTGATTTACACAAAAAATATGGATGTACATGTACCACTATTGATGTAAAGGCTGTAGCTGCCTAGTCTGAAGGAGAGTACATTGAAATTTATTTGGAAAATGAATTTGGACTCATCTCAAAGAACATCTCAAAAGCTGATTAATAAAAGGCTTAGACCTGTTATCCATGGTTGACAACTGAATATGGCAATCCTAATTTACATGGAAAAAGGAAAAGAAAAAAATCTTAATTGAGGATCTGTGAAGGAAATGGCCATGTGGAACACATGTTTTCAGGCCTTTCCTTTTAGTGACCCATGGGTGCATTCTTCTTAATAGTCTGGTGACTTAAGAAAGTTTGCTTTTGGAGGGCTTGGTCAGCTTTCTTCTCTTAGACAAAGAAATGTAAGAAAGAGCAGTGACACAGTACTTATAATGGATATTCTAAGGGTTGGTGGACCTGAGAGGGCTGATGGACTTCTCCATGGTTCCTTTTGGTCTTATGGTCAAAAAGGTCAGCTATGTTTGGTGTCCCTTTGCAGTAACCAGCTAGCTCAGCTATTTTTGCTCAGAGTTTTTGTTTGTTTGTTTCCCCATAATTATTTCCCTTTCTGTTGTTTCTTCCATGTACTCATAACACTTTTAATGTTTCATACCATGCTCTTGTTCTCTTGATTGAATCATTCTATAATATCAGTAGTCTTTTTTTTTAACCAGCTTATCCAAAGTTTATTGTAATTAGATTGGTATCAATGGTTAAAGGATAAATGAATAAATATCAGAGGCTTATGTTTATGTTCCTAAATGCATCCCCATTCACAAGAACTGTAAGATTTCAGTGAAATATATGCAAGAATGAAAGATTTCATCTGAAAAAAGTTTCATAGCCAAATAAATTTCAAAAGTGCTGGTTAGAGCAATATTCAAGTTTCCGAACCTGGTTAAAGCAAGTCTGTTTGCTACAGCTCTTCCAGAAGTTGTTAGATGATAATGTGTATTTGAATTGACAATAGGGAAAAGAAGTGCAGTGTTGCCAGCACACTATTTAACTAATTATGTTTCTGAATGTATGCCAAATCATTTTTTTTTTTGGCCCATGTTCTTTGAGATACTCTTTGAGAAACACTGGTCCATCAGAGTACCTCAACAGAGAGGGAATTGAGATGAGAATAATAAAGTCCTCAAGGAATGGGTGTTGCTTCTTGGGGTGTGTTCCAAAGAGACACTCATGAAGGTACATGGAAGGTGGCCCACATCCAAGGCCTTTTCTCAGGTCCTTAGTGATCATGTTAAGCCAAGTTAACTGTCTTTGGCAGAGGGCAAAATATTTCTCTCCTCTTAAATTCATGTGTGCCATCCAAAAGTGCTGGGTCCACAAGAATGTGTCTGTTTCCACACATTTTAATATGTCATGGCTCTCCTAAACCCACAAAAAAGTTCCAAGGTTACTTTTTCTCATTATTTGGAACAGACATCACTAGGAAGACTCCCAGTGAATGGGAACTGAGCAAGCTCTGAAGAACATTCAGGAAATTTTATGGCCCTAGCTCTTGCGATTAATGGCTACAGTATGAACAAGAACATACAGTCAAGAATGTGTATGGCTTAATATGTGGTGACTGGAGGGGGTATTTGTTTCCTATGGCTACTTTAACAAACTGTCATCTATAAGGTTACTGGAAAACACACACACACACACACACACACACACACACACACACCCCACATTTATTCTCACACTGTTCTGGAGACCAGAAGTCTGAGATGAGTATCAGTGTTATTTCAGTCTAAAGTCTGAAATCAAGGTGCTCCCTCCAAAGGCCGTAAAGGAGAATGTGTTCCTTGACTCTTTCAGCTCCTGTAGGCTTCTGGCATTCATTGTCTTGTGGCTACATGATACAAATCTCTGTCTCATGGTCACATTAAAGGTTGTCATGTTAATCTGTGAGTTAGATAATTGAGTTTGGCTGAATTATGTAGCTCTATATTCTATTTTAATTGGCAAGTAGAAGTTATGTGTATTTGTCGTGTAGAACGTGATGTTTTGATATGTGTATACATTGTGGAATGGCTGAGTCAAGCTATTCCTGAAAGAATGCATAATTAAATAGATGGACTTAGCCATTGCACAATGTGTCACTTATCCTTTCGGGGGGTGGGTAAGAATAATTAAAATCTATTTTGCAGCAGTTTTCAAGTATGCAGTCTATTGTTTTCAGCTATACTCGCTATATTGTACACTAGATCTCTTAAATGCATTCCTCGTGTTTAAGTTTTATGTGCTTGACCAACATCTCTCCATTTCCCGCTCTTTCCCTTCTTTAGTCTCTGGAAACCACCATTTTATTCTCCATCTCTTTACGTTCAACTTTTTAGATTTCACATATGTGTGAGAATTTGGCTGAACTACAATTTGCAACAATTCTTCTTCTTCTTAATGTCTTTCCTCAAGCCTTTTCATCAAGAACCTAAAAGAAATATCTTGAGCATATACAACCTTTCTTACTTTTTCATAGTTTTTTTTTTTTTTGGTACTGGAGATTGAACTCAGGGGCACTCAACCACTGAGCCACATCCCAGCTATATTTTGTGTTTTTTTTTTTTAATGTAGAGACAGGGTCTCACTGAGTTGCTTAGTGCCTCATTGTTGCTGAGGCTGGCTTTTTCATAGTTCTTTTGGGTATTTCTGAACCTAATGATGAACCCGTGCACAGGCATGGCTGTTTTTATTTCCATTTTGCAAATAAGAAAACCAGTTTCCAAAGCCAAAATGAAAGGCTCAGAGATGATCATTTCCTATTTCCATATATTATTGTCTTTCGAATTGGAAGCAAAGTCCTTATAGTCTAAACTCATCTGTGGCAGGGTGCGTATCAGTGACCACTGCCTCCCACCTCGTTTGGTGGTCATTTTGTGATTCAGACGTGGTGCTAGCACTCTAGTGAGCTGCCAGGAAAGAGCTGTTTGAATTCTACTTTAGACACTTATGAAAGAAGCACATGCCTTTGAATTCTCCTGCTTATCTTCCTGCCACTAGTTACCTCTGACTCTCTTTCAGGTTCATCAAACACAAGATCACCCCAGCGAAAACATTTCTCCCTTTTTAGTTCTTACAAATCTGCTCAAACTTACATTCAGAAAAGGATTTGAAGTTCTTAGATATAATTGACTGCACAGCTTACAGTGGAATTCTGGCACAATTCTCAAATATAGGAGACTCTTAAAGAGATTTTGGAAATCAGAATGTATAAAAGGCTGAAGATAATTGATTAAAAACCAAAACACAGAAAAGGTCACATTTAGTTTAAAGCAATGATGGTAGACCGGTTTGTAGGCTATGGAAACATTTCTATTTTTATCCTTTGAAAACTATTACAGAAGTGTCCAAATGGAAGTGCTGGGGCTCCTTACCTGACCAACTGCCTGGGCCATACCCTGCTCAATCTCTCAGGCTTCAATGTGGAGGAGTACTTGCTGATGCCATCTGAGAAACCGAGGTGTGTTAAAACTGTCCCTGGATCTTTTCTATTGTCTTTGAATTACGTTCCTCCTCCGAATATATGGGGAATTAATTCCACCAGTTCTGAAGATACTGAAGTTCATAGAAGCTCAAGTCCTCAATATAAACTAGCATAGTACTGCATATGACCTGCATATGTCCTCTTTATACCATAAATCATCTCTAGATTACTTATAACTTATACAATCCAAATGCTACTTAAATAGTTGTTATACAGTATTGTTTAGGGAGTAATGACAAGAAATAGAAGTCTGTACATGTTTAGTACATGGTAATATTTTTCCTGTGTGTTTTTCCTCCACAGTTGGTTGAATCTATGTTTGTGGGACTCAAGGTTATAGAGTGCCAACTGTGCTATAGAAAATGTATTGTTTCAAATGTTAATGTTGATGAAATCTCAAAAGTCTAATACTCACCTTGGTGTTCATAAAAATCCCAAAGATATGCTGTAGGCCTTAATCAGACTTCTCACTGCTGGCTTTCAGTCTTTGAAGCACTGGGGGAAATCATATCAATTGAGATTCCATCAGTGGTAGAGGCTAGGGAGCCAGCAGCAGTTTTACTACTTTAGGGAATTCAAGCAGATGAGTTAACAACATAATGAAATAAAGCTCTCCTTTTAGAATTCTCTGTACTTTGCTGCATCTAGTATGGGAACCTGGGTACAAATGGTATCTTAAAATTCCTATGGGTGATTTTGGGAAAGCTTTTACTTTGTGCTGATTTTCCTTGAACCTGAGGAGGTGAATCCAGAGAAGGAGGTGGCAGGCAGGAGTGAATACTTCTCATTTTTTTTAAATCTCAGAAACATTCACCTCATTGTCAAATTTCCTAAACCTGCCAAATATAATGCATAGTTTCATATAGGTAGGCATCCTAGACGTGGTCCATGTTCCCTTGGATACACAAGGCCCTTTGCCTTTGCCAAACCAGCATGTCCTCATCCTCCTGGACACTGACTGACCTTTTGTACTCCAATGTGTTTTAACTGTGTCTCTCCTGCTTCTCCACCTTCTAGAGTCCTGAAAAATGTCCTGTAAACTCCAGCTTCTTTTTCTAACCTGATGGTTAGTTTTTTAATGGTAGGAATTTTTGTGCCCAGAACTTGGAATAGTATCTGGTACATCAAAAGTGCTCAATAAGCATCTGTTGAATGAATGAGTGAGTGAATTCACCTGAGCCAAGTAGGAATGCATTTCTATTCCTTTGCCTCAATTTTTGTAGCAAATAGAGGTGCCATGTATAGGACTGATTTTCCATATCCTTCTATCCAAAGAGTGGGAGACAACATTTAATACATGCCTTTATTTCTAATGTCACTTATTTTTGAAAGTTAATAGATGCTAGATACCATGCCACCCATGGAGATAACAAATTAAATCTATAATTTCCACCTAGGAAAAGCTCACAGAGCTACATGAAAGATAAGCTAGTCAGCAGAAGAGTAAAACCTAGGGTGGTAATTGATACAATATATGAGAATGTAGGGTACCAGGAGAATTCAAGGAGCAATGTCTCACCCAACTCTAGTATTCAGATGCCTTTCTGACCCAGATGAGATGTGAGTGGAGAGTGAGAGGGGCAGAGTAGTGTGGTCAAACCAAGGTGCCTGCACTGTTGTGATAGTCCAAGTAATCTTGAATAGTGGGCTTGTAGAGGAAATGGCCTTGATTAAAATAAAGTGCTGATGATCACAGCATGTGCTTGCATGGCATTTCCTAGCAAAGTGATAAGTTCTGAGAAATATACTTGCTAATGTGGTCAGCTTCATCCAGTTCTACTCCATAAGCAGTGCCCTTGGATGTTGGGATTGGGGAGTCACTTCCATAAGCAGCCTTGGGCTGTGTGGTTGGTCATTCTGCAGACCAGAGATCTGGCTACTGTCCTAAGACCTCCACACCTAGTGTGGTTGGTAAAAAAACACCCTCTGGGGAGAAGTCCTGGCACCCACTGATTGGAGCACTAACACAATGTTTACTATTACTAGGCTTGGAGGTTGGTCTTTTGAAGTGCAAGACCCCAGTGAAGTTGAAGACGTGAATGCAAACATGTCGCAACCAAGAACTCTGGCAAAGGTAATTGTTTTCTTTTTTTCTTCCAGTTTTAGAAAGTATTTAGGAAAATTAAAAATACAAGTATATTTTTGAGCATGAAGTACTGGGGGCTGGATCAAATCTTAGTGCTTTATACTGAGTATTAAGAATAGTTGTATGTAAACATTTCTTTGAAAGAGGAAATGAAATTTTGTGCTTTAGATTGTGTGGAAATAGAGCAAATAGGTTTCTGCTTTTGTTAAGACAGGACTTCATTTAATAAGAGCAAAACAAATGGGAAGATAATCTATTTTTAAAGATATCATAGTTGTGATAAGTAGAAATGTCACTACTGTCCCCAGTGGCCAAAGAATTCTGTCATGCGTGAACTTTAATTCCTCATCTTCCAGAAGGCTGATGGACACAGAGGTGACATTGAGAAATCAGCAAATACACAGGACGGCTCATAGGACCCCGAGATTTTCAAGCCCTGACAGAAGTATCCTATTAATTAAGAATAATTTTCTTGAAATTACAGAAAACAGGTGGCAAAATTTGCCAGGTGTGAGAAACTGGGATAGAGGAACATGCTTTTATCCACCAGTAGGAATGCAGAATTGGTGAATAACATAGATTTTCCTAAGAGAAAAAAAATCAACACAATCTTGAACTGGGGAAAGCTGAAGAATTAGTTTTGGTCTCCATGATTGGGGAAATAGTATGGTGTTCTACTGAGAGAGAAATTGGAAAAAAGCAGATTGTGGGAGGAATGTAAGTCCACTGTGAAAGAGTGCTTGTGAATTCATGTTAGGACTTCAGTGTAGAGATGACCAGAAATCATTTATTTCTGTCATGTGGGTATCTCATCTGCACTTCATCTCAACATAGATCTAATGAAACTGATGATCTTCCCAGAAGATACCCTCTCTACTCTGTAGCAAGGAACCTGGAAAAGCTAATCCAAATCAGGACCTGTGCATGTGAAAGTTCCCTCAGGGGAATTAAGACTCCTCACCTGTACTTCTCAGTGTAATCCCTGATGAAAATGTTAACAGTCACACTTTAAAGATAATTCCTAAAGAAAATTCAAAGTCATAGTGTGGATAGCTCAGAAATCCCTTCTATAGCAAGGTTTGTTCAAATCTTTTTTTTTCCTTTTTATAGGCAACATACATGAGAAGATTTATAGTTCAGTGTGAAAATATCATTCATAGATAGAGGATATTCACATGCATGGAATTCCAAGGTTGATAGACACCTTGAAATACATTTTCTGGCATAGACTGGAACATGTGTAGCCAATATTAAAACATGCTTGATTTGTAGAAAGAATCTATTTATTTCCTCTAAGAATATTTTTGCTTTTTAATCTCTCCAAACTCAGATCCTCTTTATTTGTAGTAGGTGGTTGTGTCTTAGCGTTTGGTGGTCAGGGGCCACTAATTCATGTGTTTCCTTGACACTTGTTCTGTTTAATATTGTTTTGATTGGTCTTCCTGCACTGGCATGCTTGAATGGTGACTTCTGGAGTTTTTAATGTTCTTTGATGTGTTCTTTGCCAGGCACAAGCATGCAAGTGAGTTGTATCTGGCTCTTTGAGAAGGAGTTTCTTTGCAGGAGGGCAAGGAACTGTTATTTCAGTGAGGTGTGAAGGACAGTCTGTGATCTGAAATACTCACTGGAGGCTACTGGTGGCTGATGTCATATCAAATGATTACATTAACCTTTCAGTAATTAATGACCAGCCAGCCTTTTCCTTTAGCTTCTAGGCTACATTGATAAGACATAGATGATATGATTTTCATAGTCTTTCTGAAGGAAAAATGGAAAATTTGCATATGAATATTCTTAATGCATGATTCATTACACTGTAGAATGTCTCTCATGCAAACTTTCCATGAGTTATGAGTTATTTCACTCATATCATGAGTGTTTAGTATTTAATCAAAACACTCTTTATAACATATATGCTTCTCATAAAAAGTCCGGATACTTTGCCTCTCTTGGTTGTTTTTAACCCCCTCCCCCATATATTTTATTCTGCTTGGAATTACAGGAATGCAAATATCCTCTGAGTGATTTTCTTTTCACCCTTCTGCTTAGTTATTTTTCTGAGGAGCCATTGCTCAGGACTCCTGAGATGTAAAGTCTACTTTGAAGTGGCATAATATGTTCCTAAAAGCAGATTAACTTCCTATTTCACTCATCAGACATTATCACTACCTGATGTAGGGGCCAGCAGGGAAGGAAATCCAACAACTGATTTCCAGAACACAGTCCAGGTTTAGAAAAATGTTCTTTGGAGGAAAAAAGAAAAAGCAAGAAAAGCTCTTTTGTTGAATGAGGCCAAATCCTACATGCTAATTTTAAGTTCAACATGTAGTATGCATTGCTTAAAGAATTTATAAAAGTACTCTCAAGTAAAGTCACTGTACAAAGAATTGATATCAAGTCTCAAGAACATTTTAAGCCTATTTCCTTGAAACTCCGTGAATCAATCATCTACTGCCAACATGATGCTATAAACAGCCATAAACCATCGGCAGCATACTTGCGCTTATTGGGTTGGGCTGCTGTGGGCTTTCTTGATAGGGGCTTGGTGCCCCAGTTGTGGGATGATCCTTAGCTGGACACTGGTTGTGCCTCCTGGGAATCTTCCCTAGTCCATCACTGTCACCCTTAGCCTACTCCTTACCAAATGCTTCCTCTCCATCTCCCTCCATGACTACATGTAAAGAGGACATTTGTAACTATGCCTTTGAGCAAGGTTTCAACCTACTTGTAGAAAGCTGGACTCTGGAGCCTGTTTACTTTGAGTCCAACCTGATGGTATTTCTCAATACAACTCCCTGCAGAGCACTCTAGGCTGCCTATTTATGTAATTAAGGTCCACAAGCCACTTCTTTGATTCTTGTTGAAAGAGGCTGCTCTTTCTAAAATGAAATTGAGGAATATCAGAGTACTAGGGAGCAATACCTCCTAAGTTCCAGTCCCTTTTGGTCCTTAAGCACCATTTTTCTTTCAGTAGTCTTAAACATGGTTCTCACAGCCATACCGTTAATCTTTATTCTGAAGTCATATGTTTCAACATTTTGCCTAGAAATCTCCAATCCAGGTTTGTTGGGCACAATTTCTATCTCCTATTTTCAAAGTTTCCACAGGTGACAATGCTTTGACACTATATAACAGGGACCACTGTACTGTTACTCATCTGAAGAAGTTTTCTTGCCACTTGTTTTTCCAGCATTCCTAGGTTTTCTCATCTGTTTCCAAATTTTGTGGTCCTGGAGATTGGACCCAGGAGCACTTCACCATTGAGCTACACCAGCAGTCTTTTTTATTTTTTATTTTGAATCAGGGTCTCATTAAATTACCTGGATTGACCTCAAATTTGTGATACTCCTGCCTAATCCACCTGAGTCACTGGCATTGCAGGTTGCTGGGATTTTAAATGTAGGCCACCACTCAGCTTCTTCATATCTTTTTGTCACTAGCTGCTGTTTTTGTTACAGCAACATTCTTCCCAGTGCTAATTATTCTATCAGTTATCTTTTGCCACAATAATGCTGTATAACAATAATTACCAACTTCAGGGACCTCAACAGTAGACATTTATTAGTTCATGAGTCTGGGAGATTCTGCTCCTTCAGGCCAGGTTGGGCTGCTCTTGTCTAGGAATGAGCGTGTGTGTGTCTGGGGGGGGGGCGGTTGGCTGGCTGTTGACTTGAGCTGCAATGATGGTGGATGTTTTAATTTAGGATCTTTAATATGGAGAGTATCCCTTGCATCCCTTTCATGATTAGAGGAGACACAACATGGAAAAAAGATTTTATTACTAATAGGTCTTGAGGAGTTCCCTGCGTGCCCACAGGACACGTGCATAGAGATCAGGGAGTGGAGAGGTAGCGCAGGGGCAAGGGCCAATGCCTTTTGTTGGGTCTAGGGTATTATCCAAACAGGTTTCCTACAGGGGGTTATAACTGGTGTATTTAAAGCAAGCAGGCACAAGTTCTAGGAGGTCACACTGAAACATGGTCACTGTGGCATATTTGCACTGTTTGGTCATTGAGGTAGGCTATATATCCTTGATTTGTCTTGTTCCATAAGGAGATAGCCACGAGGAGGAAGACGTTGAAGGCAGACATCTGGATCAGCCATGTAGAGGAAGTGGGAGGATGTAGAGAACAGGCTTTGCTTCTGGCCCGAAAAGTTCCCACTATATTCAACGTGAGGCAACATAAATTATAGAGTGTTGTGTGGGTGGTGCTCAGCCATGCTCTTGTGTCTTATCTCCAGCAATTCAGCCAGCCAGTGCTCCTTGGTGATGGCAAAGATACAGGAAGGGTTGCAGGAGCAGACCTGTGCTTTCAGAGCTCTGACAGCATCTGTGAGTCAAAGCCAGTCATACTGCTGAACAAAGTCAGGAATGGAAGATTGTGGCTGGGCACAGTGGTGCACACCTGTAATCCCAGTGGCTCGGGAGACTGAGACAGGAGGACTGTGAGTTCAAAGCCAGCCTCAGCAACAGTGAGGTGCTAAGCAACCCAGTAAAACCCTGTCTCTAAATAAAAAAATATGAAATAGTGCTGGGGATGTGGCTCAGTGGTCGAGTACCACAGAGTTCAATCCCCAGTATCCAAAAAAAGAAAAAAAAAAAAGAATGGGAAAGTCATATTGCAGAGGGCAGATTACATGAACGGTAAGAAACCAGGGGCCATTAAACTATCAACATGAACTTCGGATCCCAGAGAGGGTGAGCCAAAAGAGGCCGAGCAGGCAGGTTCTGGTCTCCCCAGTTCCACTCCACTAAGAAGCCACACTTTAGATTCTATACCATTGTATTGTGTTATTTTTAAGTTGAAAAAAATAATTCCGATTTTAAAATAAAGATTAAAACGAACAAATGCAACAAATTTGAAAGCCCCTGATCCAAGTCAAAGTCTACCATTGTCTCTGCTATTTCTATCTCCAGCTAATCAATTAAGGGACCAAAACTTGCATGGTGGAAGGTCATGGACAGGGTAAGTGGGAAATTTCAGATTCTAAAAGCAATGAGTTTTAGCTGTCCCTCGACTTTAACAAAAGCCTAATTTCTATTGATTTGTATCATTTCCAAAAATATTGGACCAGTTCAAGTATAGCTGAGGGGGTGTGATGGTAAGGGTGAGACCCAAGGGATGTTGCTATGTGGAAGACTATTCCTGAATTGCGTGAAAGAGATAGACCTACTTCAGACATGTGATGTATACTCTTTCAGTTCAGTGTTAACTTCTCCAATAAAGGACTCAAATTTTTCTCTCCTTTGCAGAATTGTAGGTTTAAATTGCTTTAGGATTTTGGGGGGATCTCACATAATCCCACACTCTTTAGTCATAGCCTTGAAATATCAGAGTGTCCTAGGTTCTATGATTAGTAGTTCTCAAGCTGCAGTCCTCCTTGGAATTTAAACGATGATGAGCAAGGATTACTCTATGAACCTAAGAAATATTTGAACAAAGGGATTAGAGATGTGAAAGAGATGAGCGGGTCTGTTTTCTGAATTTTTTGTGAAGTGGACTGAGAAAGAATTAGGGAACATTGTCTTGAGTAGCAGGATTTTTTTGTTTTTTAATGACATGAGCAATATTTAATTACTCAGCTGTTCCTATGAATACAATAGCTGCCACTCAGGATCCCACTTTAATAATATTTGAGTTCTCAGACAAGTGACTTGAAGTCTGGTTCTTAACTTTGCAGAAACTTCTGTGGAAAGCTTATATAATTTTTCTGAGAGTTAACTTTCTGTGGGGTAGCTTCAATTCTTCAAAGTGGTTTGTTACAAAGACAGGATTGGCTAGAGAAACGAGTTCTTCATTCACTTGAATTAAGACCCACATATGCTGGTTGACTCTTTATATTTCTTGAAGTTACCATGCTTTCCAGACCAAGAATATATTTTTCATTAAAATATTGATATCTTGAAATATAGGTAGTGATAGTTTGATTAGTATTTTTTATGATACTTATTATGCCAACTTTAATAACACCATCTTTCTCTTTTTTTTCTCCTTCAACTTTCTTCTATTCAACAGGCATGTGGCTTTATTCTCCATGCTCAGCAAATGTTCAATTCAATTTATTTTGAGAAATAATGTTCCACATTCAGTTATTAATTTGAAAGTAATCATTTTTTCTGATCATCTTCCATGCTTTTAATTTGCAGGTCAAATTTCATTAGCTTACCAACTGAAAAAGAAAAAAATGATGGGCTTCAGTTCCTTTTTCCCTGTGAGACTATAATTATAGAGCAACATTCACATTTGTTCTGGAGAAAATTAATCTATTTTTAGCTGTAAATTATATGCTTGAGATAAATATAAAATTAGCAGACTAGAATTGACTGCTCACTGTCAGCCACGCAGAGACATTACTTTGAGTCCTGCATTCAGGTGCTGTTGAAGCTAATTGACACATGCATTCCTGCGACCCAGAATAGACTTAAAGAATAATTTAATGAGAGTCATTAAATTATCTTTCTCTTTTAGGTGTGGTATAATCAGAAGAGTTTTCACTCCTTACCCTCCTACTTAAATCATCTAAACAACCTTATTTTGTGGCGACACTTACCCCCTGCTGTGGACTGGAGACAATATGGTAATGTTATTTTCGTGTTTTATAAGACTATTTTCCAGAGAACAATATTTTTTAAAATAATAGAAACAGAAAAGGTTTTGAATAGAAAAGTGAAGAGCAGCAGGGAAGTCTCCAGCAATAGTCAACCCATGTGTAAAGATATACAGATGGCAAGCTCTCTCTGCTTCTGTGTGTGTATCATGAAATGTCGAACCTTCTTGAAACTGTGACCTCATCTGTGAGATGAGAGGAGCCAAAGGTGACTTGAGAGTTCTCTCTTCAAATGATTCTGTGGCTTTCACATATTACAGAAGCAAGAATCAATTCTCTTTTTAAGGATACTATTGTACGGAATTCTGCAATGTAGTATACTATCCACCCTCTGTTTTATCACTGGGAAGGTGATTTATTATGAGCCTTCAACTCATCAATTATCTATGTTGATCACTGACTGATTACTTATGCTTTCTCATTTTGGTAAATGACACAGATCCATTTCTGGAATCTGGAGTTAATTTATTGGTTTAAGAGTATATTGGCTTTACTTGAATAGATAAAACTGTAATTTATCAAGTTAATTCAGTTTCTTAGAAAAAAACAGGAAGGAGAGAAACAGGAAGTATAAGCAAAGATGGGCACTATCCATCATAATTTATTCACAAAATGCATTTGTTGAAGCATTAATTCATACAGAAATCAATGCTGAAAAATTACTCTAATAGGCTTTTACTTTACTACAACCTTACCTTATGTTTCCACATTTGCTTTTCTTGCCTGCCAGTTTGTGTGTGTGTGTGTGTGTGTGTGTGTGCTGAGAATTGAATGTAGGACTTTGCACATGCTATGCAAGTGCTCTTCCACTGAGCTATACCCCCAAATGTTACCAATTTTTAAAAGTAAAATAAATTATTTATTTTGCGGCACAATAATTATTTTATAATTATAATGGGTAACATGAAACAGTAAAAATGAGTATGACTAAGAGAAGACTAAGAGAAGTATAAAGTCATACAGAGTAGGGACAGCAGAATGACATTTTTTAAGGAACAGAAGTGTACCAAGAATTTCATTAGATACTTGAATACCCATGGTCTCAATTAAATGTTATATCAATTTGGAACATGGGCAATGTTTGCTTCCTTTACTGATGTTCAGAAAAATCACCTATCAGCTATGACCCTGAGAAAGTTTGACTATGTGTCCTTGATTAGATTATATGTCTAGCTTATAATGAGGCTTTGGTTTTCTATTCCACAAAGTGAGAGGACACTTCTGGTGGGCAGCTTCATGAAGGGGAGTAATTTACATTGGCTCTTAAAGGATAGAAGGTTGAGGTCAGCAAGCAATTCTGGGTCTTAGCAAAAGAAATCATAGTGTGCATTCAGCTTACCTGAAGGAGTCTGTTTTGACCTCATCTGAAATTGAATAGAGAGAGATAATTGTTGATCTCTTTAGAAAGATCTTTTGAGGTCAAATTCTGCCTAACCTTGACCACCAGGGTAAAGAGTATAGACTTAAATAACAGTAGACAGTCTTATCCATTACTTGAGGACAAGAATGACATGATCAAGGTAATATATTATGAACGGTGATTTGAAAGCCATGAATTAAAGGGGAGAGTTGGTAGCAATCAAGTGACCTGTTGGAAGTATTCCTCTTACAATTTAGAGGAACCTAGGCAAGGCCAGGGTAAATCTGGAGGAACAAAAAAATAATAAAATTTCAAACAGATGCGAGAAAAGAAGGACTTAAGAATCTAAAATATAAATCTGAGCTTTTTAAATTAAATAACTTACTGCTCAGTATTGATGACATTGTAAGAAATGTCAGGAGGAAGAAACATTTTCAAGGAAGGGGCAAATGATTTGCACGGGGTCAGAGGTGTTTGTTGATTCTCACATATAGACATAAATGTTGAATAGGATTCAGAAAACTAGAGAGAAAAATTCAGCAGAGAAGTCCTCAGTAACCCTAGCCCCAACTTTAATAACAATCCTGATAAAAGATAAAGTTGGCCAATAAATGAGCTCCCACCAAGATCAAAGATGCAGAGTGAAGAGGGCTGGAGATGGAACAGAACTGGAGGAACATTGATGCTGCAGCCCTTGAGGTAGGCAGATCTTGGTCCCAAAGGCCAGGGAAGGGCAGACTTTCAACAAGTGTGGGGAAAATGTTGAAATATTCCAGAGTCATCAGGGAGAATGAGAATATCAGGATTTGGCTGGTGACCTGCTCAGGACAAATCCAGTGAGTTATAGGAATGGAATTGACAGTACAGGGAGCACAGCAGAGAGAATGAAGGCTCTAGGAGACTAAACAGATAAACTACTGTTTTGAAGTTTGACTGTGGAAAAAATAAGAAGAGAAACTGTGTGTGTGTGTGTGTGTGTGTGTGTGCGCGCGCGCGCGTGCATGTATGCATACTTGCTCATGTATGAGATTAGGAGTGATAAAAGGTTTCATTAGGCTGATGGGATGTAGAAATATGCTTTGAACATTCAGGAACAAAAAGGAAAATTGATGGAATAAGGCTTGCAAAGAGGCATGGAAAGAACCCAAATGGAGGAGTTTATCTTTAAAAGATGGGCATATCTTCATGTACTATAGGGGGAGTGAAAAGAAACCCATGAGTGAAACTTGGGAGATGAGGAGAAAGTTGTGGAAATTCATGACAGCTGGCTTTCATTTCTATGAAAACGAGATAAAGACTAAAGGAACAGTGGTGAACCTTGATAATTATAAAACCTTGTGAAACTTCAACAGGGAGAATTATGTGAGAGAAGGTGTATATGAAATTATGACCTAGAATCAAAGAGATGCTCATTTAAGCATACCATTCTTTTATTTATTTATTTTTTAATGATGCAGGGCGTCAACTTCCTTTAGCATTCGTTATTGGCCAGCTCACTTCTGCTCCTTAAGTAGCTGCCATTAATTAGCCTGGTCTCATTTAAGGTGAACAGGTGAAAATGATTTTGGTATCAAAGCTTTTCTTCCACTAGAGTAGAGGTTTACAGCATTCACAGAAATGCAAATCCATTTTACAGATGAAGTAAGGAAGACTCAGACATCAGCTAGATATCAGGATAGGAAGCATCAGGCCTTCATTCTCTCCATGGAAACATTTGACTGATGCCTGTCACTGTATACAAGTAAACAACTCCAGGTAATTTAAAAAAAAAAGAAAAAGGAATACTACAAATAAGAAATAATCAAGGATTTACAATAAATTTTATGACTTTATGGATGGTTACTAGTGAATTATATTCAAAATAGCTTAAAATTTTTTTTGAAATAAACTGGAGACCAGTTTAAAAAAGAAACTAGAAATTGACTAAATTAACTTTGTACAAGCTCTTTCAATCAAAAGATCTACAGTAAGTAATCATCTAATAAAGAAAAAGCAGAGAATTTCATGGCATTTTTATTTGCTCTTGTGCCTCCCCTTTCTGGTGTGGCCGGATATGGCTTGGGGGAAGTGGTGGCCAAATCGCCAGTTTCTTTCTGTGAACTATGGTGTGTTCTGTGAAAATCATGGGACTGCAGACCAGCAGATGCTGGAGCAGGAGACTGCTGGTTAAGAAATGTAATAGAACCACTAAGGCCCAACAAGAAGCAGGACTGAGATTCTAAGGGAAATTAAGATATTTAAAAGTAGCCATGTGTATAGGGGAATTGGTGAAAAGGAAATCCACAGCCTATGGAACATGCATGTGCAGGAAAAGCCTGAGGAGACCATGAACCTTCACTCCAGGCTGGTTACGTAAGGTCTTCCTCTGTCCAGAGCCAATGTGCAACACTGGTGGAGGTGGCTATTTTGTTAGACACCCAATTTTCAACAAAAATTAAACAAGGTTTTTCAAAATATGGGTTATGTTATTAAACAGGTGTCGTGAGGCCATCAGATCAGGAGACAATTGCCTTGAAAAGATGGTTTATTATACTTACAGATACCAATAAGGGATCATGTCACACCAATTATGGACACAAGAGAAAGACCAGGATTCATTAGGAGAGAATAGGAGAAATATTAGCAAGAGCATCTTTTATGGTTTTTGTGGGAGAAAAGTGGGGCATGCCAGGGAACACAGATCCGGGACTGGGTGGTTTTGTTAGTTTTAACAGGCTCTAGAGTATAGGGGCTGTCTCTGTTGCTGAAATCTGGCCCAGGGGTGATCAGAAAGGGAAATGGTTACTCCAAATTTAAGAGGTCAGGAAAGGGTGTAGTGTAGAGTGTGAGTTCTGAATTGGATAGTCTTCATATAAACTCTGGAAGGTGAGTTGTGTGCTATATCTAGGAATTAACTTGCCTAAGAAAAAGCCAGTCCCTCCAGGGTCTGCAAGACCCCAAGATGTCAATAAATCAAAAATAAAGAATCAAAACTGATTACTACAAATAAAAAAGAAAATCTATTCAATAAAACAAAATAAATATCCAGATATCATTCCTGAAGAAATATGGGTATTGGATTTACTTAAAAAAATAATAATTTTTATAAAACCATCTTAAATATGCTCAGAAAGCTAAAGGAAAACACAGTGAACCAACAGATATTAGAAAAACAATGTATGAATAAAATGAGAATTTCAGTAAAGAAATAGAAATTGTAAAAACAACGGAAAACCTGGAGCAGATACACATAACTGAATTGAAATATTAATGAAAAGGGATTTAATGACAGACTTAGAGAGGCAGAGGAAAAAAATATGGACTTTGAAGTTGGGTCATCTGATACTGAGTTTGAGGAGCAAAAAGAAAAGGGAAAAAAAAGTCAAAAGTAAATAAGACCAAAGAAACTTACAGGACAACCTCCAGTGGACCAACAATTGCATCATAGAAATTTTGAAGAGAAAACAAAAGAACAGAGAAATTGATTGAAAAAAACAAGGCTCAAAAACTTTCCAAATTTGAGGAAAGATATGAATATATAGACACAACAGCCTTCATGACCTGAACTCCAAGTAATACAGAACCAAAAAGAACACCAAAGACACATTACAATCAAGCTGCCAAAAGCCAAGGACAGTATCCTTGGAAGCAAAAGTAACTAATCACATACTAAGAATCCTCATCATTATTATTAGTGCATTTCTCAACAGAAACATTGCAGATCAGGCAGTGGAATGGTACATTTCCAGTACTGAAATGTTAATAAAGTTAAACTCAAGCAAGATTTCAGTATCTGGCAAAACTGTTTATAAAATGAGAAGAAAATTTATACATTTCCAGATAAACAAAAGTGGAGGAAGTTCATCACTATCATGCCTTCCTGCAATAAATGCTAAATTGAAGTCCTTTGTGTTGAAATAAAGGAACAGTAGATAGTAACCCAGTCATATGAAAGTGTAAAGTTCCCCAGTAAAGCTAAACACATGCAGAAATATAAAATCCAATATTGTAAATTTGACTTATAACTCTGCTTTTTATTCTATAAGATTTAAAGTCAAAAACATAAAATATAAATCTATGCTACCCAACATATAAAGATGTAAATTGTATATCAGGAATATAAAATATATGTGTGGGTGAGTAGAGCTATAAAGGAATTGATTTTTTATATGTGATTGAAATTAAGTCAGAATAATTTTCAAATTGTTACAACTTTATGATGTGATATATAATTCCCATGGTAACCACAAAGAAAATATCTATAGAACATACACGAAAGGCAATGAAAAGAGAACAAAAACTTTTCACCATAAAACAATCAACTAACCAAAAAAGAAGACAGTAAGGGTGCAAAGGAGGCACCAAATCTCTGTACCACATATAAGAAATGAATAGGAAAATGGCAATAGTAAGTACTTGCCTCTTGGTAATTTCTTTAAATAGATTAAACTTACTTTTCAAAAGACATAGATTGACAGAATGGGTAAAAGTAAAGATGGTCCAGCTTCATACTGTTTACCAGAGACTCAGTTTAGATCTAAGGACATTTATAGATTTACTGTAAGGATGGAAAAAAATTTCATGCAAATAGGAACCAAAAAGAGTAGCAGTGACTATACAAATATAATATAAAATGAACCTTAAACTAAAATATTGTTTCAGAGGTAAAGAAAGGCATTGTGTAATGGTAAAAACGTCAATGTACCAAGATGATATAATAATGATAAACAAATACCAAATACCAGAGGTCCTGAATGTAGAAAGCAGACATGCACTAAATTAAAGGAAGAAATAGCTCAACAATAATATTAGGAGACATTAATACTACTTTCAATAACAGAATAACAAGGCAGAAGATCAGTAAGAAAATAGAAGACTTGGACAACTTGGGCAATTGGACCTATCAAACATGTACAGAACACTCTGCTCAACAATAGCAAAGTACACATTTTTATCTAGTGCACATGGAACATTTTTCAAGGTCAACCATATCTTAGTTCACAAAGTAAGTATTAATAAATGCAGGAGGATTGAAATAATGCAAAGTATCTTTTTTGATTACAATGGAATGAAACTAGCAATACTAGCAAAAGGAAAAGTAGAAAAACCATGTAACATGCAGAAATTAATTGACACACTCTTATAAAACCAGTGAATTAAAGAACAAACCCCAAGGGAGATTATAAAATACCTCAAGACAAATGAAAGTAAGAACACAGTAGATCAGAACTTATGAGATGAGATGAAAGCAGAGTAATGAGGGAAATTTATAGCTGCATATTATTATCTTATGAAGGAGTAAGGTCTCAAGCTGGCATGGTAGCATGGTTCCAATTCCAGCAACTCAGAAGGCTGAGGCAGGAGGATTGCAAGTTCAAGGTCAGCCTCAGCAATTTAGTCAGGTCCTAAGCAACTTAGCTAGACCCTGTCTCAAAAATTAATTAAAAAAAAGGGCTGGGGATATGGCTTAGTGGTTAAGTGCCCCTAGATTCAATCACAGGTACCAATAAGAAATGAAGGCAAGAAGGAAGGAAGGAGGGAGTTAGGGAAGGAAGGAAGGAAGGAAGGAAGGAAGGAAGGAAGGAAGGAAGGAAGGAAGGAACGGAGGGAGGGAGGGAGGGAAGGAGGGAGGGAGGGAGGAAGGAAACAATAAAAACCACATCATAAAGGAATAAAGGTCTCAAATTTATCACCTAACTTTACATCTTCAGAAACTATAAACAATGTAGGAATTAAATCTAACTTAGGTTGAAGGTAATAATAAAGCTCAGAGCAGAGATAAACAAAATAGAGAAAAGAAAAATGAAAGAAAATCATTAAAATCAAGAGTTGACGCATTGAAAGACAAAAATGACAGATTGACTAAGAAAGAAAAAAAAAGGTTAAAATAACTAAATCAGAAAGAAAAAGAGGAAAATTACTACTTATTATTTTACAGAAATCAGGAGGATTTCAGGAGCATTATCAACAACTATATACCAACTAATTAGATAACCTAGATGAAATGGATAAATTGCCAGAAACATACACCCTATGATGAATGAATCATAAAGTATTTGAAAGTATAAATAGACGCCACAGTTATAGTGTAATGGTATAATAATGATGTAATTTTCTGCACAGAGTGACATGAGAACACAGGAGACAGGCACTGTTTGGTCTGGGGTAAGCAGAGTTGTTGTGGAGAGGATATTTCATTCATGTCTTGAAGGATTAGTGGGATTCAGACAATTTGCTTAGTATGGAGGAGTAGGGATGAGAGGAGACTGAGTGGGAGGCAGATGCTGTAGAAGGGAATTCTAGGCAGTGGAAACATGTCTGAGAAGCTCTTGGGCCTGGGCATAAGATATGCAGCTTCTAGCTGCAGGTGGTCCAGGTAGAGAAGTGATAGGAGAGCCAGGACTGGGGCCTGAAGTCCTCTTCAGTCATGGACATGAAGACTTCATTACAAGAATAGAGAAGGGTCCTGAAGTGAGTATCAGTGTGATTTATATTCTGAGAAGAAGATTCAGGAATGTATGAACTTGAAGCCTTTGGTTTATGAAATGCAAACTACTGGTCACAGTAACTGGAATTTCCCCTCCCAAATGACAGAATGATACTACCACCAATATATATTTTAATTCATAGGAGCTTCCATTAAACAAATAAGACTGAAATTTGACTCTGGGTATAAGCCATGATCCCAAGCCTTGCACTTGTTTGAATCCCTGTCTGAGAACACCTAAGCAATGTTGACTTGGGTGCAGACCTCACTAGATTGGATACTGTCTGCACTGCTTCCCAGGTTACCAGAGGTTTCTAATGATGCTCATCTCAGAAGCATCTACTGAAACAAGTGGGTTTTTTATTTGTTTGTTGAAAAGTTTTGACTTAAAAAATACATTTATTTGCAGTTATTAGAAATTTCCTTAAAGGTATTTTACTTGCTTTTGTCAAAATTTCAATTATAATTTGACTTACTTATGCAGTCAGCATGGTTTGTGCAATGAATTGGGAACATAGGAGACAAAGCACCATAGGAGGGTGTATTGTGAGTTATTAGTCAAAAGAGTTATTAAGAACTCCCACTAGTAGGGCTCTGAACAGAAATATTTTATCACATTCCTTGATGCTTGCCTGTGCATTTGAGAAATGGACAAGGCTGGAACTCAGCCTAGTAATTGTGTGAAACCAAAGCTTACCAAGATGAGTAACTTGAGAGCATTTTTGGCTCCAGCAGTCCCATAGCATTGGACCAAGGAGGCATCCCAGCAATCAGACCTGGATGCATGGATGGGTGTGTTACACAGACAATACATGATGCTTGTCTTATAACGGTCCTGTGATGTCATCTCAGCAGATAAAGACATTCCTATCTTGGAGATGGAGGAACTTTCTGAATCTAAACACTGGCCACTTGAAAAAAGTCTCATTCATGAGAACCCAGGCTGGTCTCTCTTCTTATCCCAGTGATCCTGCAACTTGGACCCCCAATTTTAAGCATAAAACTTAGTGCAAAATTAAATATTGTAGATCATCCCAATAGAGTTGATTGCTATAATCTTGGAAAGCTGGTACTGGACTAGGCTAAGAAGATGTGGTTTACAAAGTGAATTAATTCTCCAAAGTGGGCTATTTCTTGAAGTATGAGTGAAGTTGGGATGTTCTGTTCTGGCTGCAACAGATGCCAAAAATTCTTTGGTTGATGGAAGAAGAACTTTGCAAATACTATCTGGAACCTAAGGGAAAGGCAGAGATTTGGGAATGCACAAACTGATAATGGAATACATTTTCATATCAGAGTCTTTATTTCCTCTTATGCTCGTGTCAGCAATTTTATTATACTTGCCATCATAATTTATGTTAGAATCCCAAGGCAACTTAAAAGTGAATTGAAGTCAAACTCCTAATCTTAACTCTACTTTTTACTGTACATCCCATAGTAAATCAGCAAATCTTGACCCTTCTGCCCTTGAAATTTTGTAGGTATGTTTTCAATACATTTACTACTAATCTTACCTAGCCCTAGGTGCTGTCTGCTTTTACCTGAATGCTTGCACCAGCTTATATTGGAACTCCCTGTAGCTGCCTAGGGCTCCCCATTGTCTCATCTCTCCCTAAGTGCCCATGTCACCCAGAGAATGTGTCTATCAGATCATGGCATCCCTCTGGATGTGTTTGTTAAAATAAAACAAAATTCCTCTCTATAATATACAGCCCCTCTCTGGTCTGGCCCAGCACCCTTTCCTGCCCCATCTCAAACCCCTTCCCTGCATCACTGAAAAGGTTCAGCTTCAACCACACTGGACTCTTTGCTGTCTCACATATGTTAATCTCAAATCACAGTTCCCTTTATCAAGAATTTTCTCTCCTCTATATTTATAGGGCTTGCTCCATCATTCTCTGTTAGGTTCTCCCAGTGATGTGCAATTCTCTGTCCTACTCACAAGGTCCAATAATGAAAAACAACAACAACAACAAAAAACGAATCTAACTCTGCATGCTCATCACAAGCCACCTCACATAACCCTTCAATCATATACTATCTGTCTGGGTTTCTTCTTCTGGTTCCTCTCTTCTGAAAGCATTTTTTTTTTTTTGTCAAGATTTCACTTACATTGATTCAGTGATAAAATACAATCAAGATGTTGACATTTTTCTGGGAAAGTGTTTCTAAAATGTTAAAATTGTTCTTCTTGCTCACCACTCAGAACTTTTAGAGCCTCACATATGCATTCTTGATAAAACCCATGCTTCTAAATGGGCATGCACTGGCTCCTGCTAACCTATCATTTCAGCCTCATATCTTTTTATGCCCGTTTTGCTATTACCCTGGCATGGCCAGGCCTTTACTTTCAATGGACTTCCATCCCTGTTGGCCTGAGAACCTGCATGGTCCCCGTCAAGACTGCCTCTTTCTTGCCAGGCACAGTCGTATGTGCCTATAATTCCAGGCACTGGAGGTGGAGGCAGGAGGATCGCAAATTCAAGGCCAACCTCAGCAACTTAGCAAAATCCTCAGCAATGTAATGAGACCTTGTCTCAAAATAAAAATGAATTTTTTTTAAAAAAAGGGCTCTGGGTATGGCCTAGTGGTTAAGTGTCCCTGGGTTCAATTGCCAGTACCAAAAACAAACAAAACCCACAAAAATCCAACCAACCAACTAACCAACCAATCAACCAAAAAAATACTACATCTCTTGCCTTCAGCACCCTAAGAATTTATGCTAAACCTTAAAAAGAAGGTTTAACTAAGGTATCATCTAACATCACTGATTCTTCTCTCCCTTACCCAATGAGTAGCTTCATTTATATATTCTTCCATAGATATTAGCTTGTAAAGTTCATGCATATAACCAATTTTAGCAAGCATTTGTACATTATGAAAAATATTTTCAAGATATTAGGTCATTGAAGCAGCTAGTACTTTGCATTAGCATTATTTGTTTGCATTGCTATCTTTGGTAATAAGAATGTAAACACCTCACGGAAGATATTATGCTATTGATATTCATAGTTTCTAAAGTCTTTATCCATAGAGGATTTTAATATTTTATTTAAACAAATTAGCCTTGGTACCATTATTATAGGATTGCTATAGTATATTCCATTACTATAATTAGATTCTATAATAAAGATAAATAAACAGTGAAATAAATAGTTGCTGTTTTATTTTTATGATGTTTTAAATCAGCATAAATTTATTGAATTGAAATTAAAAACAGATATAGAAGAATGAACATAAGAGGAAATTTATTTTAATAAGATATAAGGAATAAGTCAAAACAAAGGATTAATCATCGTCCCTAAGTGGATAAGAGGGATCTTCCTCCAGGAAGAAAGGACAAGAAGAAAAAAGGACAGAGTATTTTTATTTCATTTTGTTATTTATTGTATTGGGATGGTGGTGATAATGAAGATAGCAACTGGAAATGCTGAAGTTAAGCTTCTTCAACTCCTTATCCAACTCTCGCCCAAATATGGGAATACTGTCAATTAAACACTATCATGTGAGAGGAATTAACTTCAGCAGCATCATAGAGAATGTGTATCCATGTGATTAAACTGACTGCTTGGTGGAATCATCTATGAGTTTTAAAAATACTGATTTCTGTGGCAAACCCAAAGACATTCTGATTCAGTTGATCTACGGCAAGAGTCAAGACGCGGGAGATTCTAGAATCCTCAAGTAACTATCATGCAGCCATGTTTGGGAACCAGGGGACCAAATTGGGAAACTTCACCGCCAACTCACATTTTGCTCATTGGAGCAGGGAAATAAAAGGGAAGTTAGGAACCAGGTGACCACAATAATCTTATCACTTCGAGTAACACAGCAGAAAGATACCAGCTTCTGGGAGCCAGGGAGGACCATTCTGCATCTAGGGTCAAAAAAGTTCTTAAAACGTTTTTTCAGTTTTCTGTGTTTATAACTGGTACATAGTAATTGTAAAAATTTGTGAGATACAATGTATTACCATGACTAATCTATTTATCATTAATGTAATGATTAAATCAGAGTAATTAGAATATCCATCCCCTCCAACATTTATTATCTGTGCTGAAATATTCAAAGTCCTCTCTTCTAGTATTTTGAAATGTACAATATATTAACTTTAGTCATGCTGTTGTGCTACAGAACCAGAAGTTATTCCTATTCTCTATCACACTATGCCTTTTGTCCAACTTCTCCCCATCTCCCCAACCTTTCCCAGTCTCTGGTAACCACTTTTTTTAAAATTCTCAATTTCAATTAAATCTATATTTTTACCTTACAGACGTGAGCTGTTGCAGTATTTGTCTTTCAGTTCCTGGCTTATTTCATTTAGCATAGTTTTCTCCACATTCATCCATGTTGCAAATTATTGGATTTCATCCTTTTTTTATGACTGAATGATAATACATAGTAAAACTACCACATATTCTTTATCCATGCATCAGCTGATGGACACCTAGGTTGATTCCCTATCTTGAATAGAAGACAAACAGAGACAAACCCACATAAATACATTTGTCTCATACTGGACAAAGGTGTCAAAAACATACATTGGTGAAAAGATAGCCTCTTCAACAAATGGTTCTGGGAAAACTGGAAATCCATATGCAGCACAATGAAATTAAATCACTATTTCTCAGCATGCACAAAGCTAAAACTCAAAGTGGATCAAGACCTAGAAATTAGACCAGAGATCCTGCACTGATATTTTTTTTGGGGGGGTGCTGGGGATTGAACTCAGGGACACTCAACCACTGAGCCACATCCCCAGCCCTATTTTGTGTTTTATTTAGAGACAGGGTCTCACTGAGTTACTTAGTGCCTCACCGTTGCTCAGGCTGGCTTTGAACTTGTGACTCTCCTGTCTCGACCTCCCAAAGTGCTGGGATTACAGGCGTGTGCCACCGTACCCAGCTCCTTTGCCAATTTTCATAATTGTTTTTCATTTCCTCCTCATGGAATATTTTGCAGAGAATGTTCTATAATGCAGGCTTTCTTGCTGTAAATTTTTTTAACTTTTGTTTATCATGGAAGTTTTTATTTTGTCATCAAATTTGAAGCTTAATTTTGCTGGATATAAGATTCTTGGTTGGCATCCATTTTCTTTGAGTTTGGTATACATTGTTTCAGGATCACCTATCTTTAGGGGTCTGGGTTGAGAAATCTACAGATATTCGAATTGGTTTCTCCCTATATGTAATCTGATTCCTCTCTCTTTCTGTCTTTAAAATTCTATCCTAATTCTGTATGCTAGGCATTTTCATTATACTGTGCCTTGGTGTGGATCTGTTGTAATTTTGTACACTTGTTGTCCTGTAAGCCTCTTGTATTTGATTTTCCATTTCATTTTTCATGTTTGGGAAATTTTTTGATATCATTTTATTGAAGAGATTGTGCATTCCTTTAGTTTGTATCTCTGTGCCTTCTCTATCCTGATAAATCTTAGATTTGGTCTTTTGATGTTATCTCATAATTCTTGGATGTTCATGGTTTCTTACCACTGTGTGGTTAACTTTATTTCAAGAGAGTATATTTTGTCTTTATTGTCTGAGGTTATGTCTTCCAAGTGGTCTAGTCTGCTGGTGATGCTTTCTATTGATTTTTTATTTGGTTTATTGTTTCCTTCATTTCAAGGATTTCTATTTTTTGTTTTCATAATTTCTTTCTTGAAGTAATCTTCTGCTACCTGTATTTGCTCTCTCTTTGTTGAAGTGGTCGATTGTTGCCTGTATTTGCTCTCTTATGTCATTGTTTGATTTGCAGATCATTTTAGTTATGTACATTCTGAACTCCTTCTCTGACATTTCATCTACTGAGCTGTCAATGGGTTCTATTATTGTAGCATCTTGGTTTGTTTGGGGCACTTTCTTTCCTTGTCTTTTCATGCTTTCCATGTTTCTTCCCTTCTAGTAGTGTGGATCTGAGATATTACAGTTTCTACCCTATAATTTTATAGTGTTCCTGCAGGTTACCAGTGTCTCACTTTTAATGGGGAGATCAATATTAACAGCACCCGATGCAAACAATACACAGCCTTAAACCAAACAGTTCCTATTTAGACAATTACAGCTTTGTCACAATAAACAGGAATAATGTGTTCAATTATTCTCTGCAGTATAGACATTTGGTTTGCAAATGGGTCTACAGGTTCTAATAGTGGACAAAGAGAAAAATGGGGGAGGGCATAGGATGTGTTGTTTATAAGGTATGAGGTAAGAATATAGAGGTTTTATATCATAGGAAAAGTGAAAGATGAATCAAAAGAAGTTGGCTGTTAACAGGAGAAAAAAGAAAAAGGCAACCCAGCGTAAGGCTCTCTACTGCTTCTGCAACAAGATGGTGGCTATTAGGACACCTAGCAGGGATACCTCTGGTGTAACCAAGCCTGCAGGGACTTTGGCGATGGTCTTCTGTGTCCTGGCTGTTGTCTATAGATGGAAGTGGCCATATCTGTAGTTGGTGGCAGGATAACATCAAACCTGTAAGTACCTTGATGTTGGGCTTCCAGCTACCAGCTGATGTCCCAAGATAGAAGCTACTGGAACTAAAGATGGTGGTGGAAGCAGCAGGGGTAACCTGAGATGTCATTGGAGGTGTCCCAAGATGGCAACTCCCACTTTTGGAGATCGCGCTGAATGGGCAAGCCCAAAGATGGCTTTAGGTGGCCTGTTTGGAGATGCAGCACTGTGGTGTGCAGGCATGGTCCTCAGCATGATGAGCAGTCCTGGGTGGACTCCTCATGAGTTTGCGGGGTATTCCAGGGCCTGGGATTGGGCTTGAGCTCTGCACTGTTTGGGGAGGCTGTCCTAGGCCTGCCTGGTCTCCATGGGCATTGACAAGATTGCTCTGAACCTGCCTGGGCTCCACACGGATTGCAGGGCTGTCCTGGGCCTGCTGTTCTCCGCGGGGGTCAGCAAGACTGTCCTGGGCCTGCCTGGGCACTGCATGGATCGCCCCAGGAGTGCTTAACTACTGATCTACACTCCCAGAACTTTTCATTGTTTAGTTTGGAAGAGGGTCTAACTAAATTGCTTAGGGCCTCATTAAGTTGCTGAGGCTGGCCTTGAACTTGCAATCCTCCTGCCTCAGCCTCCTGAGTTGCTGTGATTACACGTGTGCACCACTGCACCTGACTCTAATCAGATATTTTGGCCATTTTTTAGTTGAATTTTTCCTCTCTCCTACTTCCCTCCCTTTCTTCCTTTCTTTCTCTTTCACTTTCATTTTGCTATTGAGTTCCTTATATATTCTTATGCTCTTGATATTAACCCCTTATCCGATGGATTGTTTGCAAATTTTTTCTCCTATTCTGTAAATTGTTTATTCACTCTGTTGGTTCTTTCCTTTGCTGTTTTTGTTTTGTGTAATCCCATTTGTCTATTTTGCTTTCATTTAATGTGCAATTTGGGGTTGTTTACAAAGATTCTTGCCCAGTTCAATGTCACAAAGTCTCCCTTATTTTTTCTTCTAGTCGTTTTATATCCTCAGGGCTTACATTTAAGTTTTTAATGCATTTAAGTTGATTTTTGTATCTGATGAGAGATAGATATACATACAGATATATTAGATATACATATGCAGATATTCTTCTGCATATGTATATCTAATTTTCCCAGGACCATTTTTTAAAGAGATTGTCCTCCCAAAATATGTTCTTGGCACCTCTAAAAATCAGTTGGGTGTAGATGAATGGATTTATATCTGGGCTTTCTATTCTGCTACATTGACCCATGTGTCTGTTTTAACCAATGTTTGGTTATTATACCTTTGTATTATATTTTGAAGTCAGGCAGCTTGTTGCCTCCAGTTTTGTTCTTTTTTGTTCAAGATTGCTTTGGCTGCTTGAGGGCTATTATAGTTTAATGTGAATTTTATTTTTATTCCTCCTTCCTCCCTGTTAGTACTTTTCTTTCTGAATCCCCTTGAAGGATACAACTCACTAGGATGCTGTAAGCCTCATGGAGGAAAGCAGTGGCTCTGTGCTCATTGCATGTGAGGATGATGAGGCAGAAGGCTGTAATGAACCTGGGAGCCATGAATGCAAGTGTGGTACTTTTTCCTTCATACTTTTGATGATATGAGTTAAACTATCCAGGAATAAATACCCAATTCATAAGGAGAGAACATGAGCCTGAGAACAGAAGATAGTCTTTGCTCTGTATAAATTTTATGGTTTAGATGTGTGGTGTCCCTCAGAAGCTCATGTGTGAGACAATACAAGAACATTCAGAGGTGAAAGATCAGGTTAAGAGGTGTGACCTAGGGGTTGGGGTTGTGGCTATGTGGCAGAGTGCTAGGCAAGCATGTGTGAGGCACTGTGTCCGATTCTCAGCATAGCATATAAATAAATACAAAAAGGTCCATTGACGACTCTTTTAAAAAAAGAGGTGTGACCTAATTAAGAGCTTAAGCCACTGATATGGATTAACGAGGTGGCAACTGTAGGCAGGTAGCGTGTGACTGGAGGAGGTGGATCACTGGTGGTGTGTCTTTAGAGTTTATATTTTGTTCCTTGTAAATGGAACTCCTTTTCTGCTTCTTGATTGTGAAAGAAAGCAAGCATTCTTCCTCCGCACACTTCTGCCATGTTCTGCCTTACCTTGGGCCCAGAGCAATGGAATCAGTCATCTATGGATTGAAATCTCTGAAACTATGAGTAGCAAATAAACTTTTCCTTTTCTAAAATTGTTCTTGTCAGGTATTTTGGTTACAGAGATAAAAAAAAACTTGACTAAAATAACAACAGAAATATCCAACAGCTATTGGGTATTGAAAGCTAGTCAGCATTTATAAGCTTCACTCTTATCAAAGACAGTTTGGGTTGGATGCTCAGCACATCCCACTGGGCCCTGCTGATGCAGAGGCTGAGGGTGGTTGTGGAACCAGAGTGTGAGCTAACCCTTTTTCACACTGCTATGCTCAGTCTGGTTATTACTAGTTGGATGGAGGAGCTCATATTCCCATTAATTCCTGCTGGGGTCTGAGGTGAAGAGAAGTGGTGTTTGGCTTCACCTAACTCAGCCTCATTAAGACTCATTACTCCTTGATAGGATGGAGGCTCAAATCACCTCTGTACCTCAGTGGAGCAACCATTGCGCCAACTATTTCTGTTGGGCAGGCTATGGAAGATCATCTTCCTCATGGTACCTTCTGAAATAGCAGGGAATGGGGGACATTTTTCTCAGTGGTTGGCTGGAGTAGGGCAGGTGTTTCTAAAAAGGTGTTGATCTGCTAGGCCACATTTTCCCAGTTTGACTTTCTTGTAACTTTTCTTATCTGTGCCCATTGACAGTTCTAATTTGGAAGCTTCTGCTGTACCTTGTCTGGGAAATATGAGAAGCAACAAGGAAACTTAAGAAATTTACCACTGTGTCCTTCAAGTCTCATGGTCACAGATCACCAGTTTTGCACTTGTGAAAAACTTCCTGTGCATGTTTGTTGTGTTATGTCCCCAAGGGTTTTTTAGCTGTAGGAGCGAGGACTAGGGATTGCTCTATCTTGGAGGAGTTGGAATGTGGTCTCTGATTTCTTACCCACAACCTTGAAAGCTTGTGGGTAATGGAATACTGCTTATGGAGTATGGAAGGAAAAATTCATGCACGCCAAATTCTTTACCCAGTGCAGATGTTGTCTATAAAATAAGTAGGCCATAGAGATATCCTCATATAGAACATGGCTCAAAAACTATAAATCTATTGTTAGCAAAAAAGAATCCTCAAAGATAGCCATTTGAGGTATTAACACAAAGGAAGATCATAAAACTATTGAATCCACAGGATAAAGAAAGAACCTGGGTGAAGATTTGTTCTAGTGAAGCATATTGATAATTTTTATATTTTACATGTGGGAAAAATTAATGGAAGGTCAAGAATGATCCACAAAATAAAAGATATATAACATAGCATATAGTTCAATATATAGGCATAAAAATTGTGAAAAGAAATAATTAGTATCAAAATGCAAATAGGGTTTACTGCAGATGGGTTTTGAATTGTTATAATTTATTTTAATTTTATTCTTTATTTTAAAATTTAAGACCTCTTTACATTTGGCTTCTGTTATTCAATGAGAGTAATAATTAATCTTAATATTGAGAAAAAAACTTTACCAGAAGAGATTAAGAGGAGGAAGAGAGGGAGAAGTCATAAAAATGCCATTCAATAAGAGGAATTCACATATTTCTCTTAACACCATCTGATTGAGTTAACTTTTTACTCACATATCTGATGACTCATGGTGAATTAATTAAAAGACCACAAACTTTTCCACACAATTGATGCCAAGACAAGTTTTTCTTTTGCTGTAGATGTTTTATAGACATCTGGGCACTAATACTTCCAAAGATATACATTTTGTAAGAGTAATGAACCCGAAAGTGACTACTTGAATTGGAGACATGTTAAATGTCTTGCTATCATAAAAGACATTGGACAAAAGCACAGATGTGCATTTTTACAAATGACAAATATACAATGTCTAGAAACCATAGCAGATGTAGTTATAATGAGAATGCTAAATGAGAAAACTAATTTTATACTTTTATATATTACCATGGGCCAATTCTTAGAAAGAGAAGTAAGAAAATAAAAGAATAATCAAACAAAGAAAAATGATCCAAATGTACTCAAAATGTACATTTTGAAATGTCATTTCTGAAACCCTTTGAAGGGATTCTGGAGAGATGAGAGGCACCTTCCACTCAATTATAGAGATGAAACTGTGGCCCTTTCCTTTAAACTCCTTGGTCATTTTACCAACATCATCAACCCCAAGATTCTCTCACAGTACCATTGTTGTCTAAATAGAGTATTGAGTGCACATGATACAATGAAAATAATAACCCAATTATGGAGATTGTTCATTGCAATAATGTGGTTTTTATAGTGAGAACATCAAAGACTACAGATGATTTTCCTAGTCTCACGGAATGGATTAAATGGAAATCCAGAAAATGAGGCTGTATCTTTTATTCTACTACCAAGTATGCTTGATCTCAAATTAGTCACTAACATTTTCCCCTGCCTTAGTTTTCTTCCCAGGACCACATCCTTGAGTTCCTTGGATTGCATTTTCTCCATGGCAGGCCCCATCCCAGGATTTATCATATGTGAGACAGGTCACAAACTCTTCTCTCTCTCCTTGGATCTGTGGAAAGAGTTCTGATTTCTAAAGCTTTCCTATTTTTTAAAAGAAGAGACTATAGTGGGAAGGTATGTGAGAATGGGCCCATGCAGTGTGATTTCTCCTACCTGCTGCTGCTTGCTCAGGAGGCTAGAGGAACCTAAGACTTCCAGTGAAAGTGAACTTTCTCGGTGTGTCTTCTTTGTTCTTTTCCATTCATTACTCTAATTTTTGAGAAAATGCAAATGCATATCGTTTATTTATATAACTCCAAGTTGATTCCACTTTTTGCAAAACACAGAAAATCCTCTTAGCACCAATGTTATGTTGTGAGCATGTACAAATATGCAACAGTGAATTCCACTATTATGTATACTATGATATACCTATAAAAAAGGAAAAGGTATTAGTTTGATTTTCAAGTATGTTTAAGCTTGAAAAGCAGCTACTAAAAAATAACTAGTGTTCCATAAACATCTAATGTAGTAGTAAACCAAATTGCAATATAAAAATGAAAGGCTCAGTATTTATGAACCAAAAGATCATGGACATTTCAGCTGTATGTATTTACCCACTTGCCCCATCTCTCTTGCCTCTGCAGCCAATAAGCCCAGCCTGTGAATTGTGCTTTTGTTGCATACGTGAGGGTTCACATGCATCTTAGACTTGACTCTTTTCTAAGAAGCTGTCTGATTCCTTCTCCACCCTGTTGCATGGAATACCCTTGGTGAACTTATAGGTTATCAAATAACCTCCCTTGCTACCTTAAAGGGTCCTTTAACCATATTTGTAGTTCTATAAATGGGCTGTCACTCTTGGTGGATGTTGAGCTCCAGGGAAGTCCTGCTTGTCTGCCCCATCAGTACACCTCCGGTATTGTGGGCCTGAGATATGCTTGTTAAATAAATTTTCAGTCCTGTTAAAGAAGAAATGTCAAATTTTTATTTGATCATTGATAAAACTCAATTAGTTAATGCCTGGTGCCCAAATTTCAACCACCTAAGTTAGAACAATATCAGAATGTTTTTCTATATCTATTTAGACATGAGTGCTGAACACAGAACAGGAAGACTGTGTTCCAGGACCATTAGGATTCCCTGTAGGGCCATGTAGAGCATTTGTGCTTCTTTAATATATTATCTTTAAATATTTATTCTATCTAAAATGTATAAAATTATAGAACTGTAAAACCAGCATGAAATGAAAAACTGTGGCACCTGTGAGATATTTCTGAGTGAGACTCGGGGAAGGAAGAGGCTATTGTAGCAACTTGCAGAATTCAGGAGTTTACACAACAGCTTCATACTTCCAAGACCCAGGTGGAGGCAGAGCCCATGAAGCCTTATATCCATGTGCAAAAAACAGGAAAGGAGGGCAGGATGGCCGCCATTGGTGGAAACTTGCCTGAAGCTCAATTCATGAACTATATCAGCTTCTCTCTCTGCCGTAGCTAAGATTTCCTGTTGTTTGCCGTGCATTTTTGGCACCAGTTGTGGCTCTTGGTGTGGATGCCCCATTATCAGTGCCCTTTACATTGCTGGTTGAATTGATGATAGAGGTAGAGACCAGGGCTTTGCAGATGCTGGAGCAGTTTTGTGTTCTTGGAAAAATGCCACATTCCTGTTCCTATTGCTGCTTCTAGTATGCCTAGGCTAGACCATTCCGTGGAGTTCCTTTTTCCTATAAAAATCTACCATCTACTATTTAAAAATGTCATAAGCTGACATACAAGGAATGCATACATATTACACTTTTAAACATAAAATTTTATCATCACGTTACTGAATTTAAAAAAGTATTAGGAAAACATCCGGAGTAGGGTCTGGCATGTTGGGATGTTGGGGAATTACTATTCACAAGAGCAGTCAATCATTCACTGGAGAGATAGGAGACCAGATGTACTCTTGCCTCCTAGATTAAAACTCTAAAAAATGACAAATTCAGTAAATGTGCTATACTGAAGGATAATAAATTCATAACAGAGGAATGAGAGCATAGAAAGCAAATATTAGAGCCCTGTTTTCAGTGTTTCAGCAATGACTCCAGTGAGTTAAGGTAAGAAAAGCATTTATGCAACCTGGTCAAATAAAGATTCAACCTTGGTAGATCAAAATTTTGTTATTGAGGGCTGGGGTTGTGGCTCAGTGGTAGAGCGCTTGCCTAGCATGCATAAGGCATTGTGTTCAACTCTCAGCATCACATATAAATAAATGAAAAAAAATAAAGATCCATCAACAACTTTGCCACTGTATGAATCTGTCCTTTGGAAAATCACAAGATTGTGTTGAAGAGCAGTCCATGACATGCTGGTAGGAAAATGGATTATGGTGTCTGCAGCCCCAGGTTTGAATCCCAGCCTGTCATAACTGTCAGACCCTGGAAAGCTCCTTGAATACCTTCACTTCAGGTGCCTCTTCTGAAAAGGTGTAATGATACTGATATGATAGAGTCGTTCTATAAGAATTTATATCAACAGCCCAATGTCCTAAATAGCATACTGTGCATGACCACAGGTTAATTTTTGTAGTTGTTCATCAGCATCTGTGGAGGATTGGTTCCAGGCTCCACCATGGGTACAAAACTTTACAGATGCTCAAGTCCTTTATATAACATGGCAATGGTGTAGCATGTACATATAACTGAGGCCCATCCTCTCATACCTAAATCATTTCTTAAAGTTACTTATAATAGCTGATGTATTGTAAATGTTATATGAGTAGTTTTTATACTGTACTATTTATGGAATAGTGACAAGAGGAAACTCTACACATATTCAGTTGAGATACATCTTTTCCAAATATTTTTGATTTATGGTTAGTTGAAGCTGCAGATGTGGAACCCATGAATAAGGAAAGCCAACTGTATACTTTTGGATATCAGCTCCTTCTCTCTGCTCACAAGTAAATCAGGGCTTAGACAGTGTTTGAGAACCACCTTTACCTTGCTTCTATCCCCATCTCTATACTCTAGCCAACTTTATTCATGTTGCATATGTATATGGGTCGTGGTGAGAAGATTGAGTATCTATTGTTATTGGATTTCAAGTAATCAGTACAGTGTCGTTGAGTATTGTCGCCATGGTGTATGTTATGTTTACAGAACATACTTGCTTTATTCATAGAATTTTACCCTTTGACCAATATTTCCCTGTGTCCTCTATATGTGGTCACTGATGAATTACCTTTTACTCTGTTTTTATGAGTTTGACTTTTTAAAATTCCACATGACTGGGACCATGCAGTATTTGTCTTTGTTTCTGCCTTGTTTCATTCACTAAGCACAATGTCCTCATATCATCCGTATTGTCACAAAATGCACACTTCTTCATTTTTTAAAAAAATACTGAATAATATCCCTGTGTATGTATGTGTGTATATACAAATATATGTGCATATATATGTACAAATCTACTTTTATATATACCACATTTCTCTACCTACATTATTTGTATCTCAGTAGACTCTTGGGTTGCCTGTACATCCTGGCCATTGTAGATAATGCTACAATGAACAACATGGTAGTATAGAAATGATTTTATTTCCTTTGGATATAACTTCATCAGTCCTTTGATGGGATTGATGGGTCACATGGTAGTTCTATTTTTAATTTTGGGGGGCACCTCTGTATTGTTTTTCCATTTTCACCAGCAGTGTATAAGAGGTAGTTAATATGGTAATAGCTTGACTATGAAAGTCATTTCACAATGTATACATACATTAAAACATCATATTTAACACTTTAAACATAAATGCTCATTTGTAAGTTGAAAATGTTGTAAGTAGGAAATGTATTTAATACAACTAGCCTACTAAATATTGTAACTTTACAATGTGGTACACGGTATTGGATTGGTTGTTTCCTTTTTGATTATGTGGTTGACTGAGTTGCAGTTTTTCTGCCACTGCTCAGCATCATGAAAGAGGATCATATTGCACCTCATGATCCCAGGAAAGATTGAAATTTAAAATTTGAAATGTGATTTCTACTGAAATATGAAGTAGGTATATCACTTTTGCACTGTTGTAAAGTTAAAGAATCAAAGTTAAACCACTGAAAGTTGAGATCAGTCTTTAAATACTGTGTTTTTGGTGTTGTTGTTATTGATGTTTTTCTATAAGCTGTATCTCAATAAAGATGGAAAGAAGGGCTGGGGTTGCAGCTCAGTGGTAGAATGCTTGCCTAGCATATGTGAAGCACTGGGTTTAATCCTCAGCTCCACAAAAAATATAAATAAAAAAAAGGTATTATGTCCATCTACACCTAAAAAGTATTTTTAAAAAAGAGAGAAAGAAAGCACAACAAAGCAATAATGATTTTAAAAAAAGAAGTTTAATATAACATACATGAGCTTGGAGTTGGATGTCACTGGTATAGAAAGTATATGAAAATTTAAGGAGAAGATAAAACATGCCTACAGTTATGAATTACCAAAGTGGTAGCAATCCAGTTTTATTAATGGGATCAGTGGGAGAATAATAACACATGAGCTTTGGATTTGAATGTAAGGAACTTCTGTGTCTAAAACACAAAATAGGTCTGGGGATGTGGCTCAATGGTTGAGTGCCCCTGAGTTCAATCTCCAGTACCAAAAAAAAAAAAAAAGAAAAAAAAGAATATGTTTATTTCTACTACTTTGTGGAAATTCTCTAGGGCTGCTGGGAGGGGAGTAGATGATGAACTTGGGGAGAGGCTAGGTGAAAGGTGATGTAAATTAGGGCTGTCCAGGAGGGGTGCTATGTAATGGAGGCGATGAGGAAGTTACAGAACTGGAAACCTGCAGAACATGTGGGGTGAAGAAGGGTGGGTGGATGAGGAGTCTTACATTGAGTCTGGATGACCGAGGGAAGGGAATGATGGGGAGGTTAACAGTGGTGGGAAAGAGGAGAACATCCCTAGGCTGATGAAGATAGCTTTGGACTTCACATGTCTGCAGGGTATGTGGGGAGATGTGTAGGATATATCTATGATACTCAAGGCAGGCTTGAGAAGACCTAAGGGGAGACTGAGGAGGTGGAGTACAGAGAGCACAGAAGGAGACTTCTGGCCCATATTTCTGCTATGTGAGGAGAAATATCCAGCTATGGAGGTATTCTGTTTAATACCTAGCTGAGTACACTGCAATCCAGTTCTGCCACTGAACATCTGGAATCAGCACAGACCCCACAAGTTAAGGTCTATGATGTTTTGGAGAGATCCAAGGAGGCAGGTTCAAAAATATAATAAGCATGTGATGAGACGGTAGAGAGGTTGGGTCAGTCCAACTCCTGGAAAGGAGAGAGGACTGATTCTTGAATTCAGCCCTGTAGCCAGTGGTTTACTCAGTTATGCCTGTTAAACTCAAAGAGCATGGTGCCCAACAAGACTCTTGTTTCCTCAGATGCCAGCTACATTTCAAGGGTCCTGAGGCCATCTGCACTTCTGACTGACTGGCTATAAATATGGAGTGCCCATGACATCATCAAGTTTGATTATTTGCTATAATAATTCATAGAATTTAGGAAAGTACTAAACTTATAATAATAGTATTATTTTAAAATGCATATCAAGAGGAGCAGCCAAAATGGAGAGATGCAGAGCTTCCGTGCTCTCAACTCAAGGAATCTGGGTGTGTCCCCCTCCTAGGAGATCCAGGTGTTCACCAACCTGACCTTTATTGAGCCTTCATTTCCAGAGTTTTGACTGGGGTTTCATTATGATTGTGTAAATTATTGGCTGCATGAGTAAATTCAATATTCAGTCCTCTCTCTTCCCCAGAATTTGAGCTTCCCATCCTCTAATCTTATCTTTCACTACATTTTTTAAACCTTACCCCTTGGACCAACTTCTCTCTCCAAAACATTACAGACTGAATCTGTTTCCTTTGACATATGATGATGCATTAGCTATCTGAAGACATTTCTAAGCTTCCTCTTTCCCCAGATATGTGTGTGTATGTGTATTTTCTAGTTTAATAATTCTAATATTCTCCTATGTTTCTAAAATGATATGATTTCCAGACCTTCATCGGCTAACTTAGTTCTCTCTAATCTAGAATACTCTCATTTGAATGCACACTATAGAATATCATACAACACACCCAAAGGGACACCTGCCACACTTGGCAGGATCTCCTCTTGTGTAAGCACTTCTAAGTTTTGCTGGCTTTTGTATGACCACCTGGTAGGACTGGTCACTATTAGACTCCTCATCAAATAAAAGGCTCGCTGCCTGTGAGTCAGTCTTTGAGCTGGAAAGCACAGTAGCTGGAAAATACTGTAAAGAGTGGGCCAGAAGTCACATTCAGTGAAGGGCAGACAAGGAAGAGGAAGACAGAAAGGCAAGGAGCCCTCTCACTGAAGCTATTTATGATGATCTAGGAATCCACACAGCAGACATTGGACCTACTCAGTGGGAGTCAGGGAAGCATATCTGTACAATATTAATTTATAATCACAAAACTTGCTCTGGAAAACTGTACAAGAGACTTACTGAATCAATAGCTCTCACTGTTCTTTCTACTATGATTCAGAGCTTTCTTTAATAAATGGCTGAGTCCACAATGGAGGAAATAAAAAGGATGGTCCACTTGAAGAGGGGAACAGGTGGTAAATATACAGAAATTAAGATGTTGGGGGCCAAAACTATTGGGATTTTGAAGCACTTTGGTCTGTCCTAACACTGTACCTTTTAATTTATTTATGTTTATACCCCATGGTTGTTTCAGTAAGAATTTGATGTCCCCTCATAAGGGAATGCAAAATATAGACAATATGATTAATTAAAAGTGAGTCCAAAGAGGATAAAAATACAGGAATGACTACATGAAATAGAGCAAGGATTTTGTGTTTACTGCATTGGCTTCCACATTCAAGCCACAATTTATCTACAAACATTTAAAACAACCAATTAGAAAAAGGAAGCTCAATTACTCTCACAGTTCACAGTGTCTTTAAGATGAAACACAAACCATTTGCCTGAAGTTATGGAGTTCTTGATATAGTATCGACTGGGATTTGCTAAAGAAGGGATACCATGCTGTGTGATATTATGAACAACTTTTTAAATGAAATCCTTTTACTTGAAACTGTATGGCAATTTCTCTACATTGGCTGCTGGCGTTGCACTAATATATAAGCTGAGAAAGCAAACAAAGCCAAGGACAACTTCAAAATTAAAATTGTACCAAGGAAAAGGAAATACTCAAGTTTTCTAGGCCTGGCTTGATCCAGAAGTGAACGGAATATTGACCTGGTTCCTATCAGATGACCTCCCCTGTGTATTGTTATTTAGCTTGAGTCTGTTTCCTCACCATAAAATATGAATGGTATCTTCCTTTAGCACTGAGATACTTACAACACTTAACAATAAAATATAACATGAGCATAGTACCTTGCATATAATGCATTTATACTACATCCTAGTTATGTTTAACAAGGGCAGCAACAGCAAATCCCAGCATACACTAGCTGAATGACATGACAGAATTTGCCATTTGTTGCTGCTAATGGACTAAGGCCTGGGTAAAGCATACAGGAAATGTCTTATGGGCAAGGAGATTCTATGTAGATTGGAGGTGGGCTGTGCATTACCATGCAGCTTACTTTTCAATATGTTGTTCACAGGAATTACACTCTATAGCCACCCGTATGGAGGGGCTTTGCTGAATGAAGACAAGATGTGAGTTGAAGGAATGCTGGGAAGACCCTTGAGTATGGAAAACCATCTTTGAGTCTCTTAGTGGTGATTTTGATCCCTTGTTGACATTTGTTGAGGGAGAAGTTGACATATGTAGTTAGTGGCATAGAGCCTGGGCATCTCTTTGCAAAGTGGGAGGAAAGTGGTTATTAAAAGGGTCAGTGCTTTGACTGAACTTAAAATGGATGAGAATATCATGCAGCTGTATTTCTAAGGAGAAATTGTCCTATGGGGACGTGTTTCCCACAGCTTATGGGACTGCACATCTTCCAGGACACTTTTTGGCTTAACATTGTAAATGTGGCATTCAGAGAGGTGAACATAACACTGTCTTCCTGGATATTTCTTATGTGAGACTTACCTCACAGTCCCAATGAGGCATGGAGAGGGTGGGGCAGGTGTTAAGGCAGCTCTTTGGGGTACAGAATTAAGTGTCAATTTCTTCTGTTTTTATTACAAGAAATTGTCCTATGGGGACGTGTTTCCCACAGCTTATGGGACTGCACATCTTCCAGGACACTTTTTGGCTTAACATTGTAAATGTGGCATTCAGAGAGGTGAACATAACATTGTCTTCCTGGATATTTCTTATGTGAGACTTACCTCACAGTCCCAATGAGGCATGGAGAGGGTGGGGCAGGTGTTAAGGCAGCTCTTTGGGGTACAGAATTAAGTGTCAATTTCTTCTGTTTTATTACAAGAGATAGTTCTGCTCATCTTCTCTTTTTTCTCTATCTCCCTTTCCATATCATGTTTGACAAACTTTTAGTTAAAAACTGATAATAAAAAGAAATACTATTTATGTACTTGCTATGACCTACCAAGGTGAGAATGCAATATGCTTAATTGGCATTCTTTCCTCAAATCATTACCATCACAGGAAGGATGGTTTGTAGTTTGTCCTCTCATTCACATACTGATTTTCAGGATAATACCTTTAACAATTTCTGACACCTGCCTAGAGTTCCAGGAGTGGGCTAGTTGACATTTTTTATACAACAAGACATGTTGGAAAAGAAAGCATGGCCCAGCGGATGTTTGGTGGTGAAATGTTTCATCATGTTGGACACCTAAAAGACCATTTGCGCACTGCTGTTCCCCAAGGTGGGACAGAGGAGAGCAGGCAGCACTTGGACAAAAAATCATAAGTAGTGTTCCAGTTTTAAAAAATGCCCAAGAGAGTATATGGTGTGCATGGTTACAATAACACCTTGACCATTTGCAAAATTATTTTGGTATCTTAAGTAACTAAATTTGGAGATGGGCCTGTAAGATGTGACACTGTCGCCAATGCCCCTTCTTGGCGGGTGCTGCTATAGAACAAAAAAATCCCAATGTGGGCAAAGTCCACACTGTATTTTGAATGTCACTCTGGGCATGTCTTTCATTTGAAATTGCTCCTCAACTTTGTGCTCCTCAGTGATGTCTTATAAATTCTGAACAATAATCCATGTCTCCAAAGGTGATCAAGGAGATTTAATGAGAGAATTCTTATATTTAGCCAATCTGCCTGGCTGATTATCATCCCTGATTTTTAATAGAAAGAAGACCCCTATTTTTCTTCTAAATCTGACAAGCTATTCTGTTTTGCCTACAGCTTGGAGAGCATCCGGCAGTGTGGTATTGCCCTCTGCATTGTGCTGGGATTCTCTATCCTGTCTGCATCAATTGGTAGCTCCATGGTGAGGGACAGGGTGACTGGAGCCAAGAGGTTGCAGCACATAAGTGGCCTTGGCTACAGGACCTACTGGTTCACTCACTTCCTGTATGACATGGTAGGATTTGGGATGTGATCTCGTCAGCCTCCATGCTAGTGATCTGTTTAATGTGTGTGTGTGAGGGCAGGGAACAGGAGGCTTGGGCCAAATGGGAATTATCCACAAAAGAAGGGGTCATTTTATTGTTGAGAGCATTTCAGGTCAAGTCATCTTTACAGGTTATTATCTGTATATGATATTATCTGTATATGATTGCTTCATATGGCAGAGATTCAGGAATCTCAGGCTGGGAAATGAAAAGCCTGACTAGAAATGCAAAGTTTCTTATTAGGGAAATGAATAAACAATTACCTTTAATATGCTCTTTTGAAGGGGTGGGTGATGAGGTGATTAATAAATAATGAGAGAAGACCTGTCATCTGCATGCTTAAATGCACCACCCCCTTTGAGGCTTGAGCTTCATTCTCTAGTTTATACAGCAGTTATTAGTATTTCTTGCAGGAATTCAGTTTCCAAGTAGAAACCCTCCTGAATATTGTCTGCAGTCCTAAAGAAGACAATAACAGATGCACTGTTGAGGTATTTCCTAGAGTTCAAGACATTTATCTTGCTTCAGAAAGTGCATCTTCTATGATAGAAGTGCTCTTTGATGGTCAATAGTCACTTTTATTGTTACAGAGTGGCATTGCCCTTTTGGTAGGTATGTGATATTTTTGTCCTCATGCCTTCATAAATGACTCATCCTATGATTTGGAAAATTTTATGTTGTTTGAAGGCAGGACAGGCTTAACATTTGCTGAGTAATTGCCATTCACTAGGTTCTACACCAGCTGTGTTACATTTTGTGCAGAATCTGATGCATTAACATGTTGCTCTTATATAGTATTTATTCCTTTGAGCTGGCTTAGAATTTAGCAGATTTGTTTCTTTTTGATCATATAACCTAGATTTTTTAAAACTACAGTTTATGCAGGTCACATCTAACTTACTTCACCTTGATCAGGGTTTTCCTCAAGCTTGCCGGGTTATAGTAACTTTCTAGGACACTTCCTTAGATTACCAAGGACCTATCCTCCAAGATTTTGTTCTATAGATGTGGATAGGTCTTTGAGGTCTGCTTTTCATCAGCACCCAAAGTAATTTATGAATCTCAAACAAGTCCTTGGATACTCCCATCTCTACCAAGGAGTTCCTGAAGTCAGGAGAGAAGAAATGATTCATCCAGGATCATACTTCTGGTTGGTATGGTACAGGTATTTTGGTGCCTGCTTTTACCACCTGTTTAATTTGTTGCAGTACCATATATGGCCAAGAGTCACACTCCTGCTCCACATCTCCCGTTCATGATGTCTAATGGACTCATCATCCCCAGAGAAAGGGAAGAGGTACCATGTCATGGGACCGAGACATGGAACATTCAAAATTTTTAAAACTCTAGGGTTTTCCCATTTCTGCCTCCCTATTGAATTCTCTCTCTATTCCTCACACTCAGTGTGGCTCTTATTTACCAATAATGTATGTCCTTGGAGTTTTAGGGCAGGGAAAATTTATTAGCTTCTTAGTTTACTGTTTCTTCTGTCTTTATGCATTCATTCCCTGATTATTTGATGGCTCATTAAATATTTTTGAGGACCTTCTATGTGTCAAAAAAGTATGTCTGGATGTTTATATCTACCCCAAATTCAACTTTCAAACCTAATAACCAATGTGATGGTATTAGGATGTGGGGCCTTGAGAGGTGATTAGTCATGCAGGTGGAGCCCTCTGGAATGGATTGGTGCCTTTATGAAAGGACCTCAGAGATTTCTCTTTCCACTTTCACCATGTGAAAACACAGTGAAAACGCACCATTTATGAAGCAGAAAGTGGTCAGCCCTCACTAGAAAACAAACCTGCCAGTGCCATGAATTTGAGCTTCCCAGCTTGCAGAACTGTAAGAAGTAAATTTCTGTTATTTATCAGTCACTCAGGCTATGGCATGCTATTTTAGTCACTCATATGGACATAATTGTTGGTCCTAAAGCCATGAAGAAATTAGAGACTATCTGTCCTCTCATAGAGCTTATAGTCTAATAAGCTAAATAAACATACCACATATAAGGGGCTCATAGTTAGGTTTATTAAGAAAATGAAAGAAGTCAAAGGGAGGAGGATAACTTTAAATTGGGAGGTCAAAGAGAGATGTGCAATTTAAACTGAGATCTGAAAAGTAAGCAGGAATTAGCCACATGGGTGATGCTGAGAGCTGCTGAGAGGCCCCCAAAGAATAGGTGCTGCATATTGAAAGCCCCTAAGAAGCACCCTGGCTGTTGTCCTGTGGGAGTACCTCAAAGGAAGTCCAAGTAGGGCAGGGCACAGAGTCTGCTCTTTGTTCCACGTGTGGGGAGAGCCAGGCTTCTTGGAGAGTGGCTGGATTCTTTGATCTTTCCGTATGGAGATGGGTAAAACTGACTCTATCAGGCTACTAGGGCTGCCATACCCCAAAATACCACAGACTGGGCACTTGCCTTCTCACAGTCCTGGAGGCTGGAAGTCTGAAACTGAAGTACAAGCAAGATTGGTTTCTCTGAGGCTTCTATCCTTGGCTCGTGCTTGGTGTCTTCTTGTGTCCTCTTGGGTTCATCCCTTTGTGTACCTGTGTGATGATTTATTTATTTTTTTATAGGGACCAGGCTTCACATTGCCTATAATGTTAGTAGTTGGAAAATGTTTTGCCATGTCTCTAAATACAGACACATTCAGAAGTCCTGGGTGCTCAGTTGAATTCTGGGGGGACATGATTCAGCCCATAACAGTGACTCTCCTGACTCTCCATAACAAATTATACCAAAAGCCTTCTAATGTGTGAAACAGGAGCTATGTTCAAGCTGAAGTCAACAGGAACATTTGAGATAAATAGCTAATGGTACATATAACATGACCATTTGATGCAACACGTTTTCCTTTTTTCTTTTTATTTTCTCAGCTCTTTTACTTGGTTTCCGTCTGCCTGTGTGTCGCCATTATTACCGCCTTCCAGTTAACAGCTTTCACTTTCCGTGAGAACTTGGCGGCCACAGCCCTCCTGCTGGCACTTTTCGGGTATGTGATGAGAAACACTGCTGCAAAATTATGGTTTGTTTTCTGAAAGAGAAAACCCTCAGGATGGCTTTGAACCTGCTGTTGGCTTCATGATTTTCTCTCCTCCCGAACAATTATGTTGCTTCTACAAGGGAAGCTGAGCAAACAAGCTTGAGCAAGATGATGAATGCCCTGTGGAGGGAGGAAGGGTGACATGGTCATAATGAAGATGGCATTGGCCCTGTCTCAGAAAGGCCCTCAAGCTGTTTGACAAACTTGTGCAGTGGGAAATGGATTCTCTGTTATTCTCACTTTGACATTAATCGTGGTCTCAAATACATAATCCAGTTAGCTCTGAAATTGCATTTGAGGAGATTCTCTTGTGAAGCTCTGTCTGGCATATAATTTCCTCTCCTATAATGTTAGTAGTTGGAAAATGTTTTGCCTGACTTCGATTATTTTTTTTCTCAGAGGAAAAATAGCACAAATAGAAAGTCATTGTATAAATTTCTCATGTAATCACTAATCAGGATCATTATGAGTGGACCTCAAAATATGCCTGTCTGGTATCAGACATATGTGTCTTATGTGGCCAGTATATGTGTTTACTTACAGGCTAGGTTTGAAAGATATACTTTCTTATAGGGAAATAATGTATTTACTTTATTGTAATTCAAGGCTATTTTGAAACAAAATATTCAGCTTTAAGTCTAAGATTACAACTAAAATGATGTTTTACATACTTCTTACATCAGTGATTCAGGATTTTTTAGAACATCTAATTAGGTGATAGAGTTTTATCTGAAGAAGTATGTATCATCATCAGATGAATGGATTGATGAATGAATTGATGGATGAATAGTGGAAAGATATATGGGAGGACAGAGAAATTGTAGCAGGAATATTGATATTGTCACTCTAATCCTGTGGCCTTGGAAATATTAATTCTTCTCTCTAAGCCTCAATACTTCCCTGGAAAACTCAAATTCTGTTTCTGTAAAGACGAAATTGGATAGTTCCTGCAAAGAGCTTGGATAATAAGTGGTACAGAGTCAAATTAAATGAATTTTAGCTATTATTGTTACTCTTGGAATTATTTTACTCTTTTGGAGATACTATGCTCTCTGCTATAAAACATGCTTAGAGTAGACATGTTTTTTATATTCAATTGAAATTTATAAGCTCATATATAAAGAACTATATGTATATATGGCCTGATTTTCAGTTTGTTGATCCCATTGAGTAGATGTCATTGTGTCTTCCTATAGTATTATTAAAATGGACTTTCACTAACAAAGATAAAATGATTTTTGAATTTTTGAGGAGCATATTTCAAAAATTAAGAAATATAAAGTCAAATGTTTAGAAATTCTTATAAGCATGTTTTAAGAAAATTTTATTAACCGTACATTTGATTATGAACTCCTTTAGGAATTTGCACCAAGTTAGGAATTCTCCCTATATATAGAACTACATTTTTAAAAAGAAGTTCCAGAGACTCACATATCTGTTGATAAACAATTTCTATTACAAACTTTCTGTTCAGAATTCTTGGATTAGCAGGACTAAGAAGATATAAAAGATAAGTCCAACTGTGTTTGCTATCCAGACTAATTTCCAATAAGAGCCAAAAGGAGTTCACAGGGTAACATCTACTCATGGACTCAGATTTAAAAGGTCATTATTTCCTCACTGGAGCACAGCCACCCCAATGAGAAACTCTGAAACCAGTGACCCACTAATATGGGTGAAGAAAGCCTCAGTCTGGGGAGCTGCATCTCCTGTCTTGGGAAATTCAGATAGCATAAGGAAGGGGTCAGTTTTTGAAGGGGTTATGTGATACCAATACCCTGCCATAAATTCCAGAAAACTACTCACTACTACACAAAACTACTCAATACTCCAGCAAATTCTTAAATCCTTAAAATGATACATTATATATTAATAAAATATCATGGAATAAGAAAATCCAAGGTAGGGTTCTCTCCATAATAAATTCTACTCTATAAGTCAATTTAATGTTTTTCTTAAAAAAACACAAAAGACAAGGGTACTGGAGCTGCTGATATGTTAATTTCAACCAATTATTCAAAAGGTAAGTAATGAAAATGTAGTTTAAAAAAAAGGTGATGTGGTGGAATCATCACTACCTGAAAACCACGCTCAAAAGCTGCTCATTAATGTAGTGATAGGAGCTCCCTGGTGGCATCATTTAGACTATGTCTTTGTCTCTGATTCTCTTTTCTTAGACAATGCTTTGATCTACTTGTCAAATATTTAAACGACATAACCCAGTATGGAAACTTTACATAACAATAACAAAGTGCAGATTCAGAGCCATCTCCAGTGGAGCAAGGTCTAGCTTCCAGGTGAAGATTAGTCTAGTAGATTGCAGGAAGGCATTCTTAGATTCCATCCTCCAATGCAGAGATGCTGATCAAAGGGGGTGATGATCCTGCTGTGCTTTGTGCTATGCTGACCACATCAGATGCTCAGTGCAGAGCCTCTTTCCCCAATTCCCCTGAACCCCACATTGCCAAATTTAACAGAGAGAACTGGCTGGATATCATGTTTTACAAGGAACAAAGAGAGATCTGGTCTTTTGTAGAGGAGGCATATGCAGACCAAAATGGTTATTTTCGGCTATTATGAAGTCTGTCATGTGGAAAAGAAAAGCAATCTGTTACATGTTGTTCTATAATATAGAGTTTGAACCAGTAGTTTTAAGTTAGGGCAATTTTTTGTTCACTCCCAGAACAAATTTTATGGGAATTAAAGCTACCCCCAGATTTGACTCACATGCTTCTATTGCTTATATGTCAGTTGCAAAAATACTTTCAATACTGTGATTTTATTTGCTTCTCAACAAAGTCAGATAATAGAGGGTAGCACTTGATTTTTGCCCCAGAAGAGACAATAAAGGAGAAAGAGTGGGTATGTGGTCTATATAAGTGGGGACAAGGATTGATTCTTCTCTGTAGTACTTTATTTCAGACAGAGATATTGACAATTTGAAGAAATGAGAAGTCACAGTTTCTTTCTTTGGTAGTTATTTTGATTTAGCTTAATTCTTTTATACCACAACTATTTTAGAACAATTGTTTTGTGGCTCTTGTCTTCATCATGTGCTCACATAATTTTCTTCATGCCCAAATTAGGATGCAGACTTCTATTAAGTAAAGTTTATGAAATACCATATGATTTTATATATAATATTCCAAATATTTTCCAAAATATGAGAATGTATTTTTTAATCTAGGAATACATTCCAGTATCATAGATTTTCTTTGAAAAGAGAAATATAACTAAGATAATAGCTATCTTGAGACCCTAGCATCTAACATCATTTCAGTCTCACTAGTTAACATATTAAGAAAAACTTAGTCATTTAAAGGCACTGAAGTACTTCAGGTCAAACAATCACTATAAGAAAACAGCAATGTGTTTACCTTCAGTATACAGAGAACACACAGGGACTCTGGATGTATGAACCTTATGGGAAAGGCTATGTTTTAAAATAAGTATCTTCTCTGCTGATATCTGGAGCTATCAAAGTGCCAGTTTCCTTTAAGATGGGGTGCATTACAATGACACCATTCTATTGTGACAGAAAGAAGTTAAAGAAAGTTGGCCACGAATGAAACCCAGTTTTAAGATTGTGGAGGAAAAAAGAAGAAAATGAGAGGTTTCATTTTAGGGACATGGTGTGGATTTTTAGATCTAGATGTCATCAGAAGCTCACAGGGACTGCTTCCTGGGCTCAGTATTTAGCAGTACTCCTTCCTACTCAGTTTTGGTGCGTTTCAAAATGAATCCATGCCAGGCTCGTGTATGATCAGTTCTGGAAGTTTGATCAAGGTGTCAACTCTTGGTTGTTATACCTGGAAGAGGAGGATCAGGGTGCCACCTTTCACATTGTTGGGGTGTGTGTGTGTGGAGGATTAGAGGACACTGTGGGAACAACAGCATAGTGCCTCCCATGCAATGTACTCTGTAAATGAGATTTTCAGTTTTTATCTTTATGCCTTATTTTTATGTAGAGAACTGTGGCTTTTCATATTCTGATTATTTTTCAATTCTCACTGTAACAGATAAGCTTTATTTCTTAATGATGAGACACAGAACAAAAAAGTGTCCCACTTGGGGAAGAGATTGTGGGAGATGTCAGCTGACTTGCCCCAGGTTCCAAAGCTGAGGGGTTCAGGCCTCTAATCAACCCACACAGTGCTCTTTCCATTACATTCAGGGTCCTCAGAAGCCTCAGGAAGAGCGCTTTGTCTATTGGAGATCATGAGATGTATTACATGACTGTTTTTGTTAACTATGTGCAGAAAAACATTACCAGGCCAATAAAATTGCTTCCATAATTCAGTCATTATAAAAATAAACATAGGAGAATAAACATAAATTTCCACTCTGTTTTTCAGATATGCAACACTTCCATGGATGTATCTGATGTCTAGAATCTTCTCCAGTTCGGATGTAGCATTCATCTCCTACATCTCATTGAACTTTATCTTTGGCCTGTGCACCATGCTGATGACCACCATGCCCCGGATCCTGGCTATCATCTCCAAAGCCCAGGTCAGTCAGTGGCAACATGTCATTTTTGAAGGCATGAACGAGAAGAGAATAGGGATGCATGCGTCTTTTCTTGTTTTTCCTTCTACAATTCAATGGAAATGTGCTAGTATCCACTGCCTTTGAACTCCAGAAAAATAAATGCATTCTAATTAAAAAATCCATCTGTAGCATCATAAGAGCCATGTCCTGGCTTGGTGACAATTGAACAAAAGATGCACGGTTGCTGCTGCTCCAAGAACCAAGGCAGATCTATGAAGATGGTTACTGCTGCATACTTAGCACCTTTCTCAGAGATGGTTTGATGATGAATTACTGATAAATGAGAAATGAGTGAATGCGATAATAAGTGCCCTGTCACAATGTTGCCACAGCAGTGGTTGGACACTACAGTATAGCATGAGACACAGCAATTGATCACACTTTCAGATCACAATGCATTTGGAAGGATTCTGCCTGCTCCCCTGTAGACCTAAGAATTTAGTTCTACTAAGAAATAGGGAAATGCTTCTCTTCATTAGACATTCTCATTAGCAAGGAACTTTTAGAGTACCATGCAAACATCCAAGCAGGAGTCTAGATCAAGCTGAATCCTTTATGTAGGCACATTCCCATTCTTTGCCACTCTCCTCCTATCTTGTTTTTCCTCGCTCTTGTCCTCTGCTCTCAGACATCTGACAGCCCATGTGTGACCATTGGGAATAGACTGCAGACTCTCTGCTCCATTTTGACCCTATATTTTAACCCTTTTCATTCCTGCACTCTTTTCTCACCCTTGATCACACTGTTTGCTTCTGGCTTCCTGCTGTTCCCATGAGCTTTGATTTCTCAGTCATTCCCAGGGCTTGACTGATGCTTTTGAGGAAATCACCTGGGAAAGGTACAGAGCTCCCCGTTGAAGGATGTGCTGCTGGTCTCATTCCTAATAACACAAGGACGGATGCTTACCTGATCAGACGGTTTTACTCCTCATGACTGAATCAGACTTAGCAGACTCTTGAAATATGGCCAATATTATTTTTTATTATTGTGCCTCATGTTTGTGCAGAAGCAGTGAAGTATGTAAATATCCATTACACATTCAATGAGGGGAATGATCTATTTCAGTGATTTTTACAGATCTGGTTTGACAGTAATCTGTGTTAATATGTCTAGCCTTTAAATAGAAAGCTTGCAGAACAATTAATTGGCTTTAGCTTGAGGAGAATATTGAAGTCAGCAGAAGCAGAATACAATTTCCCTCCACCTCCATCAGTCTCTAGTATGACATGTGCCATCAGGGATACTGGGAACTATGGTGAAAAATAAATCAGACCTAAGTTAAATAATTCCAATGGTGAGAAACTCAGAATTCAGGTCAACTCTGGAGGGCAAGATAACAGAGGAAACTAGCCAGGGACATTTCCATCCATGAGAGTCTATCACCATGGCAGGTAGAAACACATTGTTACCTCCAATTATAAACATGATTGCTTACCTGAAAAAAAAAGTTAATAAGTGTTAATTTTGCAGAACAATTGGCCTAAATCAATTGGTAATAAGTAATAAGAGCAGTTTTATTACATTTTTTGTCTTTCTTTTCCTTTGTTCTTTATTTTGATATTCTCTCCTTTAAAAACTCAGAATTATTTAAATATTCATTTCTAATGAAAGCATTCATTTGTAAGCTATGGAGCAATATGTTCTTATAGATTTAATGAAAGAAACCAAGAAAAGCAACTAGATTCTTAGGTCCATCTTAAGAGCTAGTATAACCTATATGTGTTAGTCAGCTTTTTGTTGCTTTGACCAAAACAACTGACAAGAACAACTAAGAGGAGGAAAAGTTTATTTATTTATTTATTTTTTTGAACTTTGAAAAGGAATTTTATTTTGCGTTTTTAATTTAATATTTTATATTTCCGTACATATTTTTTTCATGTTTTATTTTTTATTTTTTTATTTTATTTTTTTTAAATTAGTTTATTTAATTGCATTTCAAGTCATGGCACATATATAGAGCTCAATTTTTCCATTTCTCTGGTTGCAAAGTTTATTTTGAGCTCATGGTTTTCAGAGATTTAGTCCACGGGCAGGTGACTCCATTACTTTGGGGCCAAGGTAAGGCAGAAGGGCATGGTGGAGGAGCAATGCTCTGTTCTTGGCAGCCATGAAGCAAAGACAGGAAGGGGAAGGGCCAGCAGGGAAGATGAACTTTTTCAGGACATCTCCCTAGTGACCCACCTCCTCCATCCATGCCCTACAGTTAACATCCAATTAGCCCATCCAATTAGAAAGGATTAATTAGGTTAGAGCTCTCATAACCCAATCAATTCACCTTCTAACATTGTTGTTTTAACACAGGAGCTTTTGGGGGACACCTCATATCAAAACCATAATATCATATTAACCATTAGGCATATAAACTACAGTGTTAAAGTGAATGTTTTTTCATTGTTATCAAATCACAGTTGATAAAACCAAACTTTTAGTTTCTACTGTAAGGAGGTTTAGAATATTTCTCTCCTACTGGTCATGTCATCAATCTCTATATATCCTAAATTTAACACTATGGATTCTTAGTCCATGAATATGTGCAGCTACATCCCCCTCATATGTGTGGACTCTTTGTTAACTCAGTGTTCGTACTTTGTTCACATTTGTATGGAGACGATTGTGAATTCCTTAAAATGAGATATAAAGTCATCACCATTAGTATGTCATTTCCTTAATTACCTACCAATTCCTGAGTTAAAAGCTACACTATTCTGCTATTCCTATACTAACACTAATAATATAAAATCCTTTCATGTGGCACATTAATTGATCCAGGGATAAAGTTTTATGAAAAGTGGAATTAATAAGCTCTTTTAGTACTGATCAAAATTTATAACTAGTAACAGTCAAGAAAAACTAAGGGAGAATTAAATGAAGCTTTTGTGCTTTTTTCATGTCTAAAAAGGCAATAATTCATATTATGATAATAAATGCCTTAAAAAGTTGTTATTAAATTTGCTATAGCCCAAAAACACATTATTTAAGGCTACACTTAGCTTAGTCAAGTGTTGAGTTTGCATTGTAAAGGAAAACCTATACATTATCTAGTATAAAATATACATTGACAATTACGTAAGTTTATTTTTAATATTTATTATTTGACATATGTGTTATGTATTATATATACACATTGTGATGATTTTTCCTAACTTACAAGATTGTTCATTTTTAGATCATGCAGAGAAATAGTGTAAAATACAAGTCTAATTCTTCATTGTATTTGCAGGGCTTTGGTAGTTCCAGTTAATGTGGTCTTTCTGCGTTGAATATTTTCAGGTAGCTTTACTGAGTCTAAAGGTCAACTGAACAGACCAGCATTTTGGTGAATTTTCTCCAAAGGCTATGCTCCTTAGTGGAAAGACCTTGTTTTTTGGATTAGAAAGGTCAGGATCAATTCCTGGCCCTAATCAGTGTGGCTTGCATATATTAATCACCTCTTGAGACTGTTTCTTCATTGGTAACTGAACAAATCTTGTATATTTATTGAGAGAATTAAATATGATAAAGTGTAATGGAGCTGGAAGTATGTGACAATTTGCCAAAAGCATTTAGTGGACAATTGATTTAACAATATAATAATTTTAATCTCATTTGAAAGTAAAATTGCCAGGCGTGGTGGTGCACGCCTATAATCCCAACACTTTGGGAGGCTGAGACAGGAGAATCACAAGTTCAGAGCCAGTCTCACTGCCATCATTTATACCTAAGTAGAATAAATAAATAAATAAAAATAAATAAATTAATTAAAAAAAAAATAGCCAGCCTCAGCAATGGTGAAGCGCTAAGCAACTCAGTGAGACTCCATCTCTAAATAAAACACAAAATAGGGCTGGGGATATGGCTAAGTGGTCGAGTATCCCTGAGTAAAATTAATGTTTACCAGGTAGTAAAAACAAGAACAGAATGTATGACAGATTTAAAATTTTTAGATATATTCTGTTTTAAAATTGTGTTCATATATATAGCCTCTTATTTGATTTATTTTCTCTAGGATCTTTTTGACGTCTTTTCCTTATGTTCTGTGGCACCACTCAATTTTTGTGTTTAATAATGATGACATATATTTAATGTTTATTGTGTGCTAAAAATTAACTAAGCATTTTGCATATTATTTAAATGTTCACAGTCAGTTCCTGATATTTTCAACTCATTGAAACATTCATGTCATCTTGTGACTACTAATGCTATCCATGTGTCTTAGTTTTCTCGTACTGCTATAACAAAAAGCACAGCTTAAACAGTAGACGCATATTTCTCACAGTTCTAGATACTGAGAAGTCCAAGATCAAGGTGACTTTAGATTTTATTCGTCATGGGAACCCTGTAATTGACTTGCAGATGGCTACCTTCTCATTGTGCCCTCAAAGGGTGGGGGGAGAGAGAGAGCATTGGTGTCTCTTCCTCTTCTCTTAGTGTATTAGTTCCATTTGAGAGCTCCACCCTCATGACCTCATCTACGCCTAACTACCTCTCAAAGGCCCCATTTCTGACATGGTCACATTGACAGTGATGGCAATGGCTTCAAAATATGAATTTGAGAGGAGTACAGATATTCAGTCCATAACATTTTGCTCTTGGGCCCCCAAAGTTCACATCTTTGTCCCATGCAAAATACATTCATTCCATCTTACCAACCCCAAAGTCTTAACACATTGCAGCATCCACTCTAAAGTTCAGAGTCTCATTTATAAATACCACTTGAATCCTGTATAGGTGAGACTGAAAGTTATATTTCGTCTGGAGAAATATAACTGTCTCTAACTGTGAGCCCTTGAAACCAAATGTTATGTGCTTCCCAAATACAATGGTGAGACAGTCATATGATAGACATTCCCATTCTAAAGGACAGAAAAGGAAGAAAGGGGTCAATGCATCCCAAGCAGGTAAAGCCGAGCACGGGAAATACCATTGTATCTGAAATCTGAAGAGTAAACCTCTTTATTTTGATGACTGTGTGAGGATGCCCTTGAGTAATTGGGATGAGGAAACCTGGGACACAGCTCCAACAAAGGAGAAAAATAAGTTATGGGTATGTTATGAAAAGAGGAATAGATTTTAATTTGATTGTTTATTTCTCTCACTGTGCAGAATTTACAGAACATCTATGATGTCCTCAAGTGGGTCTTCACTATTTTCCCTCAATTCTGCTTGGGTCAAGGACTGATAGAACTCTGTTATAACCAGATCAAATATGACCTGACCTACAACTTTGGCATTGATTCCTATGTGAGTCCCTTTGAAATGGATTTCCTTGGCTGGATCTTTGTGGAACTGGCCTCTCAGGGCACAATTCTTCTTCTCTTGAGGATCCTGCTACACTGGGACCTTCTGCATTCATCAAGGTGTGTTCTGAAGGGCTTTCCCTCTTATGGAACTGACTTTTGAATAAAGAGAGGGAGAAAAAAAAAATCCAGCCTGAAGGTTGCAAGATAAGAAAAGTGTCTGATCAATATTATGCATGGTCATAAAATGTTAAGATATTATGTTTATTTTTTTATTTTGATTAGTGTTGAGTGACCAACACCAGAAAGAGGAATTTTAAAAGATAAGGTGCTAACTGTTGAGATAATCTTTCCAGTTAATTAGTTGTCTCAGTGTATGTTCCGCTTTGAAATTGCTCAATTTCCCTATTACTTTGTAGTTCCTCAGGTGAATTTGGTTGATACCACAAAGTAATTTATTTTATGACTAAATGCCAGTAACTCTTAGAAGTAGGAAGGTGTAGAGATTCAGTAGAGATAACTGCATGGTCTTCGCCCAATCCAGTTCCTTCTGTTGCTGTGTTCTTATCTTTGTTAAGTCAGAATACAAGTCAGTGCTACGTGTAGTTTATGTAGATGTATAGACACATAATATGGACTATGTACATGCACACACACAAACACACATACATATACACCTACTTTGCAAAGAAGTCTAAATTATTATCAGATAATATATTTGAAATACATAGGGAAGAAATGTGCTTTCTTGTGCAGGGTCCTCAATAATGCATCTCCTCCTCCGTAACCTGAATCCATTGACCTGCTCTTTCCAAGTGCTATTGCCCTCTGACTTCTGCCTAAGAAAGGGATTTGTTTTGGAGAAATTGTTAAGACCCTGTTAGTGGAGAACTGGAGAACCTAAAATTATAAAAGCTAACATTATTAATATTTTATGGTGATTGTGATATATGTATGTTTTCCTTTTCAGTCATTTCATGATGCATTTTCTCACATATCCCATTTAAGCTGCTAACATAGAGAACTATTTTGAATACAAGTTCCAAAGCTCTTTTGAATTTGGCCATAATCACTCTGGAATTTGCAGATTTGTAAAAGCTGACTGAATTTGAAGTGGATATCAGAGTGCCTTACAAACACAGTTGGTGCTTTAACAGTACAATCTGTATTAAAACCTGTAATATAGACTCCCTTTTGGCAGAATTTTAGGCTACTTCATTCTTCTATATTATCAAAAGGTTTTTCTTTAAAGAAAAGACATTCTCGATTGGGGATGTGGATCAGTGGTAGAGCACTTGCCTAACATGTGTGAGGCCCAGGGTGTCATTCCCAGGAACACATAAACACACATGCACACACGACCTTCTGGATTACTTTTATTTTGTAGAGTATTAGTTGAACCGCATTTTAGAATTTTGTCTTTAGTTGGGCCCAGTGACACACACCTGTAATCCCAGCAACTCAGGAGGCTAAGGCAAGAGGATTGCAAGTTCAAGTCCAGCCTCAGCAACTTAGTGAGGCCTTAAGCAATTTAGTGAGGCCCCATGTCAAAGTTAAAAAAAAAAAGTATTTTGTCTTTAATATTCACAGTAGATAGTCAATTTTGTTGTTTTCTGTCTGCATAAAGGTCACAGAGCAAAGAAATCTAATTTAATTTAGTCACCAGTTGCTTGATGCTCCTTTATGGATATCTGTCAAAATAATTCAATGACTATGAGATGCAGTCATTTTTGTCATTTAAATCCAGATCCAATGGGGGTTGCTAATCATTGTTTAAAAGGTAAAGCCCAAGGTTCTTAGCAAGCACCCCTAACTCTGGTGCTCATGTTTGGTAAAGCTGTGATCCTTCTCCATCACCACGGAGATATTTCCCTCAGATTACCTGCACCTGTCTGACTTCACATCCAACATCTCTTCCTGTCTCTACTCTGGCTCCTGGACTGCTCTGATCCTTCTCAGCATTTCTGTAACATCTTTTTTACCTAAAGGAATGCTGCTGTAGTATTTATATGTCAATCATCTCTGCTTGATCACAAGTCTACTCATACAGGAAAATTATATATGTTGTAGTTGAATCTTGGAAGAGAATAAGACTGTGCCCTCTGCATAGGAACAGAGTAGACTCTGCTTTCCCCAGCCTGAGCAGGGCATCTGTCACCAGAACCTGGTGCTAGACATTTGAATGTGGAATCCACCTCACTGCTATCATTTTCTAACCTACCCTTGCTCCATCCTGTAGCTCTGTGCTGGCCTTTGGCTGTCTTCTAAGAATTCAGGTTTCTATTAGCATCCAGCTATAGCCCAACATCATCCATGTTGGGTGGGTTTGGAGAATTCTTTCTTGCTTTCTCTCCTGACTGGAGAGGGGCTGTGCTCTCTGTATCCTTTGTGCTGACTGAGTCAGAATAGTCATGTGGTCCAGATATTAGGTATGCTGAGCATCTGCAAATTTCTGCTACATCTAGTGTCCCTCTGGATGCTGCTTTTTTGATAAAGACACCATTTATTGTGATATTCAGTTGGAAGATGTCTGAGGGGCACATTGCTGAGTGCAGTTAGATGAATTAGGATCATGGATTGTTGGAAGGAGGCCCCAAAAGAAGAAACCTCAGTCACTTGTTCTTCATCCACCAGAATTAGTTATGAAGATTAAACAGTTGTATACATCTGGATCGCTTCCTGGTACCCTGAGATAAGCAACTCTGGGTCAAGACCCAGGAGGTATTTATAAAGTACTCCAGGTTACATGGAGATCATCTGGAGATAGGAGGGCATAAAGATGGGCTAATTTGTTAGAACAGGAAAAGACCTCTGAAAGGCAAGCCAAAGGTGAAAGATCAAGAAACAGACTTTCATCTGGGACAGGGAAATGACATTCAAGCAGGAAAGCATATAATTTGATGGAATTTTACAAATTGTATACACCCACGTAACCTCCCTTTCAGATTAATAAATTTAATACATTTAACACATTTGATGCTCCTTCTTTACCCTGTGCCAATCAATAATTGCCCTCTGGGTAACTTCTATTCTTATTTTTATCTCCAATGATTCATTTTTCATGCTTTGGAATGTTATATAAATGATATAATATACACTCCTGAGTGTCTAGCTATCAATCATCAAAGGAGAGTGTGGAATAAATTATATTTTTGCCAAGAGGTTATTTCAGGTATGGAGAAATAATACAGAGAATGGAGTTAAGATGACTGAGGACTGGTAGTGGATATTTCCTTTAGTTTTAGTAGCTTCTTACTTTAAAATAGTTTGAGAATTTCAAGAGGTTGCAAAATTAAGCTCCTATTACTTTTCCCCCATTGTCCTCCATGATAACATAATAATATATTCCATAAAATATTGCACTGTGAAAACCAGGAAATTGATGTTAGTATCATATTTACTCAGTGGTCTGTACCTATTTAATCATTAAAATGTAGGCATATTACAGTTTACAGGGAAAATTGAAATTTACTTGAAAGTTAAAATGCATCAGATTGAAAATCATAAAGAATAGAGAGCAGCTTAGATTTAGAGAGAAACAGAATTGATAATTAAATTTGTATTCATCTGGAAAATATTTATTCAATACTTTTTGCAAGATGTTGTATGATTCAACTTATACTATGAACTTATAGTATTTGGGTACTTTTATATATAATTGATTTTATTAAATGAGCTATTTCCTAAAATCACCTATAAAAATTGATACCTTATATTGTGATAGCTTTTTTTTTTTGCATTTAATGTAAGGTCTGGAATGACTTTATTATTAATAAAATTAAAAGCTATCTCTAGCTGAGCATTGATTTATTTCAGTATCTTTTAGTAACATGTATTTTTTTCTTCAAATTAGGTAATGAAGTAAGCAGGATGTCAGGATTAAGGTGTTTTGGATGAAGCTGATATAGCAGATATCTGAAGGCTCTCTTTCTTATAGAATATCCCAGTATAATTTCCTTGGTGTCAATTGACTCTGACTTTTTATCTTTTCAGGGGTAATTCTGCTCTCCAAGGCATAGTCAAGTCTTCTAAGGATATAGATGTTGAAAAGGAGCAAATGAGGGTGCTTGAAGGAAGGACCAGTGGGGACATCCTCGTGTTAAACAGCCTCAGTAAATGTTATGGGAGCTTTTTAAAGAAGACTACAGCTGTGCAAGATATTAGTTTAGGCATACCAAGAGGAGAGGTAGCAAAGCTTCTCTTTTTATCCTTTTCTGTTGTGAACCTGTGTAATTCTAATTGCTGACCTGGTTGTGGTTTTCTCAGAATAGCTGAAATCACGGCTATATTCAGACTTCAAATTTCAGGAATCTTCACATAGGAGCAAAACCAAAAAGAGGATCCATTGGCTCTTTCCATAGTGAAACCACTATTGATTGATAGCATTTGTTTTATTTCATTATTTTAAAAATTTCATGTTACTCAGTAGTTTTAAGTATGGTTTGTACTATAGGATGTCTTTTTAAAAATTTTTACTTTTAGATGGACATAGGACCTTTATTTTATTTATTTATTCTTATGTGGTACTGAGAATCAAACCCAGTGCCTCACACATGCTAGGCAAGCCCTCTACCACTTACCTACACCCCCAAGCTCTGGGATATCATTTTATTAAGTGAAAGTATACTATAGTAAATTAAGGAAACTGCTTTTACCTCTTATTTGGACTTCAATGCTCTTTGAGTGTACAGTTAAGCCTTACTAGTAAAATGCTACTCTGGAAAGCCAAAGAATATTCATACACCATTGCAATAGCTGGGAAAATTTTTCATGGCTATGGCATTAATTCTAGAAGAAATCTTTAATCAGAACTGACAGAAGCCATATAAATTGTCCCTGATTTGTACTTAATGCATAAAGGGAAATCAATTCTGGAAATGATTATCTTTAATTAACTGTTAAAAATAAAAGAGCACCTTGCATGCATATTGTTCCAAGCTCCTGAGAATTTCAAAGTAGGCTATATTGTTATCTGATTGGCATCCATTCCCTGCCTGTGAGAGGAGAGTAGACATTTCAGATATGGTATTCTGAGGAGGAAAGAGGCAAAGAGAATAGTCTAAAGCATTCTGGGAATATCCTTATACCAAAGACTATAATTTCTGGTAGAAAAGAAAAAATTGTAAGGATTTGTTTACTTATAGCTATTCTTTCTACTATTTTAAGATTGGCTCTACAGCCTTACCTATATTACTTGAACATTTTTACTCTTGTTTTGAAATCAATTGAAATTAATTAAAATCAATATTAATTTGCTGCTACCCCTCTATGGTATGTCTAAGCTAAGGAGTAAGTGAAAAACTTGGAAATCTTCATAGGAATGATGATTTATGTATCTGATATGAGATGCCATTTAAATTTGAGTTTTGTGTTAGTCAACTTTTTGATACTACAATAAAACAGGGGAGATAATCAACTTATAAAAGAGGAGATGTTTATTTGGGCTTGCAGTTCTGTAGGTTTTAGTCTATGACTCATTGGCCCCTTGCTTTGAGTCTGTGTTGGCTTATTCCATCATGGCAGGAGTGCATAGAAAAGAAAGACCATTCAACTCATGGCCAAGTGCAAAAGAAAGAGGAATAGAAGGGGACAGGGTCCCAACATCCCCTTCAAGGGCACACCCTCAATGACCTGACACTATTTACTAGGCCCCACCTCCTAACAGGCTGCACCTCTTCCCAATAACACTAAGAACTGGAGACCAAATCTTCAACATTTAGGCTTTTGGAGACATTCAAGATGTGAAATATTACAAGGTTTATATTCTAAGCTTTTATGAGCATCATAGTTTAGTCACCCAGATGGGAAGTACTTTGTAAGAGCCTTCAGAAAATAGAAATGACTGAGATATGCCCCTGTCCCTCTAGAAATAAATAACTGGGTAGGAAACCAAAAATCGTAAACACACACAGTGTCACACAATAGCATAAACTTTGCCCCAAGGCAGGATAGGATTAGAAGGTGTGTAAGTGTTACTATCTCTAGTGCTTTATATCCAGAGAGAGTACAAGGAGAGTAGAAGGACAGTTGTGTGAGGAGATCTTTATTTCAAAGGTAGCTTTATGGCTAAGCCTTTAAACTGAGATACCATTTGGTGTGCCTTGGAGCACCCAGCTTCAAGTATGGTCTGACTGACATCAGTGACATGGGATAGCCCTGGACTGAGATGAAACCAGATTTCAGATAATGGGTAATTGGGAGAAACATGATAATTGAAGCAGGTGGCAGCTCAGTGAGACAGTGGCATTCAGAGAACGAATGGCATAGAGTTATGTGATAGCTGGGTGTGACATACTGACAGAAAATCCAGAAGCAGTCACTTTCTAAGATCCCAGAAGCCAGGAAGCCAGTATATGAAAATAGAATCATCTATGCGTTCAAAAACAACTTTCTTGGAAGGAGATGGGCAAGAATCAGATTCTCAGGCTCCATGGTGGGTTCTCAGGCAGAGTATACCTGGAGGCACAAGACAGATACTACATCTAGAAAAGGAACCAGAAGGCCAATTTTCACATGGTATATATGACGGGAATAGACCAAGAAATGAGTTGACTGAGTGTTAAGAGTATAGAACTAAGGGTCATCTTCTGAATGTCAGGATTTGCATTGAGCTAGGAATGAATTTATAACCTCTTCAATACTCTTTTTCTTTTTTTTTTTTTTTTTTAAATGTTTATTTTTTAGTTGTAGGTGACAGAATATCTTTATTTTTATTTTTTATGTGGTGCTGAGGATCGAACCCAATGCCTTATGCATGCTAGGCGAGCACGCTACCACTGCGCCATAATCCCAGCCCCTTCAATACTCTTTAAGGAAGGTATATAGCTATAAGCAATATACATATGGAGAGTGGAAGATGAAATTTTTTTAAAAAGCATTTTAAAACTTATAAAAATGAATATCAAGAGCATAATTATTACTACAAAGATGTGACTTTCAAAGACTCTTATCTCTGCATAATTTGGGATAGTTGTCATTTACTTCTCATTCTCTTAAGATTTTCATATATGAATTTACTTGTCTATAAGTGAATGCTGTAGTTTTCATACTACTCAAGTGCTGTGATGATTTTGAAAGTACTATGTAATCCATAAAGTGCTTTATAGTGTGTGGTTTTTTAAAATGTACAAATATCACACATCAACAATGTCAATTCAAAGTTGGCTCAAAGAAAATGCTTTGTATAAATGTCATTATCATTGTTTTTAACCTGTTTTATTTAACTTCATTTTTTCCTTAGTGCTTTGGACTCTTAGGGGTGAATGGAGCTGGGAAGAGCACTACATTCAAAGTTTTGAATGGTGAAGTTCCTCCGAGTTCGGGACATGCTGTTGTTAGGACTCCCATGGGGTAAGATCAAGATTTGATCATTTTGCTGTGCTGCCTAAGCAGGTAAAAATCAAGCCTAGAGAACCCCCACATTCTTTCTGCTCTGTGGAATAAAGTTTGAAAACACAATTTTCCTCCAAATTTATCTTCAAATCACCACTTTTCCAAAAGGGTAAAGGTGTCCATAATATGAATGGAACTCAATCCTGGTAGCCAGAGCAAAGGGTCAAGGAGGTATTGTCACAAAGCAGCTGAAGGTAAACATCTCGGAGAGGCATCAGATTGCATTTGAGATGATTTGTGTGTAACTCAGTGAGCAGAAAATAGCTGAGCATTGATCTTCTTGCTTCTCCTATGGATAAACCTTCAAATGTTCCCACTAGTCAGAGTGATCACAAAGCACCACATGGTTTCTCTTTTTTTGCCACCTAGACCTCGTTTTTCAGGGAATTCTGACAACTTTGGGCTGGGAGCAGTGCACACATTAAAAACCCAAACAGTGACATCTGGGGGAGTAGGCAAGACATTAATTTACCTTCTCTATACAAACATGAAGTCGCTGGGCACTGGGCACACCCAGAAGCAGCTGTGCCAATCCAGCTGAGCTGTATGGGCTCAGACAACACACACACACACATACACACACACACACATTGCTACTCCTGCATGTTTTTCATAATTAGTCCCCTACACATCTTTTCTTGCAGCACCTGATTCTTCAATTCCTTCTGAACTGTGTGCTCAGTTAGGAGCTTTTCCTCTGAGACCTGAGGACTTTGCTCTTCTTTCTGCACGTATGTGTTGGCAGGATGTCTTGCTCTTTCCTGAGCTATAATCAGGACTAACATTTGTGGTTTTCTGTCTTCTACAAAGTGAGATTCCCTGCTCCCCACCTTTTTGAGGCTGATTTGCTACTTGATTCCTGTTCTAAATTTGTCTTAATAGGAAACTTGGTTCAATATCAGACTAAACTCTTTAATACTTTTAGCTTCACAGCTCTTTTCTAGTGGCTCCTTCTCTACAAGCCACCCATGTGCACCCCCTGTGGATGTCTCCATATCCTAGTCTGTTTTCAATACTGTGCTGCAAGGCCCCAGGCATAGATCTTTTTATTTTCCTACTATAGCAAACTCACTGTAACTTAATAATACATTTCAAGCTCTATAAAATTATGAAATGAAAGCCCTGTTTTGCTGTGCATTCTCTGAAGGTCATTACATGACTATTCACCAAGTTATCATGAATTTATTTGATTTCATAATCTACATACTAGGGATCAGAGAATCATTTCTACATATACTTGGAGAAAATGTGCTTTAGATTTTTATTTTTGTGTATGGCTTCCAATACAGTAATTGAAAAAAAAATGTTCAGAAATGTAATCACTCATCAATTAGGTACTTCTTCAATCAATAAATATTCATTGTCTGCCTGTGATGTGTCAGGAGGATGAAAATTTTCCCTAAAATCCATTATTGATATTTGCATGTCTGCTGTCAGTTTAATTTAAAGACACATACACATCTGTGTGTTTACAGCTAATTTTATGTTTTCTGAGTGTCTGCTTGTGTGTATGTAAGTGTGATTATTTACTTGGAAAGAGACATACGTGCTTCCAGTTCAGATAAGATTTAAAAGATTGTTTCATTTCACTTATACATTTTATAATCCTCTTCTATAATTGATTAAAAGTTTTAATTTTTTAAGTTATGGGCATGCAATCTCCCTGTTATTTGCACTTTATTGATTCTGTATGAACTTGAGTGCCTTCCCGGTATTTATTTGTTATATACCTTTACTTTCTGTCAATTGCAGTTACATCCTTTGACCTTTTGTCTTGTTACTTTTTTTGTAACTGATGAATATAGGATTTTTTACATACCCTGCTAGAATCTAATCTTTTGCATGTTTTGCCTGGTTTTTGTTTTTGTTTGTTTGTTGGTTTTGGTACTAGGGATTGAATTCACGGTCACTTAACTACTGAGCTGCATCCATAGCACTTTTTATGTTTATTTTGAGACAAGGTTTCAATAAGTTGCTTGGGGCCTCACTAAGTTGCTGAGGCTCACTTTGAACTCATGATCCTCCTGCCTCAGCCTCCCAAGCTGCTGGAATTATAGGTGTGCCCCACCATGCTTGACATGTTTTCCGTGTTACAAATATTCCTTTATAGTGGTATCTTGTGTTTTAAAGGTTCATATGTCAATTCTCTGTTTCATTTTTTTTTAATGTTTAAGGAAAAAAATTTATTTATGCAACTTACAAATATCATATAAACACCATGTCTTGTTAACTATGTGCCTGTGTTCATTTCAACGTAATCACAGAAACAGCAATTACTCCTAACACCATTAACAACCTTCTAATGTGCCAGAGATAAATTACTCAATAAACAAATATTTAATACACTAGCAGGGACCAATTGAAGGCTATGTTACATACCCTGGTTGTTCAGTGGCAGGGCCTTCCTTCATTTTCCGTTTGCCATTCCACCTCCCCCACCATGAAACAGCCTGTGGAATTTGGGACCAATCCAAATAGATAGGATGAAGAGCACAAATACATACACTGAAGCTTAAGGAGAAATGATAGTAGAAGGCCCCGTCACCCCACAACTGACTGGTACAATACAGCTGGGAATGCATTTTTGATCATGTACCAGATAATTCAAATAGTTGCAGAATGGAGAAAGGTTGATAAAAAGCACATGGGGGAATCAGAGAGCTTAAAATAGTCAAGATTGCATACCAAGGCCAAATTTCAATGTAGTCTATTTTGTTTTCTTTTCTATATTATTTATTGTTTTTTGGATATTAAGAAATTCTTCCCTTTCTGAGGTCATAAGGCTGTTCTCCATACTTTATTTTCCAAAGTATTTTTTTCTTATACTCATGTATAGTATAGTAGAAATATGCATTTCTAGTATAGTAGAATATAATTTTTTCTATCTAATTAATATCTAAAATATTTTCTCAAAAAAATTATCTTTGTCCACCAATTGGAAGCAGTTCTATTGTGTACCAAAATCTCGTATTTGGTGTTCGGCTTAAAGTTCTTTTGTTCTATGATGCATCCTAGTATAGAGCAGGAACAGATCTCTGTTCTTCTCTCCCTTAGTTTTTACTAAGGTTATTTGAGTCTAGAAACCATATTAACACAAAGAAGATCAATAAGAGAAAAGAAGACAAGTTTATTTAATTTTATGTGTACATAGGGATCTTCGGAAAAGTGTAAAGTCTAAAGAAATGGCCAAGAAAACACCTTTGTACATTTTAGACAAAGAATGATGAATTTGTGAATGAATGGCAGGACAAAAGGATCTCTGGCCTAGGGTAGTTAAATTCTAGGTATTCACTAAGAGACTCATGGGATTGTAAAACATAGTGGAAGATTAGAGTTGTAGCCATAAATTTATTTATTCAGGCTTATTACAATCCCAATGTCCTGTCTTTGATTATGCAAGCTACTTTCTTACCCTGGTACAGGAAAGACATCTTTATAGCTTCTTGCATGTAGGAAAAGACAGGCCACAGGGCCCTTTCTGCTGTTATAATTGCTCAGGTGATTTCAGTTTGAAATTATTAATATGTCAATTCAGCATATTTTGAGATGGTGTATTTTGAACTCCAGCAGATTGGATTATTTGGTCCTTTTCCTAGCTCATATTTAGAATTCCTTGGAATATTTGGGAGACTTTTTTATTGCATACTATTTTAAGAATGTAACAGACTGCATAAATAGTCACAATATTTGATTGCAAATCAATATTTTGGCTATAATTACATCAAGTTTTTGCTATAATTTGAGGAGATACAACATCTTTATGATATTTTGTCCACCTTATCTTTGATGATGATTTATATATATACTTGTATCACTTTAAGAACATCATTTAAATATGTTTTGAAATTTGCCTCATAAAGTTCTTGCATATCTGTTTTTAATTATTCATCCAGATAAATTTTGTTTCATTAGGAGGTAATTCATCTCTTATTTCTTTTTTTTCTTTCTTTTTAAACTGTTTTGTTGTTGTTGTTGTTGTTAGATTTTCTTCTGGCTTAGGATTTTTTCTAGCTAATATTACTAATGAGTTTATGGGTTTTGCTTTTGTCCTTTTGCTACCCTTTTGGATACCACCTCCATGGATCTTTAGTATAGAACCAGGCCTTCTAATGACAGCTTGGGTCTTCATCTCACAGTTACATATGAAGAAGAGCCCATTCCCGTTCACTGGCAGCCTGTTCTGATTCTGCCCTGCTAATTCAGCTGGGAAGGTGAACAACTTCCAGTAATCCTTGACAGCTTTGCTCAGACTCTTTCAATAAGATGTGGGGATCTGCCCTAACCCTAGACCCAAGTAATCACATCATGAACGTGATTTTTGTCTCCTCACAGCACATGTCAATTATAAAAGACTTTTGGTCCCTATTACCTTGTAGAAGCCAAATTTGTAGTTACTTCATGGAATTCAAATCTAGTACCCAACCACTAGTGGTTTTAGACCCTGCTTTGAGCTTTCTGTTTTGTTTTGCATCCACAAAGATGATTTTTTGTGTGTGTGGTTATTTATTTTAGGTACTAGTTATATGGAAATGAAGAAAATAAAAGTCCATTACTCATATTTTGGGTGTAGAAGAAGAAAGTTAAAATATTGTGTAATTCCACAATGGGATTTTAATTGGTTTTATGTTGCATTTATGGATCAATTTAGAATGAACTAACATTTTGACAATACTATGCTTTTCTCTTCCATAAAACTTGTATATCTTACTAAAGTAAGATATAAAATTATTCCTTATAATATAAAATTATTATTTATATTATAAAATAATATAAAATTATTCCTTATATTCTATCTAGAATACAATGGCCTTGTAGGTAATGAAATATTTGTCTCCTTTATCCCTATAGGAATACTTCTAATTGCAGTTCTTCTACAATTACCAAAACGATATTAAATGACAATGTGTGTTCTCATTTAATAGTTATATTTCTATTTACTAAATATAATGGTTTGAAAATTATGTACATACTGATCATCTATAATAAGCATTTTTCAGTTTTATTAATGATCTTATAAGGAATCTCTTACATTTATCATCTTAGCATTTATACACATGAACATATTTTATAGCTCTTTTTAAATATATTTGTTATAAAGATAGTGTTTTTTATTTATCTGTTCCTACCTTTCTATAATAAATTTTATTAGAAGTTTTATTTACTAATTAGAAACATATTTCTTTTCTCTTTTTATATCTGCATATTTCTACTTTATTTTGATAAAATTATCAATATTTTTTTCTAACATTTTTACTTTGAAAATTCTGAAAGACTGAATTTCTTAGCAATTTAATTTTTTTACTATTTATTTTTTTAAACTATCAAAAGTTGTTCTTCAAATTTGTTCAATTTTTAAATTTTCTTTGTGTAGCTTTATCTTGATCATAAAATATGATACATAATACATGATATTATTGCTGTTATTCTGTAATAAAATTTTACTTCAATTTGTATTTTTCTCAAATTTAGAGTATTTTCAAATACTCAGAATCTTTTCGCTATAGTATTTTTGAAAATATTTTAAAATAATATTTTTGAAGTATCATTTTCATATTAAAAAGCACATCTCAATAAACTTTATAAGATGAATAAACTTATATAATCAGTACTACCCTCAAGAAACAGAAGAAAACTGTTACTCCATAAATGCCTTCCCATCACTTCTAATCAATGGTAATCCATATTTTTATGTATTTATTTATTTACTCATCCATTTATTTTAATCCTTTTATCATTATAATTATATAATAGAGCTGTTCATTTGACTATATTCATAAATATATATAACAAAATTTGCTCCATTTCAATATGCAGTTCTTCCCTTTTCCCCTTCCCTCTCACCCTAATTCACTTCATCTTCTCTATTGTTCTTCTATTTATTTATTGTTTTTTTAAATTTGTGAATTATACATAAAAGTGGAATTTACTGTGGTATATTTATACATGTACATAGCATAATATGATCAATTTCATTTCATAGTTCCTTCCTTTTCCCATTCCTCCTCCCTTTGCCTTAATCCCCTTCCTCTATTTTGTTGTTCTCCCTTCTATTTTCGTGAGACCCCATCCCCTTTTTAAAATTTTGTATTTCTCTCTAACTCTTGCATGTGAGAGAAAACATTGGACTCTTGATTTTCTGAGTATGGCTTATTTCAATTAACAGGATGTTATCTTTTCCATATATTTATCAGCAAGTAACATAATTTCATGTTTATGGTTCAATAAAATTTCACTGTGTTATGTATGTATGTATATATATGGCCATTGTGAACTGCACAGCTTAATAAACACTGGAATGAAGATATAACTATAGTATGCTTATTTTAGTTGTTTTTGATAAATAGCAATGAGTAGAATATCTGGGTCATGTGGTGGATCCATTCCTACTCTTGAGGAATCTCCATATGAGTCTCAAAAGTGGTTGTACTGACTTGTAATTGTATGGGCCAACATTATAATTAATAATCTGGCAGATATACATCATATATATATACATATATATATAACCAAAGAGCCCCCCCATTCTATAGGTTCTTTTTTCATGCTCTTATTTCTTTTGCTGTGCAGAAGCTTTTTAATTTGATGCTATCCCACTTACTCATTCTAGGTTTATTTCTTGAGCTATAGGAATTTCATTAAGGAAGTTGCTGCCTGCACCTGTATGTTGTAGTGTTGCTCCCAGGTTTTCTTCTAGCCGTTGCAAATCTTCTGGTTTAATTCCCAAGTCTTTGATTGATTTGGAGTTGACTTTTTTGCAAGATGAGAGATAGGGATCTAGTTTTATTTACTATTAATCAAGTGGACCTAACAAACACCTGTAGAATATTTCATCTACCAACAACTGAATTCACTTTCTTCTCAGTGGCACATGGAACTTTCTTCAAAGCAGACCATATTTGAGGACACAAAACAAATCTTAGCAAATACAAAAAAAAATCCCTAGACAAATCTTTGCACCTTATCAGGTCATAATAGAATGAATTTACAAATCAATAAGATAAGAATCAGAAACCATTTTAACAGATGGATATTGAATAGTGAACTTTGGAACAGTGAATGAATCGTAGAAGAAATCAGTGGAGAAAAATTTTTTTTAGAATCAACAAAAACCAAAAATATTATATATCAGAAGCTCTTATATCATATATCAGACACTTTGAAGGTAGTTGTAACAGGAAAGTTTATAGTATTCAGCCTACATAAAATGATAAAAACAAAAATAGAAACATCCAAAATGAATGATCTGTTATATCTCAAGGGACTAGAAAAGCAAGAACTAATTCCAAAAGAGTAGAATACAGGAAGTAATTAAGATCAGAGCTGAAATTAATGAAATTAAGAATAAAAAAAAAACAATGCCAGCCAAGTGAGGTGGCATACACCTATAATCCCTATAGATATTGACCTAGAAATCATTCTGTATGTCCCATTCTGGGCCACACTCCTTCTATTCAAATGATTATGGTTCTGTCACCCAATCATGAATCAATTTCAAGATATCATCATTTGCTTAATTATAAAAAGAATTTTATATGATCTCTAATTCTCCTTCTCAAACTATAGGTTCCCCCCATCCCTGCCATCCTTTATTTTCCATATGATCTAACTATTAAAAAACCTGGGCCATTGAACTTGGAGAGTTGCCTGAGTGCACACACATGATGAAGATTAGCATGTTTCTTCATCCTCTCCATTTCTTGCAAGTTCAGTTGAATCCAGAGGTTTATTCTTGCTCAGTTTGAATACTTTGGTATGTCTAAATAGGATGGATGATCTCTTTCATCAAGAGGCACATAGTTTTTTTGTTTTGTTTTTTCATTTGATATTTAATGCTTTGGTGAATTAATCCATTGCCAAATGAATTCTTGTTTTTACTGACTAACTCAAATAATTTTATGAGTAGATATTTGCATTGTATTTTATTTGGTTACCTAGAGGAAAGGAACGGATATTTTTGGACATATACTTTTTCTTTTCTATTTTTTGTGATTATCAGTCAGTTTCCAGTCATTCCCAGAAAGTACATAATTCTGGTTTTATTCTGATAGAATTAGAAAATATCACAAATGTTATCTTGTGATTTGTTATCTGTTTTATCTTCAGGATCTCTCTTCCTTTTCCCATCCTCCTCTTGTTGTTTCCTCATCCATATCCTAGAAATAATAATAATTCATATGTTTGAATGAAGGCTCAATAATATCCCACTTTAGGCATGTAATTGTCATGTAGGAAATATCCTTTTCCTAACTTATATGAAAAAAGTTGCATACCTGGAAACAAATCTATCTTACTCCAAATGCTATGTAATTTGTAGCTATTGACTGCTGTCTGTGGTCTGTGAGCAGAAAATGCATTTATACTTTTGTAGTCTATCTCAATATATGAAAACAACATTAAGAACTAGCTACAATCTAGAATAAAAATAGAATTTTTTGAGTGAATATTTGAGATTTATATGTATAAAGCTAGCATGCTGCTTAATATTCTAAAAGAGAAGCATGCTGTATGGAATAGAATTTCTTTTTGGTGTTATGTTGTGGATTTTTCCCTATTGTCATAGAAATAAGAAGTAAGCGTTTTTCTATTGATCAAGGTAGCATTTTTTTTCTAACTTCTCTCTTTACAAATACATATGGACAGAAAAGTCAAAACTTTAAAAAGAATCAAAAACAGAAGGTTTATTTTTCCATCCCTGGAACACTGACTCTCTCCTTTATTATTCCATTCCATCATTTGTAAAGTAATTGGAAAATGAAATTCAAATAACTGCTCTTGAAAGGAAGAATAAATTTGCATCCACATAATGGTCCACGAGTCCCTTATTATGCTACATATCTGTGTAATTAGTTTAATTATAACTAAATCACACTTGCATTAATTATATTTTTAACCTTGATTATTTGTAATGTTAATTGCACATTGGTATTCAAGGAATTAAATAGGTAATTAGAAGCACAATGGAATTTTTAACTGCTTTGAGAGCTGGAATATACCTTCCTGCCCAAGAAGCTCATAACTGATTTCTACTTAATTGAAACACATCAACTCAGTCATTCATTATATTAAGGTTTATTTTGTCTCTTCTCTGAGGTTATATTATCTAAAAGTGTTATTTTTGTTTTCTTGTTTTATTAATTAATTTCTGTGAATGCATATTCTCAAACTTGAGAAAATGCATATATACAATGAAAAGAACTCATTGAAAAAGGTATAATTTTGCTTTAGAGTTTTCATAAGTTCCTGATATAATGATACTGGTCACAAATTGACAGATTGCTGTTCCACATCCCATGCATTTCTATTTTGTAAGCTTAGTGTTAATATTTTTGAGTAGGATTGCCATAGGTCAAGACCTATACTCCCCAGTTTGTCAGTTTCCACTCTTCTGTGTTGGTTCATTTACTGGCACCCTCAGATGTTCAGGTTAACTGGTGGATCCTGAAATCATTGGGATTTGCAGCCCCTGGATCAAATAAGCAGTAATCACGTTTTACTGTGACTATTATTTACCAAAGCATTTAAGTTAGGGGCTCTATGCTCTTGATCTTATTTCATAATCCTAATGACCTTGGGACAAGGATACTATCCTAATTTTATTGACAATGAACCTAAGAATCAAGAGAATTATATCATTTGCCAAAGTTAAACTTATAAAGAGTGGTGGAGAGTTTGAGTTCAAATTATTTTTTTCAACTCTAAACCACATGTTCTTCCCAACATTTTCCCTTCCCCTATTATTAAAGAAAATTCTCTAAATAGCCACATTGTATAAGATAGAGAACATAAACTATGTAAAAGGGAACAGCAAAACATATTATAATGCAAGTTGTCAGATACCAAAGCAACATGTATTTATGTAATAAATGTTGTTGTGATTATCTTTGCTTAAAAATTCAAACACTTATAAACTGGGTTAAAAATGACTTTTAAATTACACACAACATAATATTACAGTTACATTTAGATAAAACAGTGGCCATCTGGCAAATAAAAACAAAACAAAAATACATAAATATGTTATCCTTTTAAATAGAAGTTTAATATAAAAGTATATTTAAGGCAGAAACTTTGCATTAATAAAAAGTATTTCTATATGCCATTGTAGTCAAGAAATTCTATATGTGAAATATATAGTATGAAAATGTGGAAGATAAATTCTCTTATAAAATTAGAAAGTGAGTGAGAGGAAATAATTAAATAAAAAATCTTTAACTCTTTACTCTTATTATCTAACAATTAAAGAAATATAACATATATGAAGAATGTGATTAATATTATCAACAAACAAGGCTGCACATGATACAGAAATCTTATATAAAACTCTGTTTATTTGTGAAGTACTAGAATAATTCCACTAAAATAAGCAACAAGAAATATAATGTCAACATTATTATTTATAATTTTTTCTGGTATTTAAATTCCTGTTACAAGAAATAGTTATGAAACAGTATATTTATAGTGCTATTTTTGGCACATAATATACTTCAAATGCTGAGGAAAATCAGTTAAGAAGTAATTTTAACCAAGGTGGTTAGATCTTTTCAAATAAATAAATATACTCAAATCAAGAGCTCTCCTCCAAACCATCAATATCAGGAGACATAATAGAAAGACAATTACAATAGCATACTTGCACATACATGAAGTTCCTATGAATAACATTAGACAGAACTATGATCCTCCTCTATTCTAAATCTAGAGCATAACCTTTTTAGAATAATAGGTATAATTGAGTAAATAGTGGTGTGTACACTGAATTTTATAAATTAATACAATTGCTATTGAAGAAGGTAGGAGGAGATTTAACACAGAAAATATGAATAAATAGGTGTGTCTAATGATGACATTTTGAAAAATCAACAGATAGCCGATTGCCCTAAGATATATTTCAATGCATTGCATTGATTTTGTAATAAAATAGTGACTTTCTGATTAGATAGCTTAATCAATGGGATAAAAGAGCAAGGCAATAGATAAAAACAAGGTGATATATAAATTTCACATTAGTTCAAAGAGAAAAGGAAGAAAATAAGTTGCCAGTTTTTCTGATACCAGTGTTTAACCCAAAGAAAACTAGAAACCATGCTAATAAGCATTGATTATTCAATGAATTGATTATTCAATTCATTTAAAACATTCAATTAGTATGAAATTCATAACAGAATATGAGTATATTTAAATGTGCAGTTTAAAACTTTTCCATAAGTTAAAACATTAAAGATAAAAGCAAATATTAAATAAGATAGTGTTGACAGACAACAAGTAAAATAGTTTGTAAAGTGATAATGAAAAGGCAATAACAATAAAAAATTGACATAAGACACAAGAATTGAACACAATATGAAAAAAAGAATGAATAATCAAATGCAAAAAAATACTTGTCATAATTAATATAAAAAATGTGAACCAAACAATAGAGATATTTCATGAAGAATAGTAAAATAAGCATTGCTCTGTGTGTCGCTTTGGGACATAAATTATAATAACTATACTGGAGTTCAACTCGGAAATATGTATAAGTGTTTGCACTATTAATATTCCTTGTATAAATTTATGACCAGGAAAATAATTGTAACTTGAGTAAAAGTTTGAATGAAAATATTTTAATTCTAATCTTTTTTTTGTTGGTACCAGGGACTGAACTCAGGGACACTCGACCACTGAGCCACATCCCCACCCCTATTTTGTGTTTTATTTAGAGATAGGGTCTCGCTGAGTTGCTTAGTGCCTCGCCGTTGCTGAGGCTGGCTTTGAATTCATGATTTTCCTGTCTTGACCTCCCAAAATGGGATTACAGGTGTGTGCCACCATGCCCGGCCTAATCTTATCTATAATATCAAAATGTTAGAAGATATTATGCTTTTACCATGTATTTGATAAGTGCATTGATAACCAAATTTTACCATGAAGTTATCTGATATTTAATGAGTTAAGATCAAAGACTACAATAACTGAAAAATGTGCTTATTACCAGATACAAAATAAGCAAGTTTACTTTATAAGTAATTCTCACTTCTCTGGAACCACAACAAAGAAGGGGAATTCCTATGTGTTATGAAATAGGAAGATGCTGATGAAGGAGTGTAACTTATTGGGCTCATTTTGTGTTTGTTAAGAAAGGGGCAGATCAGATGTGGGTCTGTGTGTTTGAGATTGGGTTTTAATATTTAGAGCCCAATCTAGGATCATTAAAGATCTGCATTTGTATTGAAGGAGTAGGCTCTTGAAATATCTTTACATGGGCATAAAAATGATGAGAAAATTTTGTTAGTTTCAGTTGAGTATCAAAGTTTAAAAGACAAAGTCTCCCCTGGAATTTTGAAACTTTGCTCTTACATGCTCTGTGGGTTGACAGTTTAAAATTCAACTATGTGGAGTGATGGAGCTATACCTCCCTCTACCTAAGCATGTAACATAAAGATGAGCTTGAGATCATTCCACAAAGTATACATATTATAAAATATATGTTACATGATAAATATGTATACTTTTTAGTTGTAAATTAAATGAGTGAATTTAACACAAGCTGGATTCAAAATAAAGGTACCTGTTGGAACCTATGAGAAGAAAGCACAAATGTTCTTTGAAAGGATGCTTTTACAACCCATATAGGGGACTTTCAACTAAATAAACAAAGATGCCCATTAAAATAAAATGTCCAATCAAGCATCACAGACCATACACAACAGGTCTCCTCTATAGATATAAACTAATGTTTACAACAAAAGGGAGTATTTGCACACCAAGATTGTTATGTAAGAGAACTATAGTCATAAAGGTTGTACAAAGCATGTTATGCAATTGCAAATTTGAAAAATGTATACTTCCTAAGACTGAAAAAGATGGTCATTGAAATTAAAAAGAAAACCATAATGATTATGTCAAAAAGGAATCATACACTGCTTATGGAAAATATAATGGAGGTGAGGTTATGTAAAATATGGCAGATAGAAAAAGTCCATCAGAACTCTAATTAGATTTCTCAACAAGAGAATGGAAACAATGAGAAAGAGTCTGAGAATATCCCAGCACTAGTGAAATGGATGATTCCTTAGAATAAAAAACATTATGTTTCTCTAGCATAAAGAGTAAGATGATAGTCATACCTAATTGTAAAATTGAAAATTCCAAATACAAAGACAAACACTCTCTCTCTTTCTCTCTCTCTCTCTCTCTTTTTTTTTTTTGGTATCCAGGATTGAATTTAGGGGCACTGGACCACTGAGCCACATCTCCAGCCCTATTTTGTATTTTATTTATAGATTGGGTCTCACTGAGTTGCTTACCACCTCAATGTTGCTGAGGCTGGCTTTGATCTTGCAATCCTCCTGTCTTTGAAGCTGCTGGGATTACAGGCACAAAGACAATCTCTTTAAAATAAAGATGGAAGAAAAGACATCACAGCAAGGGAGTAAAAATTATACTTATACGTGTTTAAAACATGAGCTACTAGCCATTTCTGGTATTTAAAATTACATTTGAATATATTAAAAACAAATAAAATTATCAATTTACTTTTTCAGCAGAAGCACTAGAAACAGTTCAGGAGCTCACTACCTGTTTGACAGTGCAGATACAGATCATATCTATTATTAGAGAAGGTTCAACGCAATAGCACTGAATTAGACCAAAGGCCAACATCCTAGTACCAAGAGTATAAACAGAATCCAGTGAAATAATATGTGTAAAAATGCACTGATAGATCAGCAGTGTTATACTTTGGTGGAAAATTATAGGCAATTTTTATTTGTCCCTTATTCCTGGCTCTATTTTCCAGATCTTATACTAGGATCTTATATTAGAATATGAGACAAATAGTGCACAGTACAGAAACTGTTCTAAGATATAAACCTTTCTCTTCATAATTCAGACTAGGCTTTTTAGAGTTTACTCTATTTTAGTGTACACAACTGGGAAAGATTTTAGCCTTGTTTCCTCCTTTCTTAAATGAACACCATTATAGAATTCATGTGAGTAATAACTATTAACTGCTTTAACCTCATCAAAATGCTAAGTATTATGGCCATAATACTTAGGTATTTATTAATTACTTGATATAAACCAATACAGCACAAATACAAAAAATACATAGAACACATTTATTGTTTATCCCCCTTAGACTAACATGGATCACAAATTAGAGTAGTCCAAGTCATAACCTCACCGACTAGGGGCTACTTGACAATTTGTTTTTCTCCCATTTTAAATATAATGACATTTTAACAACAATAATATAAAGAAAATAATGAAGGAAAATCTTCTATCATTTTAAAAGTGATTTTCATTCTCTAACCCCCAGTTTTGAAAAAATTCTAACTATGCATCTATATATGTATACAAGTATGCATAATTTATCTGCACATATGCATGTGTGTGCTTACATACATAAACATAGGATTGATTTAATAGTATAGTTTCTCATGCATTTCACTCAGTCTTTCAATTTACATAACACTATATGTTTTCAGTACTCCTGCACAGTCTTCATATTAATATTAATATCTATGTAATAGCATTTCTTTTTCCCACATTCTCATGTGAATTTTCCTTCTTGCAACACAGCACAACCTAGTGGAAAAACTATTGTTCTATCAAAGACAATGGTGTCTGTTCTATGACATGACTGAAATATAGCACAGGATGCAAACCAGGAGAAGATATCTGTGTTTGACTAAGCATTAACTTTGGTGGGCACAGTAGAGAACATCCCTGTACATTGTATTCCCCTACTGTCTGCTGTTCCAGAAATTCACGGAAAGCTTCCAGAATATGGCATGTAAAGAGATGTTCTCAATTTGAGACTGGATATTCTCAGTTCTGCATATGTATTATTTGCCCATGTTTGCTTAATGTCTACTAACATATTATTTGAGGCATGATTTCTGTCATCTAGGATATCCTTCTTCTCTCTTAAAGACTGACATGGTTAATGCACAAGTTGGATTGTGGTTTCTTTTTAATGGAAAATATTTTGTGTGTATAGCAACCTGCTCACATCTCATAGCTAGTGTATAGTCCGATTTGCTCTCATTGGAACTTTATTCTATACCAGTAAATATCTTCCTGTGCTCCTATATTGATGAGCCAGTATAATTAGATCATCTTGGGTAATCAGTTTCATTACAAAGTGATATTAGAAAAATTCTGAAAGTCCCCTGGCAGAGAAATATCCCTGAGCATTTTGTTAATTAAAGAATAATGTTCACTGAAGAGGAATATTGGAAGCAATTCCTTCCTTTTCCAGACAGACATTTAAATACAAAAGTCCAGTTGAGGTCTTGGCTTATTGTAGATCTAGAATCTGTATATTTCTAATATTCTTCTAACATAGAGCCATATTGTCTTTAATGACTAGAAAATAGGCTACTGGGGATGGGGAATGATAGAAACACCAACATGAGACATTTTAACTTTGTCCAAAGATTTTTAAATGTCAAAAGCAATCTTAAAGTTACAGCTTATACATTGTGCTAAGAATTCAGTTGTCAACTTCTAATCTTCAAATTAGCATTAGCATGTCATCTAAGCTCCAGAGCACTTCTCCTCTTTGTGAGACCTTATCTCTTTTTCAGATACTTGCCCCACATAGTAACTAAGCTGTCCTCCACAATTTGTATTGTGGAGTTGTTGTTCATGTTTTCACTGGTGACTTTGTTGGACTGTGAACTCTCTATAGATGTATACTCTGTCATCCTTTTGTATCCATGAGGGATAGTATCCAGGATGCCCCAGGATACAGGAATTTGCTGACACTCAATTTTCTTACAATCTTGCCCTCCATATCTATGAGTTCAGTATTTGCAGATTTAGCCAATTGAGGATTACATGCTATGTAGTTAGGTCTATGATCCCCATTCAGTTGAAAACGTGGAGGCAGAACTCACAGATACAGAGGAGCCAACTGTTTTAGCTTATCAATAAATGATTCACAGATTTATTTTATAGGTAAAGAATGTGGCCAGAGAAATAAAAAGCCTTGATTTGGTCATATAGTTTGAAGTTAGTAGAAACTAAATCTTCTCATTGTCAGCACTCTTTCATCCTTGTTTTTAATCATTCTTATGAAATAAGTAAAAGATATGCATATGGTATGGCCAGGTTGATGGTCACTCTCAGGTCTCAGCTCCAGTTTCAGTGATGAAGACTGCTTAGGAAAGTGGCTGTTTGCCTAGTATAACTATACTTTGACTAAATGATTCTAATATATTTCAGAGTCATTATTTATCTTATGTGCTAATTCTAAAGACTTTGGTTCCTCATATGAAATATAAATACACATGTTACTTCAATGGCAACAGTTTGGTATTAAATGTCCCCCCAGTGCCCTCATGTTAAAGGCTTGGTTCCCAGGTGGTACTTTTGTAGGATGGAGGCATCTATAGGAAGTATGACCTAGGTCATTGAAGGTGTTCCCTTGAAGGGGATTGTGGGGAAAATGCATTCTGAAAGAAAACAAATAACTTTGACTGCTTTCAAAGAGCTACCAAAAAAAAAAAGAAGAAAAAGAAAAAAGAAAAAGAAAATGAACAAAACACCACTTTGTTGTTTAATGTCTCACAGGAATGATTAACATTATTGAAAATCTAATTTCCAAGATGTCTTTTGATGATTGGGGGTGAGATGACTTTCAGTGAGATTTTTCATTTTCAATTATTCAAATGTTTTTGCATCTACTTTGTATGATTTATTTATAACTGTAGTGAAATGCTTAGGAAAGCCTTCCTCAAATCAATAGGAGTATTTATCCAAGGTAAAAATTCTAGTACTTTATTTTTGTTTATGAATCGATCTTGGAATTTTATATTTGGAAATAAAGAGTGAGAGAATTTCAAAAGCAAGGCACTAAGCAACTCAGAGAGGTCTCTAAATAAAATACAAAATAGGAATGAGGATGTGGCTCAGTAGTTGAGTGCCCCTGACTGAGTAATCCCTGGTACCCCTAAACCGCCCCCCACAAAAAAAGAGTGAGAGAATTTAAATTTGAATTTAAAGAAAAAATTATCCATTTATCCCAATAGTATTTATGTAATAATCTATTTTTCTTTATTTGAAATGACTCATTTACCATAAGTTATTAATTATGTTTATATATACTCAAAAGCATTTGTGTGCTTTTAATTTTGAATTTACTTACATTTTCTGCAGTAGGCCTACCACATTTTTAAAAACTATATTTTATAATGATTTTATATAAAAACAAGTACCTTCATCATTAGTTATTGCAATCTTCCTACACCAAAACAGATAAATATAAAGGATTTTAAGAACATGGAAAAGTTTGCAAGATTGAGCTTCTTACTCAGGTTTGTTGCCTGACTTTCCACTTACTACATTTTTCTCTTGTTGACTTGACTAAATGTTAACATATTGTTTTAGTCGGCTTTTTTTGCTGCTGCAACTAAAAGACCTGAGCAGCACAATTATAGAGGAGGAAAAGTTTATTTGGGGACTCACGGTTTCACAGGTCTCAGTCCATGGACAGCAAGTTCCATTTTAGAGGGTTTGAGGTGAGGCAGAACATAGCAGAAGAGTATGGCAGAGGGAAGCAGCTCATCTGAAGACCAGGAAGCAGAGAGAGAAAGAAAGACTCCACTCACCAAAATATAAAATATATACCACATAGCCACCCGCCCAACAAACCACTTCCTCCAGCCACACCCCACCGTCTCCAATTACCACTCAGTTAATTCCATCATGAATCAATTCACTGATTACATTAAGGCTGTAACTCAATCATTTCTCCTCCAAACATTCTTACATTGTTCCACACGTGAGCTTTTGGGGGGACATCACATCTAAACCATAACACACATCCTACATATTTCTTGTCATGTTTAGCATTTTATATCATTTGATACTGCTGTGACTGGACTTGTTCCTCTTATATAGTTAATTGGTTTGTGTCTATCTACATACAAGAAAGTTGTTTAATATTGTTTTTTAAACTTGTAATCAAACACTTTATTGCATTTTTTTATTTGACCAATTATTTTCTTAGCTTAATAACTGTACTTTTTAGAGAGAGGATGTGAAAATTAATAACAAAAGGGCTGTTTTTTACCTTACACCATGAACTTTGGATTATGTCAGAATGAATCCTCATGTGACGTGTCACTATAATCCACTAATAATATCATTTTAAAGAGACCCAGAGACAAAGGTCCTAATGCTTCCAGATAAAAACTAATCAAGTTATAATGGTGTTCAATTTCTCAAAAGCAACCCTAAATCCAAGAAGTCATAATGGAAAAATGTATTCAAAGATGCAAAAAATGAAAATGAAAAACCAAAATGATGTTATTGCTTTCTAATTTCATATATATATGAAATATATTCCATATCTACATGGCATTATGGTTTATATAAATAATATCCATAGTTTAACCTTGATATATATATTCGTTGTTGTTGTTGCTGCTTTTGTTGTTGTTTTGTTTTTTCCAGATTGAGAACCAAAGTCAAGGCCTTGTATATGCTAGGCAAGTGCTCTGCCACTTAGCTAAATATCCAACCCCCATTTATATGCTTTTAAAATTACTTACTTAGCTTTACTAGAATTTGTAGAATTATGATTAGAAACTGAAGTTGGAATTAATATTTTTTACCAAGTTCTGTCTTTTTCAGAATTTTTACTTGATGAGTTAATGCTGATTTTATCTGGTAATTCAAAATTGTGAATTTTTTTATTTTTGAGTACTGGATATTAAACCCAGAGCATCACCATATGCCAGGCAAGCACTCTACCATTGAACAACATCCCCACCTCTTTTAATTTTATTTTGAAGCAGGTTCTAAATTGCCCAGACTGGTCTCAAACTTGCAATCTTCCTGCCTCAGCCTCCCTAGTAACAGGAATCACAGATATGCACCACTGCACCCAGCTAAATTATGAATATTAATTAAAATCCTGTTTATCATTAGAACTAATCTTCTTCTCATAATTTAAAAGGAATATATGTGGAATTTATTTTTTAAAACTATGAATATATAAACTAGGAATACACACACTTCAGCTAACTCAATTTAATATATACAGGATTATGGTTTCTATAAATGATATTCATAGTTGAGCTATGACATTTCATTTTTTGCTCAGATTTTTGCAATCAGTTGCCTTTGTTTATCTGCTCTGTTTCCTATGGATTAACTTTATGATCCATTTAAGTACATCATTTAATCTGTCAACTTGATTCTTTTGAAGAGATCATGAATGTCTGGAACCTTTTGCTTCAAACTGTCTCTCTTCAGGTGAGCTGTGTAGTTGCAAATCATGTGACTTCCTGTTGTCACTCTGGGAGTCCTTTTGTCCTCTTTTAATCTCATATTTCCTGTTTCAGTGTTTTCTCTCTTGGTTTACCCTCTACTTTTATTTAATTTTTTTTTTCAGAATAAGCACCAAGAAACTTTATAAGCAAATGGTAAGTAAATTCCTAGAAAACTGACTGATAATCTGAAAATATCTTTATTTTCTCTCCACATTTGTTGGATAATTTGTCTGATAAGAAAATTCTAGTTGGGATCTATTCCCTTGGATCTTCGAATACATTTTTCCATTATGACTTCTTGGATTTAGGGTTGCCTTTGAGAAATTGAACACCATTATAACTTGATTAGTTTTTATCTGGAAGCATTTAGGACCTTTGTCTCTGGGTCTTTTTAAAATGATATTATTAGTGGATTATAGTTATATGTCACATCAGGATTCATTTTGACATAATCCAAAGTTCATGGTGTGAGGTAAAAAACAGCCCTTTTGTTATTAATTTTTACATCCCCTCTCTAAAAGCCTAAGGCAGTTCCTGCCCCAGGGAGTTCCTCTCCCGAATCTTCCACCTGGGAAACAAAGCCTAACCCCTCATCAAAAAGAAGACCGCTACTGCTTATCTGCCCCCAATTTTAAAGTGACCAATCCGTAGCTCGCCATGCAGTTTTGTAGTGGGCCCTATAAAATCCCTCCCGCGTGTCCCCTCGCTCTCTTTCCTCTTTTCTTCGCCCGGGCACCCACTCCCCTGAATAAAGGATTTCCTGGCTGCACAGAGGTGTCAGTGTCTGGCTGGCCCATACCCCAACACATGGGATATAATTTGTTCCACTTTGGTCCCCAGTACTTCTTCTTTCCTCCCTTACTTCATCCCCTGACCCCTTCCTCTGCTCTATTTTTCTTCCATTTATTTATAGTTGTTTTTAATTAAGTCTTTTTAGATATACATAAAGATGAAATTCTCTGTGTATATGTATATGTACACACAGCATGATTTATTTGGTCATTTTCTTAAATTTCATGACTGTGTGCCTTGTCCGGTGTTTTCAGCTCTTCCTCTCCATACTTTCAATTTATTATACTTGGCATTATATGTGTTCTTACAGTATGCAAGTTTACTTCCTTTGGTTTAAATTTTAAGAGATTTGAGAGGCTATTTTATAATTTTCTCACATCGTTTTCTCTAGTCTGTTTTTCTTCATCTCTTAGTCTGTTATTGTGTCTCCTAGAACTAAAAAAAATGTCTCTTCAGTTTTCAACCTCTTTATCTTTTGGGTCTCACTTTCTGGAAAATTTTCTCAAATTTACCCTCCAACTTTATTGAGCTTTTACTTTTTATCATTTTTTTAAATATTTCAAAAGTTCTTTTTTGTCTCTTTAGTTATATATATATTTTTAAATTGGCATCTTATTTTTTGTAAGCAATATTATTTCTTACTCCTGAAAATATTGTTATACTTTCTTTTAAAGTAGTCTTTTTGCATTGCTTCTGCTACCTACAAGGTTGTGGGTTTTTAAAATGGTGCTCCTGTCATTTATTTCTTCTGATTAACTAATACTCCATGATTATCCATTTCTACTTAATATTTGAATATTAAAAATCTTTAATGACATAGCCGGGCACAGTGGTGCACGCCTGTAATCCCAGCACTTAGGGAGGCTGAGATAGGAGAATCGTGAGTTCAAAGCCAGCCTCAGCAAAGGTGAGGAGCTAAGCAACTCAGTGAGACCCTGTCTCTACATAAAACACAAAATAGGGCTGGGGATGCGGCTCAGTGGTCAAGTGTTCCTGAGTTCAATCTCCAGTACCAAAAACAAAAAGAAAAAAATACCTTTGCAATTCCAGTGATTCAGATGTTGGAGACAGGAGGATCACAAGTTCAAGGCCAGTCTTAGCAACTTATCGAGGTACTAAGGGACTTGGTAAAATCCTTTCTTAAAATTTGAATAAATAAACAAAGGGCTAAAGATGTAGCTCAGTGTTAAAGTGCCCCTGTGTTCAGCCACCAGTTCCAGAAAAACAACAAAAACAAACAGATAAAATAAAATCCCTTTGCATTGCCATTATAACCCAGTTCATAATGTTGTATCCCTTTGAGCTTTCCAAAATTTTGAACTCCCAAACACAATAGTGAAACTTTTTTTTTTTTAGCTCCAAACACTTGAGTCAAAGGATTACTAGGATTGTCCTTTTTCTCTTCATTGTTAATAATAGGTTTCAAGATTTTAGATGTATGTCATTACTAAATTATTATGTGTTTTATTTACTCTTTTCAAGGAGATACATGTATATATAAATAATGTCTATTTATATTTGTTTCTGTACTGACCATCAGCTTTTTCATTCAAGTTGATAATGCTTAATTCACAACTTTGTAAAACTAATCTTGTTTTAGCTTTTCTTTTTCTTTCTTTCTTCTTTTTAAATGCAGAGTAACTGAGGTAGGGAGACATATGTTCTGATTCTCTGAATATCTGAGAACAGGTCTAGATTGCCTTCCCATGTGAAAGAATTGCACCTGGCACTATTAGCTCACAACATTCACCTCAAAAGCCTTTGAATCTGGACCTTTCTCCATTGTCTCCTGACAGCCAGCATGCAAGCAAGGCTTCAGAGTTAGCCTCACTGCTTCCCAAAGTGTATGTATTGTATGTTCTTTCCTCTAAAGTAAACCAAAAATAAGCCAGAAAACAGAACCCATTAAACTATTTGTCAGAAATCATCAAGGCTTAGTAGAATTTTCAGTTTTTTTCTTTCCAATCTTCATTCATAAATTTTTTTTTTTAAATTTAAGAAAATAATTTTGGTTAATTTCAATCCTTCCTTATTTGAACCTATTGCCTGTTGCTCTCATATCTGGAGACCTCTTGCTTTATCATGGTGAATTCTATTCCTGTCATTTCTCCCCTTAGATTTTGTGTTTGTTTCATTGAGGCCTCTTCTTGCATTCTACTGGAAGCGCCTACCTATTTTCTGAATACTTAATCTATGTTGTCACTGGATCTTTTAGATTTTGTTCCCTTCCAACTATTCAGCATTGTTTTGGAGATTATTATTTTATTCATCAAAGAAAACATGACCTTTTATTAAGTTGCTCTTTGTTAGCAGCAGTGATGGGAAGGATTGCCTCCACCCATTGTTGGTAATTGCATGTTGAATTCAGAGTACAATTCTAGAGTAGAATCACAACTGCGGTTCAGTCTTGGCCTCTAAGCAGGCTTTTTTACATAGTACTTGCTGTGTTTTGAGGTGGCATTGTTCCTTGCTATGCTGTTGTTTCCTGGTGCTCTCTGGACATGTGTAGAACACAAAGACAGGTTGTACCTCATCACCAGCACTCCATGTCTGAGGAGCAAGTCTCTGTCTTCTGGTGGCATATGTCCTTTCTGAGTCAGGGCTTAGACAGTGTTTGGGTGTGTGTGGAGGCATGATGGCAGATGTGAAGACAAGGTGTACCAACCTCTCCCCCCATGTGTTGTTCTCTTTTCTCATTTGAATGCTTAAGTATTACAGTGATCTGAATTAAAGCTTGGGTACTTCCAGCTTTAATTGGGTATGTCTCATCCCCACGTAGGTTTTTTCTATCTTTTAATACCCTCCAAGGTTATTAGATTGCTTTTGTGTGTGATAAGTCTTAGTTTAATTCTGTCAGCATTTTAGGAAAACACTAGAGATGTCATTCTTAGCTGGAAGTTAGAGCTCTGGTCTTAGATAAAATTCTCTGACAATCAAGTAAAGCGTGAAATACCATGGACAGATCTAGTCAGGGGACATCAGAGACCTAAAACCCAAAAGAATCACAGAGGAGTTAAAAGTAGAAATGAAATACACCAGCATAGCCTAGGTGCCGTGTATCTTAAACAAGGGCAGTAAAAAGTAGAATCAGAGATGATTTTGAGATTGAGAAGTTTGACTCAAGGTATTGTGAAGCATAAAGTTTTAATTGGTAATAGAGAATGTGAAAAAGGAAACACCAAGGGAGATGATACTTTTACTTTCAAATATCATTTTATTTTTATTAAATATTCCATCTTGATTTTCCCTGAAATACTTTTCTTTAAAAAAGACACATATATCATATTTCATGCTCTTTTCTTTTTCATTTTTAGATGTAATGTAAAATATAAATATACAGTCTGAGACAGGCATAAAGTTGTGATTTTCATATAATTTTTTAACTGACATAGTAGGCGATTACAAAAATTATTTAGCCTAAATAGCAAATAGTTGGTATCATCATCTGTATTATGGTTTTTTGAAAGGAATAATGGGGTTTCATAGCTTGGAATTATTTTATATGTAGTCATGCATCACAATGATATTTCACTAGACATGGATATTGGTCTTATAAAATTACATCACCTAGTGATTCTTTAGCCATTTTAGTTTGTGTATGTACAATGATGTTAACACAACAATGAAATTGCCTAATGATGCATTTTTCAAATGTATCATTCTCTCTTTCTCTGTAAATAAATATGTAGGCATTTGTATTTAAAAGGCTACAGGGTTTGTATGAATGCTACCTTGGTCTAAAAATATTTGTTTTCTCTTAACATTATTTTTATCAGATAAATATATTTTGAGATCTGCTTTAGCATTTGGCATTATCATTTTAATTAAATATTTTTAAGTATGTATACAGTGCATGCCCATAGTAAAAATGTTCAGACTATAGGAAGGTAGAGTCAAAGGTATAGAAAGGTGTAGTTATGCCCAGCTAGCCAGTGTTTCTCTCCATGGATTTCTCATTTAGCTTTGTGCTTCTTGTGTACATAGATTTGAGAGATACAGAGAAGGCAGTCAGCAGGAGTTTCTTTTTAGCATTTTTTTTTTGCTTTGTTTTCTAAAATGGTAATTGCACCCAGTCTGTGATCAGCCTGGACCATTCATATCCTGAAACACAATAAATATTATACAAAATATGAATTTATTTACTTTTTTCAGGCAAAGTAATATCTACTTATTTTAATTTCCTCTGTAAATATGCACCATCTTATTTCTAATTTTTAGTTTTATGGTTTTTTTACATTTCTTTTCTTTCTTTCTTTTTTTTTTTTGGTACTAGGGATTAAAATTAGGGGTACTTGACCACTGAGCCACATCCCCAGCCCTATTTTGTGTTTTATGTAGAGACAGGGTCTCACTGAGTTGCTTAGCACCTCGCCATTGCTGAGGGTGGCTTTGAACTCGCGATTCTCCTGTCTCAGCCTCCCTAAGTGCAGGGATTACAGGCTTGAGCCACCACGCCCGGCTTACATTTCTTTTTCTAGAGAAACAGTCTATCAATGTTTTTCATGGAATTAACTATTTCTTTCCTAATTTTGTAATTGGTTAATTTTATCTTTAAATATTTTTCCTCTGCTACCTCTTAATATCTCTTTGTTCTTTTTCTGATTTTAATTACAATGCTTCATTAACATATTCTAATTATTTCTTATTAGTCCTCAAATTTTAATATATGAATTTTCTTCTGACCATGGATTTAGTTACTATTCGACATGACCTAATATTTACATCACTTTTCAGAGATCTGCAATATCACTTGATTTTCCTTTTAAGAAAGAGCTTTTATTTTGAAATTCAATAATTATATGATGTTTGTTTTCTATTGGCCTTGTGTTATAAATATAAGAACTTTCATATTTCTTCTTTTTTGAATATTGTCCCCATTAATTAACACATTGGTTCATTTATTGCTTAGATCTGAATTTAACTGTGTTTGATAATGTTAGTTCTTGTCTCTCCATGTCTTCTGGTAATCTTAACTACCCTTGCACTGAATGTTTATCTGAGTGTGTCCAAGACAGTAGTAAATTTCATTTTTGCCTTTTGATTCAATTAAGATTCTTTATCTTTGGGGCTGGAGATAAAGCTCAGTTGGTAGAGTGCTTTCCTTGCATGCACAAGGTCCTGGGTTCAGTCCTTAGCACTGCAGAGAGAAAAAAAAAGATTCTTAATCTTTAATAGTTGAACTTACCCATTTGTATTTATCTCTGGACAAGTAATTTTGCCCTTAGTCTTCTCATCTCATTTTATTTTAGGCTTTCAACTTTTAATGTTGTCAGGTGAGAGAGCTGAGCGTCCAGGTTTCAGGATAGACACTTAAAGCAACAGGCAAATATTGAAGGGATTAAACTGTTGATCATGTTTTGTAATAGGATATGCAAAAATCTAAACTAGAAATAGCATCAACACCCACTGCCTCTCTCATGAAGTGATGCGTTGGTTTATGGTCAGGTGGGTCTGCACACACATGGGAGTCACCTCATTGTTGACTATCCCTGAACAGGATTCCTGTAGTTTTATGGACCCTGGAGCCAGGAAGAAGGAGAGAAAAGAGGAGGATCAGCAGTGGAAGAGCTTTGGGTCAGGATGAGGAAAAGTGTAAAGTTTTACCATCCAACCCCATAAGATAATCTCAACAGAAGTGACAGGAAGGCTTCAGCCTAGGAATGAAGTCACGTTGGCTAGGAGGGCAAACATGTATAAGAGCATGACTGGCCAGGGGCCCTACGTCCATGATTGCAATGCCCTACAGAGACAGCAGTGTACTGGCCCTGCACCAAGCCTGGTGTGGAGAGGGCACCTTCCCCATGAGGCCATGGAAAGCTATGTCATTGCCTATGATCAGCCTGAAAAATCACACATAGGCGCTCTAACTGGGAGCTAGCTTCCTCAAATGCTCCCCTCTTTGTTTCCTTCTTCCACTATATGGTCTAGGGTTTGTTGTAGCCCTTTTCTCTCTCTCTCTATCTCTCTCTCTCTCTTTTGTTTTTTGGTTTGTTTATATGTTGTTATCCGTGAGGAATTGGTTCCAAAACCTGAGGGATACCAAAATCTGTGATGTCAAATTTCTTATATAAAACGTTGCAATATTTGCATAGAATATATGGTAGTCGTTCCCTATACTGTAAATCATCTCTTGATAGACTGTACCATTTAGGGAATAATGACAAGAAAAAGGTCTGTCTGTGTTCAATACAGGTGGAACTTTTGGTGGCGGGGGTACTGGGGATTGAATCCAGGGGCACTTTACTACTGAGCTGCATCTCGAGCCCCTTTTTTTTCTTTAGACAGGGTCTCAGTGAATTGCTGAGGGTGGTGTTGAACTTTTGATCCTCCTGCCTCAGCTTCCCTAGTGGCTGGGATTATAGGTGTGTGCTACCATGCCAGGCAGACATAATGATTTTTGTCCCACCTCAATATGCTGGCAGAAGTCTGAGAGACATAAGGCCCCCTGAAGCTCTGTTCCATGCCATGCTATTTCCCAGTGGGAGAAAAATAAATCTAGTGTTAAAAAAAAAGTTTCTTTCTGTATGTGGGAAATACCACATACAGAGGGTTAGTGATATGTTTTTCTGTGTGGCTCCACATATCTTAAAACTTGGAGGGATATATTCTTTGTTTAGCTTCTCATTTCCTCAAATACACAAACACACACATACAAACACACACAGAGATATATATTTATCTATATAAGGATTACTAAGGTTTATTTTTTCAGAACAATATTAATTTCTCAGCATAAACAATAGCAAAATTTATATATCCCTAATTGTACATATTACCCCTGTTTTCTTTTTAAAGTAGATCTCTTTTCATCTTTTTACACTAAATTCCCCTGCCCTGCACCCCCCCAAATATCATGCCCCCCCCAAAAAATATCTTGGCATGAAACAGAGCTTCTGGGGTCCTCATGTATCTCAGACCTTTGCTAGCATATTGAAGTAGAACAAATTAACGTATGAACTTGAATTTCATCTTTCTTAAACTTCTAGGATAACATAAACCTGAATTTGAATTATTCAAAGGTTTTGTTTAAAAAAAAAAACAAAACAAAAAAGCACACATTGTAATCCCCCGAAGATTTGGAAAAGGTTAAAGAATGCTATAAAACTGATATAAAATTGAGGCATTTTCATCTTTTGGCTACTCTTCATCAATAGGTTATTAATAAAAAATGAAGTTATCTAGCTTTATTTTCTACTTATTTTTTCAAAACCAATTTTTAGTAGATTTCCATACATAATATATTCAAATAACCCATATGCTATAGTTTGGATCTTTAATGTCCCCCAAAGGCCACTATGGTGAAGGCTTGGTCTCTGTTTGGTGCTATGGACATTCTAAGATGTGGGGCCTAGTGGAAGGTCTTCTGGTAACTGGGGGTATGTGCCCTTGAAGGGGATAGTAGCACCCCAGCCTCTCCTTCCTTTCTCTGGCCATGAGGTTAATGCAATTGTTCCACCACCATCTGCCAGGATGTGTTGCCACAGGTCCAAAGCAGTGGGCCAGCTGATTATACACAGAAACCTCCAGAAATATGAGCAAAATAAACATTTCTGTTTTATAAGTTATTTAAAACATTGTCTTTTTGCAGTAACAGAAAGCTAACTAACACACAGTGCTTCTCATGTAGTTTTTTTTAAATTCCACTTTAATAAAATAAGAACTCTGGGGAATATTTTTTGGCCTTTGTTAAATATTAAAAATATTAAATATTAAAATTATTTAAAATGTTAAGTAGGTAGTGAATAGTTGTACTAACATTATCAACCTGTAGATTTCTTATAAATGGTGTGGTCTTAAGTATGTCTTTATGTGAACATTCCTTATATAATTTAAAAGAAGTTAAAAGATTTTTAATACTAGAGTTCTGTGAATTGTTATTTAAAAACCTTTCCCAACAATACTTATTATGAAATTAAAAAGGCATTTAAAATAATTTGAATCAATATATATTTAGAAAATAATATAAATATGTGCAAGATATATTACAGGAAATTATATGAGTTTTGGACACTCATATTCATTATCCAAATTCTGTAAAATATATGGATGACTTTGCTCAATTTCTAACATTGACCTTGAGGCACAATTGAATTTGGTTAAGAGGTACTGAGAAACTGGAAATGAACTCATGTTGCATGTTTTGTGGTTAGTTTCTAAATGTAGACAAGTGTATTTCAAAAAAAATGACAACATCATAAGTGAAAAATATCAGGTGAAAATTCTGAGTGATAATGTAATAAGTGATAGATATAAGCCATCATTTGTTCTTTGAAAACATGTCTTTGATATATTAATATGGTCCTTTTCTTGAATAAATTATTAGATGGGAAGTTGGCAACTCTAATGAAAAAGCATATATGCTATTCAATGAGCCATTTTGTTGCCAGAAATTCATAACATTTTCTTGGTGGAAAAGAAGGGAAAAAAAATCTTGGCAGTATGAGATTATAATTAGGTGTAATTTTACTATTTTGAAAAAGGGCATAACTTTATTTTGTAGCTTCTCAACTATGTACACAGGAGTTAAATGAACTCAAAGTGTATTTTTCGGTATCCCCAAAGAATCACTCTGCTCTGTTATGTTGCACATATACTTACATTTAATGATCACTTTGAAGGACTTGAGAGAATTCCACTTGCACTGCATGGTGAAATAGGTAGTTGTGTGTATATAGTGTGAGTGTTTGTAGATTTCTAGGCTTAAATCCAGGGTATGAAATTATTCTAGCTTTCAATGAGGGAAATGAAAACATGTTCTTGGTCTATATTTAATAAACCAAGCACCATGGATGTCCCATATTCCTTTTAAAATACCGCTAAGCTAGCATGGAGGATGTGGGTCTCTGAAGCCAGGCTTTTGGAGTTTGTCTTGGTCATGAGCTCAGGGACTTCCCCTGATACTTGGCTGACATCCAGGAGCCAATGGGAACAGGTGCTGAAATGCTGTGGCACACATAAATAACCCATGGTCACCGATGATAGAACCTATGGTGAAATGGAGGTTAAGCCTGTGAGGAAGTGCAGACGTGGAGGGACAAAGTAGGAAGTTTGAACAGCAAATAGAGCTAAAAACTGACTGGAAAACAAATCACACTTGGTCCACTGAGCAGTTTTTGGCTCTTATTTGCCTACTTTGGCAGTTTACAGACTGCTGATAATATAAAGGAAATTAAATGCATGAAGTGAGAAGGCTCTTGGTTTGGCAAAATCCTCTCAGAGTGCTCCAAGATTTATATTTAATTTCCAGGGTTTCTTGGTCTGTTGTGTCATTAATTAAAAAGAAAAATCTAGTCAGCATGCATCATGATAAAAGCCACTTGAAGTTCATTTTTATGTCAGACTTAAAACTGAAAAATGTCTTGTCTTTCCAAATGGTGCTGAAGCATGAAGCATACAGAATGCTATGACCTTCTTTATTAGGTCGAGATAACCAAAAGGAAAGTATGTGGAAACTATGAAATGGATGTGAGCATTTTCTAATAGCATAAATGTGATCGACATTGATTTTGATTTAGGAGGTGTGTGGTTAGCATCACTCAGAGTTAGATGGGAAGATTTATGTCAATGAGCTCCTGTTCCTCTGGGTCAGGTAAAATGGACTTTGGTTTAGATATTCAGCTTTCCCTTACTTCAGGACTTCATTATCATATGACCTTCTTTTGTATGCCTATCTACATTGGGTATGCCCATTTAGTGTCTCTATCTGGATTATAATATGATATCATTGAAAATGGGTCCTGCTCACCCAAATTTCCAGTTGTAATATTAATCTTGCTAAACTTCATTTTCCTCAAAATTCAGATAAAAAAAAAATGAGCTATTCACAGAGCTGCTGGTATTCAATAAAATACAAAGCAAAATGCAGTGTGGTTTGATTTGATATGCCTTTAATGGTATTTGAATGCCTGTTTGTGCTGTGGTTCAGTACACCATGGGTCCTCTCTGCATTCTTCCAAACTTCCTTCAAAGATATATGTCAATTCATAATAACAACTTTTCAGTTTGGATCTGGGCGTGCAACTCAGTTAGAACCCAGGGTTTGATTCCCAGGATCAAAACAAACCAGCAAACAAAAGAACAATGTGCAACTGATACTTATGTTCAAGATTTTTTCAAGACAGTGATTTCTACTAACTACCAAGGAAATGCAGGCATTTTATCTGTACATCAGAAGAAAAAATGCACTGCTCTTGAAAGTGCTTCATTTCACTCCATTGTAAAACCATGACCTTAGTTAAAAATTATAACTCCTTACAACTAGAAATCAGTCAGCCATCACTGCACTAGATGATGGGTGTTAGGGCAGGAAGACACCAGACCCATTCTGTGGTTGAATTCCTGCATTCCTAGACTGCGATTAACCACCTGTAGTGAGCTATTCCCATGTTCTTATGATAACAATGTTCTAATGATATCTAATGATACTAGTTGGAAATAATAAGTATGACCACAGACAATGCAGAGATAGGAAGTGTCTAAGGTCATAGGACAATGAAAATATTTAACATGTGTATTCCCTATCTTCAAATGATTTAGATAATTTAAATAAAATGTTATATCTTTAAATCATCAATAGGCTGCTTGAGATTTGAGGAGAGCTGGTAGGAGATTATTCAAGCAGAAACTAAGCAAAATCTTTTTAAATGTTAAAATGTTTTTCTAGGTGATTTATAAATGAAAGTGGAGTTTGGCAACAATTTTATGAAATATAAATTTTAAAATTGAGATGAATAATTACTAAGACTACAGGTTGATATGTTTTTATAATGAAAGCACATAAAACTAGGAATTAGACTTTTTTAAAAAAATATTTTTTTAGTTGTACATGGACACAATACTTTTATGTGGTTCTGATAATTGAACACGGTGCTTCACATGTGTTAGGCAAGCACTGTACCACTGAGCCACAATCCCAATCCGGAAATAGGTTTTTTAAAATTTATTTATTCTGTTTAGGTTTACATGATAGCAGAGTGCATTTTGATTCATTGTACACAGATGGAGCACAACTTTTCATTTCTCTGGTTGTATGTGATGTAGACTTTTGATGGGACATCAGAAGTCCCCTTTGTGTTCTCCTACAAACAAACATAAATATTCTTCTGATTTTAATGACCATATTTCAGGTTGCTAGTTTGTGAATTTTATATAAGTGGAATCATAAGTGTATAGCATTCTGTGGGTAGATTCTTTCCCACAATATCATGTTTGTGAGGTGCATCCATATTGTTGTATGTTGCAATGGCTTGGTTATTTTTATTAGTATTGACAGACAATTCCTATGAATATTTACTGGTGTACCTATGAAGCCATTTATGTTATACATATATGAGGAAATAAAATTGGTTGCGTAGAACATGAGTATGTACAGCTTTAACTGACCATGTTTTGATTAATAGAGATAGAATTCACACACTAGAGAATTTGTAATTTTAAATAGAACAATGCAGGGATTTTTAATATATTCATAAAGTTTTGTAATAATTTTAGCTATTTAATTAAATAACATTTTTATCACCTTGAAGAAAAATTCTGTACCTATTAGTGGTCTTTCTCCATTGTTGATTCCTCCCTCAGTCTTTGACAACCATTAATCTGCTCTCAATAGATTTGTCTGTTCATATAAATGGAATCATATAAATGGAAAATTTCATATAAATGGGATCATAAAATAAAATCCCTTTTATCTCTCATTTGTTCATGGTTTTATCATGAAAGGCACTTGTATTTTGACAAATGCTTTTTCACTTTCAGGATACTGTAATTTTTGCCCTTATTTCTATTAATGTGGTATATAATGACTAATTTTCATATATTAAACCAACCATATATTCCTGGGATTTGTCCTACTTGATCATGGCATCTAATTTATATTATAAACTGTTGCTTTCAATCTGCTTGTGCATATGGTCTCTGATTTACAATGGTTCTATACACAATATTTCAACTTTATGAAGGTATGAAAGAGAGAAATGTTCATTAGAAACTGGACTTTGAATTTTGAATCTACATCTTTTCCTCAGCTAATGACATGGTAGAATAATCTTTGGCTATACTCAACCATAGCCTAATATAAGTTCTGAGGATATGTAAAGTAGGCTAGTCTGAAGTATGACATTCAGTAGTTTAGGTATATCAAGCTCATTTTTGAAATAATATTTTCAACTTATGATGGGTTTATAGTATGTAACCCCACTAGAAGTGAGGAGCATTTGTATTTTGTTAAGGATCTTTAATCCATATTCAAAACAAATACATAGTGTTCTTTCCCTGTTGTGTATTTGGTTTTTTTATTAGGGCATTACTGATATTATAGAATTAATTGAGAATTATTCTTTCCTCTTCTGTTTTTTGAAGCAGTCTGTGAAGTATTGATTTAATTAATCTTTAAACATAGTAGAACTCACCAATGAAATTACATGGTTCTGGGCTTTTAATCATGGAAATTTTAATTACAAAGTCAACCTTTTTGATTGTTACAGATCTGTTTAGATTCTTTTTCACATTATCACATTCAGTAGTTTGTCTTTTTAGACGTTTGCCCATCTCATCTAAGCTATCTAATTTGTTGGTCTATGAATATACACATAGCTCCCTTGTAAATATTTGTTTCTGTAAGGTTTGCAGAAATATTTCATTCCCAATTTTAGTAATTTGCATCTTCTCTTTTTCTTGGTTAGTAGCTAAAGATATGTAGATTTTGTTTTCAAAGAAACAGTTTATTTAGCTGATTTTCTCTATTGTTTTTGTTTTTCTATTTTACTGATTTCTTCTCTAGTCATTTCTTTTATCTCTACTTGATTTAGGCATAGTTTGCTTTACCATTTTCTAATTTTGTAAATAGGTTATTGTTTGATATTTATTTTCTTTTTTATTAAAAATGAATTTTTTTTTTTCAGTTTTGGGGAATGAACTCAGGGGAAATTTATCACTGAGCCTCCTCCCCCAACACGCATTTAAACTTTTTTTTTTAGTACCGGGGATTGAACTCGGGGTATTCAACCACTGAGCCACATCCCCAACCCTATTTTGTGTTACATTTAGAGACAGGGTCTCACTGAATTGTTTAGCGCCTTTCCATTAGTGAGGCTGAATTTGAACTTGTGATTCTCCGGTTTCAGCCTCCCAAAGTGCTGAGATTACAGGCATGCGTCACTGCACTCAGTTACTTGTTAAATTTTTGAGACAGGGTCTAAAATGAAGCTTCCCTTGAACTCGTGATCCTCCTCCCTGAGCCTTCTGAGTCACTGGGATCACAGACATGTACCATCACTGTTGGTTATTTTTATTTAATTATTTTATATATATATATATATATATATATATATATATATATATATATATATTTTAGTTGTAGATGGACACAATGTCTTTATTTTATTGCTTTGTATGTGGTGCTGAGGATCGAACCCAGGGCCTCATGCATGCAAGGCAAGCGCTCTACCGCTGAGCTACAATCCCAGCCCCTTCTTTTATTTTTTTAATACAGGCATGAAAGCTATATCTTTATAGGCAAATTTCTAGGTCAATATCACACATTTTGGCATGTTGTATTTTGTTTTCATTAATCTCAGATTATTTTCTAACTTCCCTTTTTTCTTATTTGATCCAATGATTGTTTCAGAGTACATTATTTCTGTACATTTGGTGTTTTCCCATGTTTGCTTGTTATTATGATTTCAGACCAATGTAGTCAACAAACATACTTTGTATCATTTCAGTCATTTTAAATTTATTGAGATTTATTTATGGTCACGCTATCTTGGAGAATGTTACATGTACACTTGAGAAGAACATGTTCTGTTTCTGTTGGGCAGAGACTTCTGAACTCTCTATTAAGTCACTTAGGTAGCTGGTTTGTTGTGTTGTTTAAATTTCCTATATTTTTGTTGATCTTCTGGCTTGTCACCTTTGCATCATTGAATGTGTATTGAGCTTTCTATTAGTTCTGAAGTGCCTGCTTCTCCCTTTAATATCAGCTTTTGCTTTATACATTTTGGAGCTTTATACATTTTTAAGTACATATATTTTTATAATGGTTCTTACTTCCTGAGGAATTGACCCTCTAATCTATATAAAGTATTTTTGTTTTTGGTAAAAATGTTTTGTGATTCTACTGTGTTTTATTTGAATAGAGCCACCGCAAATCTGTTTTGAACAGTGTTTGCATTGTATATTTTTCCACTCTTTTACACGCAACTTCTGACTTTGATTTTTACATACAGTTGAATCTTTTTTAAAAAATCCATTCTGCCAGTCTTTGCCTTTTATCTAGGTTTAATTAATTTACATTTAATTACTGATATTGTAAGACTTATGTCTACCATATTTTTATATGCTTTCTATATATATCGTATTTTGTTCCTCTCTTCTTCTGTCATTGCTTTCTTTTGTGCTACATATATATTTCCTAGAATTCTGCTTTAACCTTTTTGTTGTTTCTTTTACTACATATTTTTTGAGTTATTTTTAGGTATTTTCTTTGGATTATAATATTTTGAATTAAAATTTTCAACCTGTATAAATGCCAACTTAATTTTAAAGGTTTATGAAATTGCTTTCATATATCTCCATCCCTCCTTTATGCTGTTGTTACTGCAAATTGCACCTTTATACGTTTGCAGGCTCATCAACATAGAGTTGTAATCTATATGGATATGGATTTAAATAAGGAAGGAAAAAGGAGAAAATACAAACAAGACATACATATAACCTGTGCTTTTTCTATCATTTGCTTCTGTGGATTCAAGTTCCTTTCATTTCAGCCTAGACAATATCCCTTAGAATTTCTGTAAGGCAATTTTGTCTGCAGACTTAGTTACTTAGAATTTTCATTAGTTTTTTTTTATAGCTCCCAATTTGCTATAAAAAATAGGTATAATTCATCTCTTCACTTTTTCTTGCTCATGTATTAATTTTATTATGTTCATATCATATCTGATAACTCCAATATCTATACCACCTATAGGAATTTTTATTTTGTTACCCTTCTTATTTCTGTTGACTAGTGTTCTTGGAATATTAGAGTTCTACAGCTGCTGTAAAAATGTGCCACAACCTGGATGGCTTAAATCACAGAAATTTATTGTCTCACTTTTCTGGGGACTGGAAGTCTGAAATCAAAGAGTCAGAAGATTAGTTCCCTTATGAGGCTCTGAAGGACTCTTCCCATCCTCTTTGGCTTGTAGATGGCCTTCTTTCCATATGCTCATATAGTCTTTTCACTATGGCTGTCTCTGTGACCAATTTTTTCCTTGTAAAATGACACCAGTCACATTGGATTTGGCCCCCCTAATTACTTCATTTTAATTTTTTTTTCAGTAATACTCTGTCTCCAAATAGAGCCACGTTCCTAAGTCCTATGAAGGAGGACTTCAACTTTTATGTATTTATTGTGTCTTTTTGGTGGGACACAATTCAACCCACACCATCTGAAAAAGTTTGATTGAAATATTTAGAACCTCTGGATGATTGTTTTATTGCAAAGAGAATTCCTTTTAGATTTAACATATAATTAGAATAGGTAAATCACTTTAATACACTCACAAATTTAGACACTCCTATTAAATAAGTCCCTTCAAGGACTTGTCTGTATTTCTCTGTATATCACCTTCCAGTGGTCCTTGCCGATGCCTGCACCAGCACGAAGTGAAAGTAGGATCGGCGAGGGAGCTGCGGCTGAGAATTACATACACACAAACACACACACAAAGGACAAGACGAGTCTCGAGACTAGATGTGCAATGATGATCATGCTTTATTAAAGTCCCTCAGGAGTATATATAAGTCACTCTGATCCCTACCCGGATGCACTATAGTCAGGCACTGGAGGTAAAAGAGTCCTAAAGGTGCACATACTTTACTAACTTTATGTTTACATAAGAATGCAGATGTGAACTGAGGACACGGAACTTTGATCATGAGCCATGGTTGCTCAGCCTGGGCCTGTGACCATAACAACAGCTTGGTCCAAGGACACATCCAGGCTATCTGTATTGTACTGGGAACGTGAAGGCCAGCTCTTTCCCACAGTCCTGACTGCACTATCCTTTAGAATATCACCCTGATAGAGTTTCTAGTAAATATACATATAGGGAATACTTGAAACTTGAATATCCACTTAACATGTTTTTGCATAACATATACAAACATTCCATGGTTCAATATATATACATATATACACACATACATACATATACATATATACACATATATGTGTATTTAAACTGTATTTATTGTTTAATACAAATTTAAGTAGACATCCTGTATTTCATCAGAATGTCTTATTCCCTGTAAAAGAATGAATGAGCAGAAAAATGCATACATCATAAATTTTTGTGCAAAAACAGTGGTTAGTGTTGGAACACTAGAGGAAAGAAAAGTGCCAACAGATCTGGAGTCTGCTGAAGGCTGTCCGTTTAGTAGATGGTGCCTTATTGCTGCTTTCTCACATAGAAGGGCAAAAGGGACTAACCAGCTCCATCAGGCCTCTTTTATAAGAAGACTGTATTAGTCAGGGTTTTCCAGAGACAAAGAATGAGATAAAGAGGAGGGAGGAGATGGGGCAGGGAGAGAGGGAGAGAGAGGGAGGAAAGGAGAGAGGGGGAGAGAGAGAGAGAAGGTGAGAGAGAGAGAGAGAGAGAGAGAGAGAGAGAGAGAGAGAGAGAGAGATTGCATGGGAGCACACATGAGAATTTGCCTTTCTTCTTCCTTCTTGCTTTATCTGGAACCTCACCAAGGGGTGGCACCCTTCCTTGCTTAGTCCACTAACTCATTTTTTGCACTTTTCTGGAAACACTCTTACAGACACCCTAAAAAATAATGATTTACCAGTTATCTAGGTATCCATTAATACAGTCATATTGTACTCACAATTAAATGTCATAGACACTAATAACATTCATGATAGTTCCACTCTTCTGACCTAATCACCTACCAAAGGCTCACTTCTTAATAACATCATTCTCAGGAGGTACGTTTCAACACATGAACTTGAGAGTACACATATATTCATTTCACCGTGAGGAAGAATTTTGAGTGCCTGTTGCTAAGTGAAAGAAGCTAGTATGAAATTTTCTATATTGTGTTAATCCAACTCTGTGGCTTTCTGGAAAAGCACAACTACAAAGAAAGTAAAAGGAAAAAAATAGTGATTTTCAAGGTTTGTGGGAAAGAGGGAAGGGATGAACAGGAGGAGCTCACAGGATTTTTAAGGCAATGAAACTATTATTTATGATATTGTGGGCTGGGGATTAGCTCAGTTGGTAGAGTGCTTGCCTTGCATGCACAAGGCCATGAGTTCAATCTCCAGCACCACACATACACACACACACACACAAAAGATATTGTAATGGTGGATGTTATGCATTTGTCAAAACCCATAAAACTGTACAATGCCTTGTGAACCCTAATATAAACTATGGACTTTAGTTAAATAGATCAATATTAATTCTTCAGTGCTAAACATGTACCAGACCAATGCAAGCTGATAATAGGGAACACTCTGAATGTAAGAGGAGAGTATTTGGAAACTGTGGGTACTTTCTTTACAATTTTCTATACACGTAAAACTGTTCTAAAAACTAAATCCTACTAATTTTTTAAAAAATGTTTCCTCTTTTTTATGTAGTTGTTTTAACTTTCTGCACAAATATCATGAAATGAAAAATAGTGGACCTGACAGTGCAGGGTAGAAGTGTTAGAATTCTTCTTCTCGCAGATATTTTAGGGCAGCGGCATCATGTGTGAGTTTTATCATTTGCAAGATAAAAGCAGTGGAATTTTTTGTTAATTGCTGTGTGTAGTTTTACCATTAAAAGAGAATACAGTGAAATATTAATACATACCCTATTGTGGATTGACCTTGAAAACAATATCTAACTGAGAACAGTCAGATGCAAAAAGGAATTATATGATATGCAGTCTCATGTCTACAACACAAAGAATATGCAGAACAGTTAAATCCACAGAGATGGACTGAAGATGAATAGTGTCAGAGGCAAGGGGAGACAGAAATGGGTAGTGATTGGTTCATGACTACAGGATTTTGTTTGGAGATGAAAAGAAATGTTTTAGAACTAGGTAGTGATCACATTGATAAAGCATATAAATATTCTAATACTTAAAAATTTTATACTTTACAAAGATTAAAATGGTAAAATTTGTATTGTATTATTGCAGCTAAAAAAAGAGCAGGAAAAATTTCCACAAATTATGGAGTTGAAACTTTTCAGAAGCAGTGGTTGAAAACAAAGCCTTTTATTGTATATTAAAATAACTTGTAAAATTTCAATATTTCAGGTAATCGAGAACACATGTGATTATGTCATATATATTTATATATATCTTTTGTAAGATATATATTATACAAAATCTCTTAAGTACACTGATAAAGAAAATTTTTGAATTTGACTAAAGAAAATGTATTTCCTACAAGTGTAGAAAAAAGTCAGATGAGATAAACTTTTGACTATCCCAAATTTGGAAAAAAAACAAAATTTGAGATGTAACTCTTACAAGATTTAGAAGAAAAAAAAGATAAAATTGAGAGAAAAGTTAAAATTTTACACACAGTCATGTTTTCTTTCATTGTTTATATGAGCATATATATGGTTTTGATAGAAATTTAAAATATTAATAATTCTTTGCTTTCTTTAAGAAATGCTAATAATTACCCCTTTTAGAAGTCTTACTTTCTCAGCAAGTCTTTCTTTTTTAACATTTATTTTTCCATTTAGGAATAAAAATTTTTCTTCCTGAGGTATTCTTAAGAATCTTAATGGTCAACATAATTTTATCTATTTAAAAATGCATAATAAATGGCTATCATAGTTACTATTTTTCCTTTCAAAACAAGACAATGAGAAAACAATCAAAATATTAAATTTTGTTGCATTTGAATGATTTGGTAATATGTATTAATGTTAAATCTGAAATCAGATTTTATCTTTAAATATGTGTAATTTTGTATAATCCTCGCCCTATGCACATAGTATGGCAGAGCTCTGTGCTTTAAGTACATATACACACACATATTTTTTATTTTCTTTTAACACCCAAAGTAATCATGGAGTTACTTCAGTTAATACCCAGGCCTCTCACTTTGCAGTTAAGCCTGTACTACAGGGCTCCTGGGGTTGCTATGGGGGTGGGAGAATGTTTTCCCTCCACTTTTTCAGGAATTCTGCTAGGACTCTGGAAATTAAACTCACAAAAGACATATTAATGAGAAGAAAAAAAAAATTCATACACACAGTGAAGGATATGGAAAATAGGCCTTAGGACATTTCCCCTATCTATAGCTGTTTTCCCACCAGCCTTGTCTGTGGTAAACAGCTTTTTTTTTTGGCACCGGGGATTGAACTCAGGGACACTCGACCACTGAGCCACATCCCCAGCCCTATTTTGTGTTTTATGTAGAGACAGGGTCTCACTGAGTTGCTTAGCGCCTCGCCATTGCTGAGGCTGGCTTTGAACTTGCGATTCTCCTATCTCAGCCTCCCTAAGTGCTGGGATTACAGGCTTGCGCCACTGCACCTGGCTGGTAAATTGAGCTTTTGTTATTTAAGGGCCTAGGCCTCAGCCAGAGGCAGGAAGGGAAAATGTGAGAACACAAAAAACCCTTAACTGGCACTTAACTCCCTACCTTAATGGATCAGCTGATCCCAGTGCAGTAAACTCTCAGAACTTCCTTACCTACTTTTCTGTCCCACCCTAATGGATCAGCTGACCCTAATAAATCCCAGGAATTACCTTTCTGCCCCACCCTAAATGACGCCTAAGAAACTCAGACCCTCACAGTGGCCGGGTTTGGTTTTTCTGCCCAGAATAGGAGCCTCTGGGGTTGTTAGACTCCTTCGCTAAAGAGGAGCTAGCTGATCCCAGGTTGGCTTCTTGCCTCAGTTCTTTGTGCTTACATTTTTGGGTCCCCTAAACGTGAACCCACTTGAAGCCCCTTTGTACTTTCACGCAGGAGTTTCAAAAAAGAAAAGAAAAAAAAGAAAAATCTAAATGTTGGCCAAAAGAATGAGGCTTGAGCACGGTGTAGTGGTTTCGAGTTCTGGTTCATGGGCTAGTCATGGGCAGGGAGGGGAGGAAGTGTCTGGTGGAGAAGAGGTGTCTCCTTGAGGAGAAGGGTCTCTCAGCTCATCAAAATGGTCTCTGCAAGGAGCTCTCTTCCCAGTGCAAAGACATCTTTCCAAATGGAAATTTCCTATACAAGAGGGGAAATTTAAAGCCATGCGTGGTGGCACGTACCTGTAATTTCATGGGCTGAGGCAAGAGGATCACAAAGCTCAAAGCTAACCTCAACAATTTAGCCAGACCTGTCTCAAAATAAAAAATAAAAAATAAAAAGGGCTGGGGATGTGGCTCAGTGGTTAAGTGCCCCTGGGTTCAGTCCCTGGTACTAATAAATAAATAAGTGGGGGATTTATACGCTTTTTACACAAAGAAAGTTAAAGAGTTTTCCCTACCTCTGCCGTTGCTTAGTTGCCATTAGCTCAAAATAGTCCATGTGCCAGAGATGCATGCTTGGAGGCTGTATATTCTGATATCCTTCACTTCGCCTTAGTTGAACCTATTTATACAAAGTGAGTTAATTATAGTAAATTAACTTCAGTGGACTTCTTATTGATGAGCTAAATTTAAAAAACGGGTTGATGTTTGCTGGGGAAGACTGTTCTCAACCTGTTCTGTTTCGTCTATGCAGAGAGGAGGTGGATCTTTCTTCTGCTGGCAAGGCAGGTGTTCTTATTGGCTACTGTCCACAGCAGGATGCCCTAGATGAGCTCCTGACTGGTTGGGAACATCTCCATTATTACTGCAGCCTACGGGGGATTCCAAAGCAATGCATCCCTGAGGTAAGCATCCCTGGAATTTTTCCAAAAATGAAGGACCCATTGTGGAATGCCTGGTTACCACCTCTGGCCCCAATGTCTCTCTCTCACCTCATAAGAAAAAAGAACCATAACACTGAATAAACTTACCAGAAAAGCTTTTTCCAGTATGATTATACAGAAGGAAACATTAAAATACGGTTTTCTTGTTGATAGTATTTATTTAAAGTATGTCTGTGTGAATCATGAGGAAGAAGTTAAATAATTTCTAACTTTGGTTCCTTACCTCTTTTCTCTAAATGGCTTTTATATTTACTGGACTATTAATTTATATTCAGGAGCATATATAGACTAGGTATCTTCAGGGCTTACAGGGGAGAGACAAGACCACAGAGTGTATGTGAAATTTTGGGAATATTGGAATGGGTAATTTCCTGGTGAGCAGGCCCACAGATTCCTGCAAGGAGTTTCACTCTGAGTGGCCTCAGGAGAAAGAAGGAAGAGTAGACCTGCAGGACCCCCAGACCCTCACATCACCGTCTGAGAGAGGAAGGAGAGCCGAGTGTAACAGGCAAGAGACAACTGCCATTTCTCTTGATGGAAACAGTGGGGGAAGCTTTGATGGACAGCTCAGAGGATGTTCCAAGTAGAGAGCCACTGGAATAGCAGTTGCTTCAAGCACAATTTTACCTTTTTTGTACTTCTTTTCTGTATTCTGAACTAGGGGAAGAAAAAATTAGCTTATGTGATATTCTATTAGAGTCCATAGGAACATTGTAAGACTCACAAGAGACAAAACTAATGGCCATTGCCTTCACCGGTCCATGAAAATTCATTTTCTGTTCTGTTTTTGTAATGCTTCAGCCTTCATTTCTTATTTATGCCCTGTGACTTCAAGTGAAGCTAGAACAGACTTTCTCTACCTCATTGTGGAAACTCTTTACCCTTTATGCACCTCTCATCTTAATAAAGTAAAGAAAACTAACCACTCTGCAGGAGATCTGCTCACTGCAGTTAAACAGCTCTTGGAATCCAGCACTAATTGTTGGCTCCATCTTTTATAGGCATTTTCTCTGTCAGCTCCCCCTTGTTAGTTTTTGATTAAAGAGGCAGGTGCTTGGCAAATGCTGTAAGCTGGCCCTTTTGCTGTCTGAGGGGAAAGTGCCTGTGAAAAGTCTCTTAATACAGAAAGGCTTGGTGCTTCCGGTCCTCCAGGGCAATTGCCTCCTGATACTCAGCTGTCTGACAGCCTTGTTTTCTGAATTCCTCCAAGGAGAAGTTATTTTAATGGCTACCAATTAAGAACTGGCTTTATTTCTTTCATGAGACTGCAACTGATTTTGTAGACAGTATTGCTACTTGCTAGCTCAGAGGTTTCTAATAGATCAGCACACTTTTCCATCTGCTCTCAAAGGCAATAGCTCCCTTCCTGTAAGAGGCAAATATCCCTCTCCTGTAAATTGTGGAAATATATACAAGTATAGAACAGTTTGTTAGTCAGCTTTTTGTTGCTGTGACCAATATATCTGACACAAACAACTTAGAAGAGGAAAAGTTAATTTTGATTCATGGTTTCAGAGATTCAGTCCATGATCAATTGACTCCTTTGCTCTGAGACTAAGGTGAAGCAGAACACTATGGTGAAAGAAAGTTGCTCGGCTCATGGCAGCCAGGAAGCAAGGGGGAAGGGAGGGAGGGAGGAAGAGAGAGAGAGAAAGGGGCCAGGGACACAGTGATCTACCTCCTCTGGCCATGCTCCACCTGTCTACAATCACCACCCAGTAGTCCATTCAAGTTGTTAATCCATCAAATGTATTAATCCACTGATAGCCCTCATAATCTGATCTTTTCATCTCTGAACATTGCTGCATTGCCTAACACATGAACTTTGAGGCAGGGGGATATTTCTAGATCAAAATTATAAAAAAATAGGTATATGTGCTCTGAGATACTTACCACAAAATGACCAGAGGGAATTATTATAAAATAACAGAAAATAACCATTGTAGCTAATACAGTCATATACTGTTTATATGTAATAACTTTATTATTAAATATTTTGTCAACCACAGACCATGTATGTGATGGTGGTCCCATAAGATTATAATGGAACTGAAAAATTCCTATCACCTAGTGACATCACAGCCATCATAATATGATAACTCAATGTATCACTCGTGTTTGTTGAGGTGCTGGTATAAACATACCTGCACTCTCAGCCACATAAAATTATAACACATACAAGGATACAAAACACATAACAGTTGATAATAAATAACTGTTGCTGGTTTATATACTTACTACATGATGTTTTTATGATTATTCTAGAGTATACTCCCATTTACAAAAAACAATTTACTATAAGGCAGTATGCCACGTGACATCAGCAACAGTCTCAAACATCTTGTGATAACTGTTTCTTGATTGCATCAAGAGGCCCTATCAAGTGACTGAGCTATAACTTCTAGGTTTGTGTAAATAAATTCTAAAAAGTTCATTGTCTAACAATTCACTTCATAGAAAGTGTCCTATTGATAAGCAATGCACAACTGTATTTCAGTATTTATTCTTCCCAGGCACTGTTCTAAGTATTTTACAGTCAACATGTAAAGTAGATAAGAAGATTATTCCTAGTTTTATAAATAGAGAAATTGAGGCACAGAGCACTTATGCAAGTTATCTGGATAGCATGTGGCAAGGTTTTGTTTTCAAATCATGTAAACCAGCTCCAGAGTATATATTCTTCATTAAGACACTACCCTGATTCTTAGTACATTCTGATTGCTAGTGGTATAAAATGAAATTCCTGGTGCCACCAACAGCTCAGTCTTACTTTTTATTCTGCTGAAGTGGTCAAGGAGGTGGAAACCATGTGGGTTTATTGCATGGCTCCTCTAATCATGGCTTTTCATAGTGATTTATCTTACACTGGCTCAAGTTGAGTCCAGGTGGGTACCTCCCCTCTAAGCCTTCAGGACACATAGACACATAAACACATAAACACAAGGGATTTTTGTTGTTTTTAGCTCATCTTCAGCTCATGTTGGTTATTTTGTCTAGGCCTCATCTGTTGTTCATGGTAACATGGACAACCACCTTGGGTCTTTTGTGTTTTGAGATCACCCTATGCTTGCAGAAAGCCCTTTCCACTCAGCCTCACCCCCCTACTCCTCCTTCTGTATGACCCTCAGAGCCCAAGCTTTGTGCTAAGCTTGATCCATGTATCGGGGCCTCCAGCCCACTTGTGCTCCAGCTAGCTGGTCATTTCTGTGTACAGTCATGTCCCTTACTCTTGAAAACCCTCACACGTTCAGGTAGGCAAGTAAAAGGAGACTCTTCCTTCAGCTTGAGTACCGGTTGAAGTAATGATTTCCAATTTTCTCCATCTGTCAGCTGCACATTTTGTTTGGTGTACATATTTGAGCCTGAATTCAATTAACATGATAAAGAATTTTATAGTAAGTTACAACCAAATTATTCAGGAGACAGGACTATAATGTCTGAGATGCTAAAGAAAAAAAGCATGTGAGAGGAGTTGATGGGGGTGGGTAATTTCAGGGCCAATATAAAAGCCAAGCAACTGAGCATCACTTTGAATTAGGATGAGATGCAGCAGATTCTACATTTTAGTTTTCCCTGGTATAGAATAAGTAGGGTCTTTAACAATTTTATTTTTGTTAATAGTTGCAAACTCCTACCAGGAAAAAAACACATACTGTGTGTGGCTTCTCAACATCCTCTCCATAGCCATACATTTATCTTAAATTTTTTATCCATTCATAGTTTTACAAGAAGGAGCTAGAAGTTACAAGATGGGGATGAAAGAGTGAAGGTCAACTGCAAAAGGAGGCTCAGAAAATAAGCATTTCTATCTGAAAGCCTCTTCTCCTTTTCTTACTTTACTCATTTTAATCTTGAATCTCACAGGAAATTTTGAAGTGATCTTCATATGTGCTAGTGAATAATTTCTAGCTTTGGAATCCAACAATTGTATAATATGATTTTCTGAGCCATCTATTTTGGATCCAATGATAAAAGCCCTACTATGTGGCAAGTGTGATGAGGCATGGGGAATATAAAGACAAATGAATCTGAATCTTTTGCCTTAAGTAAGATACTGTTTCTAGAGTTTTCTGGGAGAAAAATAACAGACTAATTTATGACATTTTGTTTTGAGGGGAAAATAACAGATTCTGTAACCTGTGACATTTTGGGCCATAGGTAGTATTTTGCCAGCCTTGATTGCTAGGACATTATATTTGCCATTATTTTGATAGTGGTGCAGAGTGCAGAAAGCTGACAACAAAATACTTCTTATTAGGCTATTTTCAGTTATTTTCTGAAAATGTGACGTTTAGAGAGCATTAGATCAAACTGGTACATTTGTTCCTGTATATTCTGGAAACTTTGCTATGGTTAACTGATCCAGGATTCAGAGAATGCAGCATTTAAGATTTTGTGATATTGGAAAAATATGCTGTACTTTACCTGGTTTCATAAAAATAAGCAATAATAGCTTGGCAGATTTTTTCAACACTTCTCTAATTAGTCTGAGGTGAATTTCTACAGAACTAGATGATGATAATGATGATGATGATGATGATGATGATGATGATGATGATTTTACTTCATTGTCTGTTCATCAGCTTTCATTTAATGCTGATCTTTGAATATAATGTATCAGAGTAAAATAAAAACTTTCTAATTATATACATTATATTTTTTATTATTTTGGTGATTTTTATGGTTGGAAAAAAATCACCCAAAATTTATTTTTCCCCAGGCATTGTGGCTGCTAACCTTAGAGCTGTTAGCATTTGCTTTTTTCCAAAAGACAAAGCTTCTTAACAGTTTCTGCAGTGCTCCTAGGCATCCTTGTGGACACAAGTGCTTCCTTGGCAGGGAGGCTTCTGGGTTTCCTTCCTTCATAGTTCATGGAGCGTTTATCACAGGACTCCTCATACACTTCTTGGTAGTTGTTCTCTGGGGAAAATCGAGGTGACTCCATTAGCACTACTGTCATTGCTCTAGTTCCTGCAATGTCAGGCATGTGTCTCTTTATTCATATGACACTTCATTAATATTTGTGTTTGCTTGTTTTGAGTAAAATGTTTTGTTCTCATTTTTATTCATTTAAATTTTATTCAGTTTATGTTAATTGATCAAATGAGCTGAATGATGCCAGGAAAAAAGATGGCTTATTTATACAAAATAATCTGGGGAAAACAACTTGACTATTTTCCTAAGAACAAGCAATTGACCTTGAGTTGACATTTTTAGGCAGATAGCTAGAGATTCGAGATTACTTCTTCATGAATCCTTTGGGCCTGGAAGTCTATTTTCTTGATTTATACTATTTGAACACAAGATAAGTTCTTGAGATTTTTAGTTCATTTTATAAATTATTTGGAGATTATACAAATACAAAATAGAGCACATTTATGTGAAAATTTTTATTGGCAAGCATATATATCATCTTAATATTTTAAAGCCTCTTAACATCTCATCATTATCATCTTATACATTTACCATCAATTTTTACATTTATCAATAAATATGTTTATTAGATGAAAGCTCAATTTTATAATTTTTTTAGGATATACAATTATTAACTCATCTTCATATTCCTTTGGAATTTTTCCTCTTTTCCTAAATTTGAATTAAGATATATTAGAAGACTATACTTTCAGAGATCATTTCTATAGCATGTTACTAGAGAAGTTTCTCTGATCGTGTAGAGTACTGGAAACCACCAGGAGGAGTTAAGTGAAAAAAAAAAAGATGATATTGGCCAGATATTGGTTGTGTAATGTCTAAAAATGAATCTATAGTAATATTTACATTGATATCATTATGATTACAAGAGTCAAATAAAACTGCAACATTTTAAATTATACAGAATTGGGAAAAAATAAATTGCCCAATTTGGGTCCCAGTACAGGATGTGGAACTGGAAACATAATATTCCATTGTGCAAATTATGGCAGGAAGTGCTAATATTTAAGTGCTATAGAGATGCATGTGATACCTAGAATAGGGGATCAATATTCATGCTTAGGAAAGACAAAGAGATGAGTTGGACTTTCAAGGGTGTGTGAAAAGGGGGCAGGTCAGAAGAGAGGAGGAGAGAAGAGAAGCTATGCTCATGGACCCCAGAGTCAGAATTCCCCTTTGCCCGCGGGTGTCGCTTTAGTGAATGAAATCACCATCCTCATTACTTGATAAAATGGTTCCCAGAAGTTGTGAACAAAAGCATTCCCCTTTCTTTCCCCACCTCCAGATACTGAACTCTGAATGAGCAAATTTTTATCAATGGTTTGTTAATCTATAAGCAATATTTCTTTGCTAATATTGAAAAGTTCCTCCTTCAGTTCTTTTCTCCCTTGGGGTTTTGACAGCTCACTGTCTTGGTTTTATTCCTGTCCAATTCCATTTGAGTTCATTTTGGCTCACCTTCTTTCTGCTTACCTTAATGTGGACATTTGTTTGGACTCAGAATTAAGTCTGTTTCTTGCCCACTGTCTCTGAACTCCAGACCCAGGGGTTCTGGCCATCGGTCAGATGTCTGTAGGCATAGAAGATACCTCTCTGTTCTTTCTTAATTTATCCCTATATCATGAAAGGGAGTGATCCAGGGGATGTACTCAACTGTGTATGTGAGGGTGGACAGGGATTGTGGGAAGTAGGAGCAGGAATCAGGGCTGAGAATTGGTGTCTGGTGGGTACCATGGTGAGTGGTGCTTCTCACCAACAGCTCCTCTCTTCCAGGTGGCTGTAGACCTTGTGAGGCGCTTACACCTGGAAGCCCATGTGGAGAAACCTGTGGCCACCTACAGTGGGGGAACCAAGCGGAAGCTCTCCACAGCCCTGGCCCTGGTGGGGAAACCTGACATTCTTTTATTGGTGAGTACTGGAAATATTAGTATTATGTCAATGTCTTGAAATAAGATGCCCATTGCATGTGTACTTGTAAACTTAGTTTAACTAAACAGAATTAGGACTTCAGAATTTGCAACACTGATTCCACAAACTAATAAACCATTCTGCTCTAACTTAGCATTTCCCAAACAAAATGGAAAATACCACTGGACTTGTACAGAAATAAGACATTTATCTTTTGGTAGATTCACTTATCCTTGTCAAGTTGAAATTCAATAAAATTTTAACATTAAAACTATATTGAAAATAATATTAGAATTCACTTCTAATATGAAAATCAATATAGTTTTTTTCCTCTAGCACAATGCTTTTAAGTCTTTCTACCTACATATATATTTTTATTATAACTGTAAGGATACATGTCTATGGTGAATCATGAGGATGGGTGTCAGGGATTGCTATAATTTAGATACAGATTCCCCAAAAGCCTATGTGTTAAAGCTTTGGTCCCCACCCCATGGTATGCTTGATAAGTGGTAGAACTTTAGGAGGTGGGGCCTAGTGAGAGGTCTTTAGATCATTGGATGCTGCCTTCAAAGGGATAGTAAGACCTTGGACTCTTCTTCTTTATTGCTTACTAACCATGAGGTGAGCAGTTTTGCTCCATCAAATGTTCCTGTGACGTGTTGCCTGGTTGCAGCCCCAGAAGTAACAGTGTCAACCAGTCATTGTCCAGAACCTTCAAAATTGTGAACCAAAATAAATGCTTTCTCTTTTTAAGTTGTTTATCTCTAGTATTTGTTATAATGATGAAAAACTGGCTAACACATGGATGCATGATGGATATGGAGAGGAGGGAAAAGATTTCCAGAAAAAGGGTAGAGCATGAGCAATTGCTTTGAGACAAGGCATTCTGTAATCCATCTGCGAACTGCAATCAATTCTAAATTAATTCAAAGCATTAGTTGGAGGTGACACTGTCAAGAAATAGAGCCAATTGCCTTACACTTCAAAAACAGCTCTAACTATACATAATGCCATTCAAATAATAAGTAGAATATTATTCTTATGGTATAGATTAGATTCTAATCACTAGAGTTCACCTCAGGGCTGCACTTTGGCAGACAGTCTGATGGGTGTCAAAGAATATAGGAAATAAAGCAGATTCTCTTTTCTGTTGTTGTTTGCCAGATGAAAACAGCCTTTCAGTGGGAGAGTTAATGGGGATTCAGAAGGTCCATGCTGAAAAATGTGGTCTTGTCATTTGTTGTGTATTAGAAATTCACCTGAATGCTTTAACTTGATCTAAGTTTGCTATTGAAAACTCCAAAATCAAGGACTAATGCATAATTTTACATTTTGAAACCTGACAATACAAACTAACATTTTCACCATTCTGCAGTTTACAAATGACATTATTCTCTCAAGGTGAGATAGTCTGAGCCTAAGAGTTTGCAAGACATGGGTGTTCCTTAGCTCCTCCTGGAGGATGTCTCTGTGCTCAGCCTGGAACAGTGCATGTCTTCAATCAGATGAAGGGGATCTGCTCTACAGCTGTGCTCTTTACTTACAACAGACCCTAAGCTTTCTCTTCTTTCATCCTCCTTGCTCTCATTCCCATTGGATGTCCAGGATGCTGGCATAGTGGCCAGGTGAGGACTCTGGAGTCCTAGTGAACTGGTGTAGATTTTGCTTTTACAGTTCTGTAACATATGACTTTGCATGTTCTAAGCCTGTTTCCTCCTTGTCTGATATAATCCACATTAAATGCACAGCCTAGTGCCTGGTACATAATAAACCTACAGTAAGTGTTTAGTACCTATGATGATGGTGACTGTTGAGAGCATCAGTTTCAAACAATGCTTTTGAAGTTCTCCACTGAGAGATGAGGAAGGATTTTTGTAACTGATAACTGTCAACTGATAAAGCGACAATCAGGAAAATTAAAAATTACCTACCCAACCCTTTTCCTGAACAATGTAGGACTGTATCATTTACTTACTATTATAAGTAGTATACACATAGCACTTGATTTGAAGAAAAAGCCAGTTGTTTATTTTCCTGTTCAGTGATTTTTTTTCCAACACTTCCCTTATGGTTTTTATCCCCCTCATTTTGGAGGAAGTTGATGACCCAAAGCTCTTAAGAAAAATGTGTTCAGTGCTCCTGGACTACAGAAAGTGCAGAAATACATCATCCAGCGGGGCAAGATTTCTCTCCAAAGTGTTCACATAGCAAGTGCTTTGGAGTTTATTGAAGGAGAAAGCTTCAGGTTCCAAGAAATTCCAATTTATTTGATGTTGCTAAATAAATGAAGCCTTTTTCTACTATCATATCTCTTTCCAGGAGATATCATTCTGAAAGTTTATGGAAGTAGAGAATTTATTTTAAAAAACATCAAGGTTGGCTTACCTAAGCAGATTGTGCAGGGAATCAGGCTGATGTGAATACATATCTCAAACTCTCTATTTTTATGGAGCCACAATTGACAAGTAAAAATTGTGTATATGTAAAGTGTACAGTATAATGTTTTGATACATATATATATACTGCAAAATGATTACCACAATCAAACAAAGTAACATATTGAGCACCTCACATAGTGACCTTTTTTTTTTGTTTTCAGCTTGTGGTAAGAAAATATAAGATCAACTCTTAGCAGATTTCAAATGAACAATAAAATATTGTCAACTACAATCCCTGTTAGTTCATTTGTGCTACTGTAACAACATTTTATGGCCTAGGTAGTTTTATAAAGAAAAGAAATATCTTTTTCATAGTCCTGGAGCCTGGAAGTACAGGATCAAGGTACCATCAGATTTGAGGATCAGTGAAGGTCTTGTCTCTACCTCCAAAATGGCACCTTGAACTATGTATCCTCCAGAAATGCTACGTTCCTGTTTTGCAGAAATCAGACAGACAAAATGAAACAAGCTCTCTCCATTAAGCCCTCCATTAAAGGCACCTTATACCATTCATGAATGTGAAGCCTTCCTAACTCAATCACCTCTCAAAAGCCACACCTTCCAATACTGTTGTCTTGGGGTTTGAGGAGACAAAAGCCATTCAAATCATACAAAGCCCTCTGCCACATATTAGATCTCCAGAATTTAAGCATGTGTTAGTCAGCTTTTTGTCACTGTGACAAACACCTGAGAAAAAGAGCTCAGAGGAAGAAAAAATAATTTTTCTCACGGTTTTAGAAGTTTCTATCCGTGGTCAGTGGGCCCTATGTCATAAGTGATAGAATTTTATTCTTTTTTATTTCTGAATAATGTACTGTTGTGTGTACATGCCATGTTTTTATCTACTTATCTGTTGATGGATGCTTCTGTTGATTTCATATATTGGTTAGTGTGTATAGTGCTGCAATAAACTTGAGAGTGCATGTTTTTTACTCTGATATACTAATCTCCTTTCTTTTGGATGTATACAAAGTAATGGGATTGCTGGATCATATAATAGTTTCATTTTTAATTTTGAAGAAGCTCCATAATGGCTTACTAATTTACATTCCTACCAATAGTAAGTATGTATCCTAAATGCCATGATACAAATATTCACAGTGGTTTTGTATAAATCCTGTCAGTTTTATTCATTCCTTTTCATTTTTTTTTTCTCCTCTGAACAATTTTAAACAACCTGTGTTCAAGTTCAGATTCTTCCATTTTCTTGATCAAATTAGCTATTGACACTCTTACATTTTCATTTTATTCATCACAATTTTCTGCGTCAGGATTTCTACTTTGTTCTTTTCACATGACTTCTATCTCTTTTTTGAACTTCTTTTGTTGTTCATGTGTTGTTTTTCTGATTTTATTGCATCCTCTCTTTATATTCATTTGTAACTGACTGAATCTCCTCAAAGTGAGTATTTTCGATTCTGTGTCAGGAAATTCTTAGATCTGCATTTCAATGAGATCTGCTGTGAAAACCAATCATAAGAACATAAGAACATCCTTGTGTTCTTCAGTGGTGTCATGACATTTTTTTCTTCCTCCTTCCTCCTCCTGTGTTGCTTGAAGTCTTGCATTTCTTCTGTCTTCACATTTGAAGAAGGTATCCCCTCTTCCAGTCTTTTTTTTTTCTTTTTTTTTTTTTGGTACCAGGGATTAGACTCAGGGGCACTTGTCCACTGAGCCACATCTCCAGCCCTATTTTGTGTTTTATGTAGAGACATGGTCTCACTGAGTTGCTTAGTGCCTCACCGTTGCTGAGGCTGGCTTTGAACTTGCAATTCTCCTGTCTTGGACTCCCAAAGTGCTGGGATTACAGGCATGTGCCACTGTGCCCAGCTTCACCTCTTTCAGTCTTTGATGGCTCTCTTTGGGAGAGAAATACCTTCCCCTGTAGTTAGAGGAGGCATTCTGAGGCTCTCTCAGACCTTTTTTTATAGGTATGCCCACTGCACACCTCTTGATCCCTCATGATAGGGGAGGGGAATTCTTAGGATTATATGCTTTTGTCCATCCCACCGTGGAATCTCATGCCAGTTGCTGAGAGCTTCCCACTTGTCCTCATAGGCAATGTCCTGAAATGCTTGAGCTTGTGTGCTTTCTCCTAACTCTTTAAAACTGTCCTGGTTGCTTGTGTGATATTCCTGTACCTGCCCTCTAGGGGGTCCTTTTAGGGGGCCACTAGAAAAGGGGAAAGTGAGGCATTCAGAGTACTTGTGTACCTGTGTGCCAGTGTGAATGAGTCTATAGAGAGTCCTTCCAAGTGGCTTATGAGCAGGCTTTCTGGTGGAATTCCCAGAGTGGTCACAGTGGCCCATGGCCTCTCTTTCCTACTTCCAATCTCTCTCAATATCTCAGCTGTGTCAATCACATCAATTTAGGGGGGGATGAGAAAGAAATGGGCCTTGTGAGTAGCATCCTGCATGAGTGCATGGGGAGTTAGGCACTCCATCACACCATTCTCCTTTTCCCTATTATCTTGGTTTTGTTGAGTAGAATGCAAACAAGCCAATGGAGAGGTACCTGCGAGAATCAGAGAAGGGATTTCTTTCCTCTTAACCAGCATCTGGCCTCATGTGATAGTGTGTATTCATCAAATTAATGTCATTGTGTGTTTTCTTTCCTCTAGGATGAGCCCAGCTCTGGAATGGATCCTTGCTCTAAAAGATACCTGTGGCAAACAATAATGAAAGAGGTGCAGGAAGGTTGTGCTGTGGTGCTGACCTCCCACAGGTGAGCTAAACTCCCTCTTGTGGCTGTTGCCTGAGCAAATATAAGTAACAGCCAACAATTAGGGAAGGTGTGCACATCCAGCCAGCACCACAAACAGAAGCTCCTTTTTACACTGTGAGGTTGATATAAGTGATGGTCCCCATTATGTAACATAAGAGATTGAAACACAGAGAGATCATGTCACATAAACAAGGCCACAGGAGCAGGTGGAAGAGCTGGAGTTTGAGCCTGGATGTTGGTAGCCATAGACCACACCCTGGCCTAGGCCATAACTGCTGGTCAAGGATGAGCAATGGACTCCCTCACTTAGTCTTCCCAAAGGGTCCCAGTTCCTTTCTATCCAAGGCCTCATATCCTAGTAGATAGAATTATCTGAAATGAACACTTAACATATTACTGAATCTGGCCTAATATTTTCCTCATTATGGATTTAATTTTGTTACTAGAATTCTCAAGCATCAGCTGTTTTTAATTTCATCAAACATTGTTCTAGGCTTCATGAAAATACAAATGTCTATCTCATAAAACCAGTTCATGGGGAGTGAGTTATATGAGGTGGCTAAAAAAATCTTGACATACAGTGGAGATGGAGCTTTAAAGTTTAGACTTGCCTCTTTTCCCTGTCCATGCTTAAATAAAATATGCTGTGAATAAAGTATCAAGAATGGTTAATCAAGGATATGAGATTCTTTTTCTTTTCTTTTTGTGGAGGGTAGTAGGGATTGAACTCAGGGGCACTCAACCACAGAGCCATATCCCAAGCCCTATTTTGTGTTTTATGTAGACAGGGTCTCACTGAGTTGCTTAGCACCTCAACATTGCTGAAGCTGGCTTTGAACTCGCGATTCTCCTGTCTCATTCTCCCTAAGTGCTGGGATTATAGGCTTGCGCTACTGCACCTGGCCTTTTTTCTCTCTTTTTGTTGTATTTGTTCTTTTTAGATATCCATGACAATATAGTATATTTTGACATATTATACATACACGGAGTATAACTTATTCTAATTAGGATCCCATTCTTGCAGTTATACATGATGTGGAGTTACACTGGTCATGAATTCATATATGAACATAGGAAAGTTATGTCTGATTCATTCTACTGTTTTTCCTCTTCCTATGCCCCTCCATTCTCTTCATTTCCCTTGTCTAATCCAATGAACTTCTAATCTCCCTTCCCACCAGTTGTGTTTTAGCATCCAAATATCAGAGAGAATATTCAGCCTTTGAGTTTTGGGGATATTGGCTTATTCCACTTAGCATGACAATCACCAGTTCCATTCATTTACTGGCAGATGCCATAATTTATTTCTTCTTTCTGGCTGAGTAATTTTCCATGTGTATATATAACACATTTCCTTTATCCATTCATCTGTTGAAGGGCCCCTAGGTTAGCTGCATAACTTTGCTATTGTGAATTGAGCTGCTATAAACATTGAAGTGGCTGCACCACTGTAGTATGCTGATTTAAAATCCTTTGGGTATATACTGAGGAGTGAGATAATTGGGTCAAATAGTTATTCCATTCCAAGTTTTCTGAGAAATATCCATACTGCTTTCCAGTATGGATAAGGATAGCAACAATTTGGTATGGATAGCACCAATTTGCTATCCCACCAGCAATGTATGAGTGAACCGTTTCCCCCATATCCTCAAGATTTTTCCACATTTTCCTACATTCAAAATCCCAAACCTAGGAAATCATTGATCTGCTTTGTCTATAATTTGCCTTTTCTGGATATTTCATATTAGTGGAATTGTATGATGTATAGGCTTTTGTATCTGCCTTCCTTCACTTATAATATTTTTGAAGTTCATCCATGTTGCAGTATATATCAGTAATTTGCTCATGTTCGTTGCTAAATAGTACTCCATTGTATAGCTAGACCACTTTCATGTATTCACCCCTCAGTTGATGATTGTTTGAATTCTTTCATTTGGCTATTATGAATAAAATTCTACACATAGTCTGGTAATACATACATACATCTTTGTATGTATAAGTAAATGTTTTATTTATTTATTTATTTTTTTGTGGATAGAGTCTGAAAGTTGAATAGCAGTATCTAATGGTGAATTGAGTTTAATATTTTAAGAAACTGACTGGTTGGATTAAGGATCTTTGCATGTGCTTATTGGTTGTTTGTATTCATTCTTTGGTAAAAATATCTATTAAAAATTTTCCTCATTAAAAAAAATTAGAATAGCTTTAGGTTCACAGCAAAGTTGAGAATATGGTACAAAGATTTCCTTTATGACCCTCTCCCATTTATCAATATGCTCCATGAGACTGGTATGTTTGTTACAATTAATGTACCTACATCTAATGTACCTATCACTCATAATGATAATGTATCATTATCATCCAAAATCCATAGCTTACATTAGGCTTTATCCTTGATGTTGGGCATTTTGTGAATTTAGAAAAATATATAATATTATGTTTTCACTATTAAAACACCATAGAGAATAGTTTCACTGCCCTAAAAATTAACTGTACTTTACCTATTCATTCTTCCTTTCTGGCAACCAATAACTTTTACATTTTTTTTTTTACTATTTCCATAGTTTTAGTTTCTTTCCAGATTGCCATATAGTTGGAATCATGCAGTATGTAAACTTTTTAGTTTGACTTCTTTCGTTTTGTTTCCCTCATGTCTTTTCATGGTTTGATAGCTCATTTCCTTTAAACACTGAATAAAGTTCTGTAGTCTGGATGTATCAGTTTATTTATGCATTCACTTACTGAAGGATACTACAATAGCTTCCAAGATTTGGCAATTATATTTAAACTGTTATAAACATCCATATGCTGGTTTTTGCCTGAAAACTTTTTCATCTTTTTTGGGAGTAAATACCAAGGAGTGTGATTATATTATATAAAAAGAATATGTTTGGTTTTGTAAGAATCTGCCATTTCTAATTGTGTTTTCTGCCCATGTATTTTTTTACTTGTAAGAGGTTTTACCTCTGTCTTTTTATCTACCTACCTACCTACCTATCTACCTGCAGACCTGTTATGTTATATTCTGAGTATAAATCCCTTACTCTATATGATTTGCTAATGTTTTTTCTCATTGGAACTGTAAACATTTTAAATATTTTTTTTTATATTTTATTTTATTTTTATTTTTATTTTTATTTATTTTTTATTTAAATGCATTTCAAGTCATAGTACATAAACAGAGCTCAGTTTTTCCATTTCTCTGGTTGCAAATCATAAAGAGTCACACTATTTGTGTCTTCATACATGCACCAGGGGTTGTAATGACCCATTCGATCAATTATTAAACATTTTTGATTAAGTCTAATTTATCAATTTTTGTATGGTTTGCACTTTGGGTGGTACATCTAAAGAATTTTTCGTTCTCAAGTCATGAAATGTTTCTCCTATCTTTTCTACTAAGAATATTAAGAGTTTTAACTTTAAAGAGTCTTTGATACATTTTAAGCTAATTTTTTGCATGGAATAAGAGGGAATAGTCCAAATGTACTTTTATGCATGTGGATATCCAATTATTCCAGTTCTATTTTTGAAAAGGCTATCTTTTGTACATTGAATTATTATGGTACTATTATTGAAAATTACTTGACCATTATTACATAGATTTATTTCTGGACTCTGAATTCTTATTTTTTTTTATCGGCACCAGAGATTGAATCCAGGGACGCTTAACCACTGAACAACATCCCCATCCCTTTTTATGTTTTTATTTTGAACCAGGTTCTCACTAAGTTCTCTAGGGCCTCATTAAGTTGCTCAGGCTGGGTTTGAACTCATGATCCTCCTACTTCAGCCTCCCAAGTTGCTGGAACTATGGTCATGTGCCACCATGCTCAGCTCTAATTCTAATAGTGCCTTTTATAAAGTTGTGAAACAGGTAGGAGAAGCCCTTCAGCTGTTTCTGTTACAAAATTTTTCATTCACTTGAAAATTCTTTTTGTGGCTCATTTTAAATTTAATTCTGTTGTGATCAGAGGAAATACTTTTTGTAATTTCCATCCTTTTATATTTGTAAGGAGATTGTGAAGGCCCACCATAGAGGCTATAATTTGTTTTGTCTGTGAAGCAACAGATAATACATTCTTTTTTGTTTTGCAAATCATATAGTCTACTGCAAATAAAGCTCTCTGCTGTTGTAATATGAAAACTGCCAAAGACATTAGGTAAGTGAATAAATGTAACTGTATTCCAATAAAACCTAAATGAATAAGGTGGCAGGCTGGATCTGGCCACACAGCCATAGTTTTCTGCACATGGCCTACCCTGTGGCCTGTCCTAGGGAATGATATGGTCCATAGTGCTGGGAAGGAATATATATTCTGTGATTGTTGTGTGGAGTGGTGCACATATGGAAGTTAGGATTAGTGTTGAGAATTCTGTATTATTGTGGGTGTTTTGCCTTGGTGTTCTAACAGTATTGAGAGTGAAATATTGAAATCTTAAAGTATTACTGTTTTTTCCTTCTTTACATTGTCAATTCTTTGTGTATTTTGAAGCTGTGATTAGGTGAATAAGAATAAGCACTTTTTTTTTTTTGGTACTGAGGATTGAACTCAGGGGTACTTGACCACTGAGCCACATCCCCAGCCCTATTTTGTGTTTTATGTAGAGACAGGGTCTCACTGAGTTGCTTAGCGCCTCGCCATTGCTGAGGCTGGCTTTGAACTCGCAATTCTCCTGTCTCAGCCTCCCTAAGTGCTGGGATTACAGGCTTGAGCCACCGCGCCCGGCTGAATAAGCACTCTTAATTGTTATCTTACAAATATTTTGACCCTCTTATCATTATGAAATGTCCCTTTTTATCCCTAGTTGCATTTTTTTTGTCTTCAAATGTTTTGCCCAATGTTTTCACTGCTGCTACTGTCTTTTGCTCACTGTGTATATGATATATCTATGCATATTTTAAATCTTTTTACTTTCAAATGATTGTGTTTTTGAATAGAAGGGATGTTTTTTGCAAATGGTAAAAATTGATCTTGCTATTTTTTCCAGTTTGACAGTCTTTGCCTTTTGAGTAAGATTTTTAGATGGTTTAACATTTAATATAATTATAGATATGGGTGAAGTTACATTAGCTATTTTGCTATTCACTGTTTGCATATCTTCTTTGTTTTTTGTATTTTTGTTCCTATTTGACTTTTATATATTAATTGAATAATTTCCAGTGTACTATTTTTGCTATTTTATCTATTTATTTTTTATCTATTTTCTGAGTGAGTATTCTAGGAATTAGTTTCTGCCTTAATTTATCATATTAATACTAAATTACTTCCAGTAATATAACTTTGCCATCACCTGGCTCCACATACTCTCTTTTTTGTGCTTTTATCATATATATTGTGTATCCTGTGCTTTACACCCAATTAAAACTGTTATCATTATTACTTCATGTTAACGTTAAATCTCTTAAAGGAGGTAAGAAAAGATATGAGACAAACAGATTTGTGGTTCTTGAATGGTAACCCATGTAATTGCCATTTCTGATGTTAGTTTGTTTATAGGAAAATATGGGTAATTTTTGGTCATTATTTACTCAAAATTGTTTTTTTTTCAGCTCTTTCTATCTCTTCTCTCCTTTTGTTTTTTCATTACATGTGTTAGAAATCTGTTATCAAAGATCTGTGAGTTTCTTCCTTTTTTCCTTTCAATCTTGTTTTGCCCTATTTTCAGATTAGACCACTTTTTTTTTTTTTTTTTTTTTTGGTACCAAGGATTGAACTCAGGGGTAACTGACCACTAAGCTACATCCCCAGCCCTATTTTGTGTTTTTATTTACAGATAGGGTCTCACTGAGTTTGTTAGCGCCTCGCTGTTACTGAGGCTGGTTTTGAATTAGTGATTCTCCTGTCTCAGCCTCCCAAAGTGCTGGAATTAAAGGCATGCACCACTGTGTCTGGCAGATTATATCACTTTTGTTACTCTAAATTTAGAGATTTTTCTGGAATCTGGTGTTATTCCTTTTAGCAAATTTTTCATTGTATTTATTGAACTTTTCAACTGAAAGATTTCTCTTTGTTCTTTTTATAATTTTCATTTTCCTTAGAATATTTATTTGCTGACACTTGCCATACTTTCCTTTAATTCTTTAAATAGCATTTCTTTTAGTTCTTTGAACATATATGTTATGTCTGCATTGGATAATTTTTTCTCTTAAATCTAGCATTGAGGAATAGTTTGAGAAAATTTATATTGACTGATTTTTTTTAACCCCTGAATATGGATCACTCTTCTTGTTCCTTTGCATGTCTTATGATATTTTTTTATTGAAAACTAGACATTTTAGATAATGTAGCTGCTCTGAGTTCTTAACCACTTCTACAGTTGTTGCTGTTGTCAGCTTTCATTTTTTAATATTTATTTATTTGTATATTTTACTCCTGCAATGAGTAGCAGCTGATGTCTCTGCTCAGATTTTGTCTTTAAAATTTATTTTTACTGTTTCACGACTAGCTGTATAGCAGTCATCTCTGTTTTTGCATAGGTTACTTGACATCCTGTGACTGAGCAGAGGTTGTTCTCACTCACCTCAGGCTGACACAAGCTTTCTGTCTTCTGCCAATAGCTCTCTGTATTGATAGCAGGCAAAATTAGAAGTTCATACCATGTTTAAATTGGCACAGTTTCTTTCGGTCCTCTTGTGTCTCTCTTGTGTACATGTGGTAGCCTCTGGGTTGAGAAGCAGCGTGTGGTAGGCTAGAGCCCCTCCAGTGTCAACTGCATGTATTGGTGACTCAGTTGGTTGTAAGCATCCCTTAGACACACACAAATTCAGTGGGGGAGAGGCTGTCTTACCAGGTACTAGAGGTGTTGGCCATTCTTGTTTGCTTGGATCCAGTACAGTCATGTAAACTGGCAATGTTACTGGGCGTGGGTATTGTACTGAATGATCCAAAGTGAGTACTTGCCCTTCAATTGTGGTAGAAACTTCTCTTAACTGTGGCCAGCCCTTTCCTGCTAGTAGTTTCATGTTGGTTAAGTCAGTAGCCTATGGTTTACCTGCCACAGATTTTTCTTATTTTGAGTTTAACAATTTGTTGAACATGACTGCTTCTCGAATTTCTGTATGCCTTTGATCAATTCCCAGTATTCTGAAATGGTTGATTTGTTAATTTTGTTTAGTTTTATAGTTGCTTTTCATGGAACAGACTTGCCAGTTTCTTCACTTGGACATAGCCAGAATTGCTACTCCTTTTTTTGTTTGTTTTTGGTTTTGTTCTATTTCTCTTCAGAAAAAAAAATTTACGTTGAAATGAATTAAATTTGACCAGTCTACTTTTTTCATATGTATATATTCTTGCTTAAAATGATCATTTGCTCTGCCAATTCTGAGCTCCATCCACATTGCTGTATTCATTTGCTGGCATGAGGCTGAGTCTTGATGTTCAAGCACAGGTTCTAAGATCGCATCAAGTACTTTCACCATAAAAATTCTTTTTCTCGTACAACATATAATTATTGTAGACTATTCTCAAAAATGATATATATTGCTACATTTTCTCTCTTATATCCTCCTATTCATTTGGTTTCACATTAATGACATATGTATGCATATACACAGATTTTTTTCTATAAATTTGTTGCTATTCATGCAATACAAAGATTTAAATTACTCACCATAAGTGAAGAACAGAGAAGCCTATGATTGATTCTGTGATTCTAAAATGACAGCCTTCAGTTGCAAAGAAGTCTCTCAGTTGGAAAGCTTTCCTCTTAACTTTGGGTTAATCTCTTAGTGCTTCTTGTTCCTTACTCCTGAGCCTCTTGGGAAGCATGGGGCAGGAAATTGAGGGAGAGAAACTTAGGTGCATGTCACTTACTAAAAGGAAGGGAAATCAGTCCAACCAGGAGCAATCACTTTGCTTTTTCCTCCCATGTTAAACACTGATAAATTAAGGCTATAAGTTTCTGCATCACCTTGCCATATTTCTGTACTAATCAACCTAATCATTCATTAAGGAAAAGAATTGATTTTTTTTTTTTGAGTAAATGAGCAGTGATTGCTTCCATTGTTAAACAGTTCCTGGTTTTGTATATTCTTATCACTGTAGAAGATCATCAAAATCTCTAACACTGCTCTCTAGGCTTAGATGTTATGATATCCAATGTGTTTAGAGAACATTTTTTGTTAGTCAATAATATTTCAGTTGAAACTGTTAAGTCATTTAATAGTATGAGGATTTACTTTAATATTTTGAGATGTAGATGGACACAATACCTTTATTTATTTATTTTTATGTGGTGCTGAGAATTGAACCCAGTGCCTCACACATGCTAAGCAAGCACCCTACCACTAAACTATAACCCCAGCCCTTTTATGAGGATTTAATTCATATTTGTTATTATTTTGACTTCCACATGTCCAAATTATGTTTAAGGAAGTAATACAGAAGTGATTTCATAGTCTACCTGCAATGTAGTCATAAAAATGATAAAATGTTTTAAATTGAAATTCATTAAAGGAGCAGAGAAAGCTATGTAAAAATATGTAAAGCATATTTGGAATATCTTTATAGTACGTAGTCCTTAAATTTCATGTTAAGGTATTATTAGAAAGAAACTCCAAATTATAGTGGCTCAGACAAGACACATTTTCCCTTCACTTTGTTAAGTTGCTGGGTAGCTGTCTTTTTTTTTTTTTTTTTTTTGTGGTACCGGGGATCGAACTCAGGAGTACTTGACCAATGAGCCACATCCCCAGTCCTATTTTGTGATCTATTTAGAGACAGGGTCTCACTGAGTTGTTTAGTGCCTCGCTGTTCCTGAGTCTGGCTTTGAACTTGTGATGCTCCTGTCTCAGCCTCCCAAAGTGCTAGGATTATAGATGTGCACTACTGCACCCAATTTGAGCTGTGCTTTATAAGGCTAACCAAGGACTCATCATGTCCTTTCTGCCATGCCATTCGGCCATCTGTGAATTGTTCTTGTCCTCATGGTTGATGTTGACATACAGCACTGTGTCTGCACCCCAGCTTAAGGGATGTGTAAAAAGATAAAACCCAGGTCAAGTAGCTTGTGTTATTTCAAGATGACCCAGAAATACACATTCCAATGATCTGAATTTGCTGCATGCCCACATGTAGCTGTAATGAAACTAAGAAATAAAGTCTTGATCTCAACACTCACTAACCATATAGAATACTGCTCATTCTGGCTCTTTTGTTTTAATGCCATTGGCCTTATAATTCTTTAGTGTATTACCTTATTTAATTTACTTTATCAGTGTAACAAATATTAATGTTTTCTAGAACACTGTTTCTCATAACTCTTTCAATATTTTTCTTCTGTTTACTAAGTGATTTTAGAGATACACTTTATAATTATTTTCAACTTTTCTCAGGATAGTGATAAAATTTTGATGGCCATTATACTACATCCATATTATAACTTGTAACTCATGTAATTACAACAATATATTTATAAATTTTAACTGTCCATAACTTATTTATAGTAAAATAATATTAGATTTTACAATAACAACATAATTGTATATTAAAATATTCTTTATAGTATTATATTTTAGATTATGCACTTATATTTTAAATATAATGAATTTACTTTTACATTATACTAGTATTATATTTTATATTTACACTAGTGTTATGCTAATATTGTTTTACATTTTACTAATTTTTATGTTGTAAGTTTTTCTTATTTTTAAAATAGCCAATCCTGTTTTTTCTATACCTCCTGCTAGTAAGTCAAAGTTTTATTTGTCTGTTAGTAAAGCTTTATTATTTCTTTTCATAAAACATGTACATTTTTTGTTAAGATTGTTTTTATTTATTTTGCAATTTTGTACTATTGGTAAATGATTCTCTTCTATTTATTTTATTCCTGGTCTTCCTGGTACATGAAAATGCTAGTAATTTATAAAAAATTGTGCTATTGACTACCCATATAAATTTTGTGATATTTAAAAGCATTTTTGGTTTTCATGAGGTGTCATGTTAATTTGCAGTAATGGTCATTTTGTCTACTTTTTACTTTTGAAGTTTAAATGAGGCCTCATATCTTTCAAGTATGGCTCACCTTTACTTTTCTTTTCCTTTTGTCCCAGCATGGAAGAGTGTGAAGCTCTTTGCACCAGACTGGCCATAATGGTTAACGGCAGCTTCCAGTGTCTTGGCTCCCCTCAGCACATTAGGAATAGGTATGTTGAGCTTCTCTGTTGTTATCAACAGCATGATGCAGTATTATAACTGGAGGTGCTTTAGAGACAGTTTGATCCAATTAATTACCTCCTAACATACAGGAGGAGGTGAAGGCACTGAGACACTAAGGGGTGTGTTTAAAAAACATGATTAGTAAATCAAAGGCATGGCAATTCCCAGGTACTTTCCCTAAGATATTTTGCTCTCTTCTTCTTGGGAGGAACTGTACCCTGATTACAGTGGCATTGGTAGGGGGAGAGTAGGACTTCCAGGCCCAGATCAAGACAGGACAAGAAATGGCCTCCTCACATGTGAATTGCCTTATCCAGAGCTTGTGCCACTAATACAACCTTCATCCACAGTGAATCAGAGTCTTGATTTATAGAACACTATACTTTAAGAAAGAGTTCTGTCAATTTGAGAGGATAAAAGAGGATTGCTGTGTTTTACTTTCATTTGGGATAATGAAAGATTAAAACTTTTTTTTTTCTGTGCTCATAAATCCCTTACATTTCTTCCTGATTAGTTATCTTTTCATATCTTTTTTTTTTTTTTTCGTTTACTATTTGGAAGCTTAATGATTTTGTTATCAATTTCTATGACCATTTTTATGTCCTGGTATCTTCCCTTTTTTTTCAGAGTTGCATGAATGATTTTCTAATTTCCTTTAGTTTGTTGTTTAACCATAATTTTTCATATAGAGCAATTTGGTCATTTATGTTGATAAATCTCTTTGCATGTTCATTTATTCAATGTTTTTATGTTAGAACTTCTAAGCAGAGATCTAGTAAATTGTTGTAGTTTAAATAGTTTTATTTTATGGAGAAAATAACAAGTACTTGGAATGAGGTTACATATTAGGAAGTAAACAGCACATTTCTAGCGGCTTCGTGTTGGTCACTACTGGGACAGTAAACCTCACTGTTGCTTGCTGTTTAGTGTTAAACACTTGCCAGATAAATCTACCAGAAACTATTCTCTGCTCACTTTAATAAGTATCATCAAAAAAAAAGTACTTCACACTCTCTAACCTTTATGAATGTCTACATAAAGTTTTATAGTCCATTCCTGATTGTTGGGTGATTTATATTTGAATCTAGCCTCTTGCTTTCCATTATCCATGCTAAAGTGGGCAGTAAGCGCCAGCAGGACTAGGTCATGGGAAGAAGATAACCCCCAGCGCTGATCTATCGGCTTGACAATCTTCATCCATTTCTGAGTTTTAGTTTTCATAATGTGATCTGTAGGCTGAGAATGAATTGTTAGTGGATAAGAACTATAACTATACTAAGCAAGAACCCACATGGGGTTATTCACTGAAATACCAAACAAGATAGCTTTTCAAAAGGCTTGTAATTTTTAAAATTTTCCTATAACAAATAAGCCTATCATAAATAAATATGACTACATATGTTTCCATAATATTGAAAGAAAAAGTAAGGGATGATTCTAAGGCCTCTATACTTGGAATCATCTGCATTGCCTCCATTTCTCCTCCTCTTACATGGAGGCATTGACATAGATAAGAGAAATTCCTCCTCACTCCTCTGCATTCCTTTCTTTCCATGAAAGTTCACTGTGTTCCCATAGTCCTTGAGGACCTTGTGTGAGAGCTACTGCAATGTTGGGAGATAGACTCTTCTGTCCAGCTCTGCAAGGAGAAAATAGTCACCTTGGTGGTCTTGTACAAATCAGAGAGTTGATTACTGCTGGAAGGTCCTGATGACATTGTCATTGAATGTGAGCTTGAATAGTGACTCTAGAGGTTCAGTGTAGATGGATAGAGTGGGAATACTGGATGCTGTGTGCTGAGGTAGCATTGAGATCCTACAGAAGAGACACCAGTGCAGGAACAAGGTCCTGAATGTCCACCATATGACCTTATAGCTCCTCTCCTTAGCTGTAACATGGGTTGTCTTGAGGACTAAGTGAGATTGGAAACAATGAGGACAGGCAGGTGGTGATTTAATGTTTTCTGTGATTATTATTGCATGTGATTTGAGTGAAAGCAGCTCATCATCCCATGCCATCCCCTGGCACTTTGCAGGAGCAGGGGAAGTGGGGAGAGAGGCTGATCAGGGTAGAGATTTGGGTAATAGTCCTTATGAGAGAAAATGAGAGCCAGCATCAAATCTGTAGAAATACATATGAATAAGCGGAGTTTGCTCAGAGGGTCTGAGGAGATAAATCAAAGAAAGCAAGTGTACGAGCAGGATAGTCCTAAGTTAGGATTGGGACTTAAATGTTGAGATTTCCTTCTGTAGAAAGGCTGGTGGGTAGGGTTCTGGGCTGGACTGGGAGACAGTGCCTAAAGGCACTTATGAACATCTATTCTCTTCCATAATGCACTAAGCACTGTGTACAGATGACTTGTCATGCTGGTAAAAATATCATCAACTAACACTTAATAGTACTTGCTGTTTGCCAGCTTCAAGTGTTTTATATGTATCAATGAAACGATTCCTCATGGTGCCTTATGAAGTAACTATTATTGACTGTCAGCTTGTAGATGTTGAGAATGAGTCACAGAAAGGTTGGGCATCTTTCCCAGGGTTATCAGCTACCAAGTGCAGGCTCTGGAATTTGAAGACCAGCATTCTGGCTCAGTTCACTCTGTGATGAATATCCTCATCCTGAAGGATATGAGTTTCAGTGACTCCAGAGCCCACAGGCTCAGCCACATCCTGCCTCCTTGCTAGGGGAGCCACATTGCTAAGGCCTCACACAAACTCTTGTTGCTATGCCTTCAATCACATTCACACTGACCTCTCTCTCTTATTGACCTTCTCTTTAGAAAGGTTTCTGTACCTTCTCTATTGCTTATCAAGACTCCATCTCTTTATTCATTTACTACATAGTTTCTAATTTCCTGGGCAGAGAGAGGCTCCTGATAAGCTAGCTCCTTGATATGATCTCAAAAATTTTCTAGTTATTACCATCCTTTTCTTCCTTTTTTCTTATCTGAGAAAGAAATTTGCCTGTATATCATGTGTATTCCTTTACCTGTTTGAGAGATCTTCCATTCTGAGACCTGAGGTAGCAGTGGTTTCTTCTTTCTCTTCTTTATCTGTGAAAATTTATTTTAAGTCACGAGCTATATTTACCTATAAATTAAAAAATAATAATTATACTGACTTAAGTATATTCACTTACTTAACCATGTCCCTATTTTATATGTAAAGGGATCCAGGTGTAACTGGTTGTTAGTGTTGGTTCAGTGACTCTAGTTTCTACAGTTGTTAATACCAAAATAACTGCTGTTGTTCCACCCCTCATGTCTATGTTTAGGCAACAAACATGAAGAATAGAGAAAAGCAAAAAGAGCATGTGCGAAATAAGTGTCCTCTCTTAAATTAACATTTGATCATCTTCTACCCAGTAATTTGGAGTTATGTTACATTGTCCCTTGGCTATTTGGAAATCTAAGAAACATAGCCTTAGGCTGGGCACTTTGCCCTTTAAACATTAAGATTAGGTTTCTGTTATTGAGGAAGATAGGCAATGGATGTGGAGTGGGCTTCCTGCAGTTTGGCTCATTCTTTTGATTAGATTCCTTCCTTTACTGATGATGGGCAATTTGACTAGGCAGTCTAAGCTCCAGAGACTCTAGGGCTTCTATTTGAAGAAAGTCATATGATATGGAATAGCTGTCTGTGTAACAGAGATTCATAGTGTATGCTGGGGCACGTTATTATGTATGTGTAGATACGTATCAAAGGAGAGTTGGAGTAAACTGCCAGCTATCTATAGCCAACCAATCTCTTTGGATACTGGTATTTTGTCCTAGTAACTAAGGGTGTGCTCTCAAATCCTTTGCATATTATACCTCAAGTATGTCCTGGGAGCCCTTGGAGCCACCTTTTGACTGTGGTACCTTCAGCCATCCTCTAGGGGGCCAGTAACAGCTGTGCTACACTATTGGCTTCCTGGCCCTTAGAACTGAGGTAAGGAAGAGGCCTATGTCTGAAGTCAAAATAGTCCTAACAGGGAGGGAACATGGAGCATGTTCCAGAAGCATACAGCTTACAACTTTAAGAAGACCAGGCCAGTTTCTGATCTGGGAAGGAAGAATAGAGCTACTTATTTATAAGCAAAAGGAAGCTTTTGATGTTTTAAAGAAAATTGTATTTAAGAATGTTTTCATTTCATTGAGTTGTCAAACATGAAAACTTTGGGTAAAATTAAGAATAAATATGGAATAAATTTCAAAAGTTACCACCATAGATGTTATTTGTCCACTTACCTTAAAATATAAAATCACCTAGAAGGATTTTTGATAGATTTTCTTTTAAAAATGGAAGCATGGTGCTTGAGCTCACAAGTTACAACTGTCTGGGTAGCTGCAAATTAATATGTCACCTTATGTGACACCATATGCTTCATTGCAGTGACTTTGATTTAATACTTCTATAAAACATCACCATAGACATAAAAGCTTAGATTAAGATTACATCACCAAATAATAAACTGGCTCATTTAAAAAGGGAACAGATAATTTGATATGTTTATGTCATTTTCACAATGGGGGAGAAGTTTGAACATGAGTACATGTAATGATTTCTGCCATGATGTGGAACTAGAGAATGATGTGCTACTGCATTATATGAGTGATATTTTTCTGCATTTTACTTTGTTTTAAAGCATCATATAATTCAATTGCTACCACTAACCCTGAATTAATTCTCTTTAATAGAAGTAGTTTTATTGAGAGAGAGACATTAGCTCAGCTCCATATCCCCAGCAAGTTTTCACTCTTACTGATGTGTGTAATGCATCATCTGATTTGTTTTCACAACATCATGTTGCATGAACAAAATTAATGTTGTTCTAACATAATTACCTGGGAAGGATTTTGATTCTCCTGCTCTTCTCATGCTGGGTATTTTAGTTGGATGCTTCTGGTCTTGGAAATTCAGATCATGAGCAATGTCACCCAGAGCTGTCACTGTACCAAAGGAAAGCACTCTGCTTTCATTTACTAATATTTTCCATTAACAATAAGCAGATGGCTTCTCAACCACAGTGAAGATGGGAAATAAAAGTGGTGGAGACCACTTCCATTTTAGATGAGTGATTTTTTTTTATTAGGGACTTAAACTTACCATGGTTCCTGTGCATTCACACCCATTTGTTAGAGTCTCTTCTTAGAGATGCCAAAGATGTGATTCCTGATCTCAAAATAGTTCATAGTGCAATGCCATGCAGACATACATCCATGAATAAATGCAGTATGGTGATAATTGTTCTAAGATGCTAGTGATCTTAATGCTGTGTGATGCACCTCAATATAAATCAGCAAATGCTACTGAATGCATAGTGATGGTACTAAATGCATAGTGGTGAATAAGAAAAATGCTCTATTATATAAGAAAAAGCAGAACTGCTTTGAGAAGGCTTCAAAGAATATGAGGTAGGAACTAGAAAAGGAAAAATGCACACCCAGCATTTTAGGGGAAGGTCTGGCATGGGTGGCTTCATGATCAAGGAGTCATTTAAACCAAGAATGTACATCCACTGTGGATGTGTTTGTGTTAGTCAGTGTTCTCTAGAGCAACAGAATCAGCTGTGTGTGTTTGTGTGTGTGTGTGTCTGTGTACTGTTATAGTTCATTTATTAGATTGGCTTACATGAACAAAAGCTGGATAGTCCCACAATGGCCATGTGAAGGCTGGAGAACTGGAGGAACCAGTAGCTACTCAATCCAAGAAGCTTCAGCCTCAGAACAAGAGGGACCAATTATGCAACCCCAGTATGGGATTGAAAGCTGGGAAATTCCCTAGAGAGCCACTGGTCAGAGTCTACTTTGGAAGAATGGAGGAGCTAGAGTCTGATGTCCTCAGGTGATCAAAGCAGTAATCAAAGCACCTGCTCCAGAGGAATCATGCTTGCTTCTACATCAGTTTCTGCATTTTTCTGCCTTTGTGTTCTATCTAGACCCCCACCTACTGGACCGTGCTATCCACATTTAGGATGGGTCTCCCTTGCAGTTTGCTGTGCCGCGTGCCAATCATTCTTAGAAACACCCATATGACAAATCCAGGAGCCTCTAATGTTAATCCAATGAAGTTGACAGTTCAGATCAACCATCATAGCATTAGAGATAGAACCACAGGAAAAAAAATTGCATAAGTCATGTTTAGGAACAGCTTGACTGTAAATGGGACAGAGGTCAAACATACTGAGGCATTCATCTCAGGATAATTTTTGGATCAACTCCTCAAAATGGGAGATTGTAATTCTAGGATACAAAACTATAGGAGAAAAAGGAGAAGTAAGAAGAGGAGGAAGAATGTAAGAATGTCCTTTTTAATGGCTATTTTTATTCTCTAGCTGGAAGTTAAATAAGATTAAACTAAAGTCAGCTGCTGACAGGGCATGTGGAGAAGGTATCATTGGCGTAGTTGGCATCGCAGAAAAAATAAGAGGGCTTTACAACTGACTGGTCTGGAACTAGGAAAGAAGGGGCCTTGGATTGGGAGGTAGGAGAGGAAACCCAAAGGTGGGGTCATTGTTACCTCTTGTTGACCCAGGGATGGAGTAGCTGCACCCATCATAGCCTTGAACTAATGTTTAGAAATGCTGAAATCAAATGAATGGAGGTCAGATCCATGCCACTGCATTTATTTTAATCATTACTTAAACCATTCACTAAATGCTTAAATGAAGTATTTCATTCAATCCTCAAAACGTAACTGACTTTCATTTTATCCACTCTCCCATGGAAAAATCAAGATCTAAAGAAGTTAGGCAGTTGGTCCCAAATACAGAATTACTACTGAAAGAAGCAATTTAACACTTAATTTCTTAGTCTTTGCATACCACTGTTGCAGTCTCCAATGGCTTTACTTCTGCTGATTGAAGAGCAGAGCTTCAAGTGATGGCTCCTTATGTGATGAAAGTCACAAGGTTCTTATGCTGAATTTGCTTCCTGTTGTGTTTACTGAAAAGAACAGGTCATCTTGTTTCAAACACACAGGCAGACTCCTCTTTGAATGTCAGTATGGTTTGATGAAATAGAAGACACTAAAAGTCAGAACCTTACTCACTACCTGTATGACTTTGAAAAGCCAACATCTCTGAAAGTTTTTTTTCTTCAGTGGGAAAAATAAAACATGTTTCCTAGTATTTTGAAGAGAAATGTGAGAATATACCAGCCACGTTCCCACCCAACAGTGTTGGGCTTCTTCTTTGCTGTTAAGTTCTTCCCTCAGAGAAGTGCTTTCTTATTCCCTCAGCTCTTTGCTCAACCTTCACCCTTTCAGAGAGGTCTCCAGCGTTCATTCTGCCCTTGCCTAGAAGCAGAAGAACCAGATGTTAACTGGAAACGTGGCCACCTGGAAATCGCACTGCGTTTCCCAGCCTTTCTGGGGCCAAAGAGATAATAGAAAGGAGAGATGTCTGCATCTGGAGGGACATGAATTTTAAGGGAGGATCACATGTTTTTTCCTGCCCTTCCTTCTTCCTTCTCACTTGAATGCACATGTGAAGATTAGAGCAGAGGTAGTCCAACTCTAGATGTTAAATTTGCTGACAAGCCTGCTATTTTGGCTTATCTGCCATTTATTCATGAATCTAAACACACTAAGTTCCCTCTGACAAGCTAAATATGGAGTTCATTTGTTTACCTGTTTTTCTCTTCCTTCGTTCAATCAACTAGAAACAGGTTGAGGGTAGACTTTTGTTTTCTTCTACATTTATGTCACCAACATTTTGGGGGAAATGCCTGGTATATCACATGTACTTGATGTGTTTGTTGAGTAAGAGCTTAATACATAAATGAATGAATGTAATGTTCCTGGCACATAACGGGTGTTTGCTTAGTGACAATGCCTGCCAAGTTGCTATGGCTAGAGTATAAACGAGCAATAGGATGTGGCCAGGGAGAATTTGGAATCTGTCCAGCTTGGTGAACATCTACTCCTACTAACTATAATTGACCCCTTCAGTAAAGACTTTTATTCAGATCCCATTTATCTCTAGACAGGACAGAGACTGCTTTCTCTACAAATAGTCTGCATTATTTTCTGCTTTTAGAAGCAGGGCTCTGTCTTTCTATACACAGCATCTCCATTAACAGAAACTATCAGGTATGAGATTCAGGCCTAATTGCTGCCATGGCCTTGGCAATATATTGCTGTCGCCTTCTCTGCTGGAAAGCCAGATTCAGCATGGATGTCCCCTGGCCTGCCAGGAATTAATGTGCAATGCAGACAGCAAAAATGTGCCATCTGACACTCAACTGTACCCTACAGGATTATGATTTCTGATGCAATCTAAGCACAGAAAAACTCAGCAAAGAAATTGTATTCCTATTAGGTCAGACATGCATTTCAGGCTTAAAATGAATCAGAGTTGGGATCTGGGAAATGTTACTTTGGATACAGGCAATCAGCCTATAATTTATTTATGTAAAACTGCATGGGTCCTCAACATTTCTTCGTTTCTTAGTTTTAAAATGTTTCACCAATTTTTTTGTTTCATTTTAATGAAATTATTTTAAAAAACTGCAGCAGTTAGAATTGCAACAACATTACAACAAAAATGTTGCAAAGTTCATAATTCACCCTGGAGCACAGCAGGTTTCCTGAAGATTGGCTGGCCTGGGCCAGGCATGGCTGGACTGTGGATCTGCAGTCTGTCTCTCATTCTCCTTCTAGGATCAAGGTCTAGAAGGTCAAGGCACAAGAATTGACAGGCCAAGGGGCCCAAGTATGGTTTATGCATCTAGTTGCATCAACCCTGCTCCTGTTCCTTTAGTCATATCATGTCATGGCTAGCCCTTCCGAGAAGGGTAGGTTGAGTCCCATCCAAGTGGAAAAGCACCCCATAGCTACATGCAAGGGGCATGGATGTCAGAAGCAGCAAAACTCACTACCATATTTACAATCTACCAATCTCCAAACATAATTGTTTTTAAAAGATCTTGGACATCTGTCTTTGTTTTTAACAGCTTTATTGTGATGTACTTCATAGGTTGTATAACTCACCTATGTGAAGTATAGAATTCAGTGGTTTTAAATGTATTAACAAATATGTACATCTGCCTCTGAAGTCCATTTTAGAATATTTTCACTACTTTGAAAGGAAATGATGTCTCTCTGGCCTCATTCTTCTGTTTTCCCATTTCCTTCAGCCCCAAGCCAATCCAAATCTGTTTTCTGGTATTAGAGATTTGTCTCCTATTGACATTTCATATAAAAGGAATCATACGTATGTGATATTTTGGGAATGTCTGCTTTCATTAAGCATGATATTTCAAGGTTAATCCATGTTTTAGCATGTATCAGTATTTTGTCTTTTTTATGGATGAATAATACTCGTTTTGTTTATCCTTGAATAGACATCTGATTATTGTGAATATTTTTGCTATTAACATTAACATTCTTGTACAAGTTTTTGTGTGGACGTAAGTTTTTATTTCCTTGAGTATATAGCTGTAGTGAGCTTGCTGGGTCCTGTGGGGTGCCTATGAAGAGCTGATGGAACATTCTCCAAATCAGCTGCATCATCTTATATTTCTGCCATCTGTGATTGAAAGCTCTACATCCTTGCTTTCACTTATTTTTAATCTAAATTTTTTATTCAGCTATCCTAGTGGGTGTGACATGAGATTATAATGTTGTTTTGATTTGCATTTTTCTGACAACTAATGTTGAGCATCTTTTTATGTGCATGTGTATTCCCATGTGTATAGTCCTTGATGAAATGACTATTCAGATACCATTATCATTTTCATATCATGTTATTTATCTTTTTATTGAGTTGAATGACAATATAAATATAATACAATTTATATGATGTATAAAGCTAATAAAATATAAATATACTTAAAATATAACTATAAATACATTCTTATAGTTTATATTTTTATGCCATATATTTTAAATATATGATATATTTAAACTTATTTATATAAATAAATATAACAAACTTATTTATATAAATACATTTTATGTTTATATTTATTTTAGATGTAGTATCCCTTATCAGATATATTTCTCTATTCTGTAAGTTGTCTTTTACATTTTTGATAGTATCTTTTTTTAAAGCATGGATATTTTCAATTTTGATGAAGCCTAGTTAATTTATATTTTTCTTTCCTTTGCATTTTGGTGTCGTATCTGATAACCTATTGCTAAATCCAAGGTCATGAAGATATGCCCCTACATTTTTGTTTGAGAGTTTTACAGTTTCATCACTTCTCTTAGGTCTTTGATTAATTTTTAGTAATTCTTTTATATTAATTGCATGTAAGGTTCAGGCCAAACTTCATTCTTTTGCATGTGTCTATCTAGTCTTCCCAGAATGATCTATTGAAAAGATTATTTTTTTCCCATTGAATGGTTTTGGCACCTTTGCAAAATCCAATTGACCATAGAACCTAGGGTTTAAATGTAGACTTTTAGTTCTAACCTCTTAATTTACATGTGGATCCTGTTGGCTATACGACACTGTCTTGATCACTGTTGATTTATAGTAAGATTTGAAATCAGGGGAGTTCTCCAACTTTATTTTTTTTTTACAAATTTTTGGCTGTTCTTTGTCCCTTAATGTTCCATATGAATTTTAAAATCAGATTGTCAATTCCTACAACAAAGTCAGCAGGGATTCTAATAAGAATTTTATTCAATCTGTGGGTCAGTTTGGAGAGCACGCCATCTCAGCAATATTAAGTCTTCCAATTCATGAACATGGGTTGTTTCTCTGCTTAGATGATCTTTAGTTTCTTTTGACAAGATTTTGTTAATTTACAGAGTGTAAGTTGTATACATCTTTTGTTAAATTTAATCCAAAATATTTTGTTTAGTTTATGTTGCTAGAAAGAGAATATTTTTCTCAGTGTCATTTTTGGATTGTTCATTGCAAGTACATAAAAACACAGTTCATTTCTGAGTTTTAATTGTGTATATTTCAACCTTGCTGAATTTTCTAACTAGTTCTAAGTTTTTTAGTTTATTCCTTAGGATTTTCTATGTAGGTAATCATGTCATTGTGAATAGAGGCAGTTTTACTTCCATTTTTCAGTCTGAATGACATTTCTTTCTTTTTCTTTTATTTTATTTTCTTTTTTTCCTGGCATAATTGCCCTAGTTAGAACACTAGAACAAGGTTGAACAGAAGTTGTAAGAGTAGACATCCTACCAGAAGGTAGAGTCATCCACACTTAACTGTGGCAGGTAGGGCACCTTTCAAAACCATAAGCAGGACCAAAACCTATTGCACAATGTTTTCTATACACATCCATACCTATGATAATGCTTAATTTATGTCAGGTATAGTAAGAGATTAACAATAATGACTAATAGTGATATAGAATAATTCTAAGCATATATTATAATATGTTATTTAAAACTTGCAAATTGTTTATTTCTGGCACCTTTCATTTAACTTTTTTCAGAACATAGGAAGTGAAATCACAGCTTGTGATGATAGTGGCAACAGCTGCATCCAGGCTTCCATCATGAAGTATTATGTGTCCTGTGGGGTTTTGCAGATGCCCTTATGAGGCTGAGGAAGTTTCCTCCTTTTCTTAGTTTGGTTATTATTTTTAACATGGAAAGATTTTTTGATATTCTTAAACAAGTGTGTGCCAAAGAATTGGTATTATTTCTTAAAACCTTTGGTAGAATTCAACAGGGCAGCTATTTAGGATGGCTTGATTTTATACGGTCAGTAGTCAAGCCCCCTTTTTTTTTCTGGTTCTAATAATTAGAGTCTCCTTTCTTCTTCATCAATCAAGCTAAATACTTGCCAGTTTTGTTTTCATAGCCATATTCTAGAAATAATTCCAGAATTCCATAGCCATATTTGATTTCATTGATTTTTCTCTATTGTTCTTTGAATTCTTGATCTCATTAGTCCTATTCTCTCTTATTCCTGTCATTCTCCTTGTTTTAGGTTTACTTTGCTTTTCTCTTTTTCATCTCTTAAGGTATAGGGTTAGGAAATTTTTTTTCTGACTTTTCATATGTTTTTATATAAGATTACTGCCACAAATGTTCCTCCAAGTACAATTTTAGCTGCATTCCTAAGATTTCAAACATTGTGTCTTCATTTCCATTCATCTCAAAGTGTCATTGTGACTGCTTCTGCCTATTTGTTCTAGTAGAGCTCAGCTGTAATTCAGTGAGTCCTCAATTGTTTTAATCACTAATAGGGGAATAAATCACTCTGCAGATGAATCCAGTCAAATTCAAGCTCCTTCAAAGTGCGAGTTCCCAAGACCCACATTTGAGATTTATTCTGATTGCAGAAGGGCTCCTCCCAGCTGTCTCCCTTGGTTCTCTCTGGCAAAGTTGGCAGCCACTATCTCCAATGAACATATTTATTTCCTCTCAGTGGTCTCTAACTACATTCTCCACTGTTATTAAGAGCAGCTTTATGCTTGAACTTTGCAACACACCCTTGCAAATGATGCCAATTCCTTTGGGAAAACATAAGGTGTTATCTGTTTTTTATCTAGTTTCTCCTCCAAGGCAAAATTCATAAACCACATCTCTGGAAATAGGAAGGCGGACAATGCCATGCTTCTCTCTGACATCCCTGTGTTGGGAACTGAGTGTGTATTGGAGAGGGGAGGAGTCCAGCTTCATATTTTCTCAGCTTTCTTCTTCCAGTATTCTGGGTATTTCTTACCTAATTTAATACTGTAGCTCATGAGATGAAGCTGGGTGAACAAAGGGAAGTATCACTCCTGCTGCTCTGGGAAGACACTGAGTGGGAGGAAGGGAAGAGGGAGTCCTGTGTTCTTGGATGCACCAGTGTGGAGTGCAGTTTCTATTTGTCTGTAGGGAGGCTGTAGGTCTTGTTTCAGATGCCATAAAGCTATTACTATCTACTCAGTTTTAGTGGACTTTTTTGAAAAACCATTTTTTTCTCTTCCTGTGTATGTATGCTATGTAGATGTAGGAATATGCCACAGTGTATTTACCCTTTATGTATACCTATAAAGCACCAATTAAAAAAGAAACTATAAAGGAATAGAAGGAAGACCAATAGAGTAGAGGAAGAGGAGCCAGGGAGGGAAAATGGAGGGAAAGAGGAAGCACTGGGGACTGAAATGGAGCAAATTATGTTCCATGCATGTGTGATTATATCAAAATGAACCCAATTATAATATAACTACAATGCAATAATATACATTATAGTATAGTTATAATGTAGTATATAATATATAGTAGAACTATATAATATTGTGTAGTTATAGTTTATAATGCACTGATAAAACATTTAAAAACATAATTTTTAGCAGATTTTAAAATGCTCACTGTTTTATAATTTTTACCAGTCTTCTGGGGAATTGATCTGTAGAGTTCCTCACAAAGTTCTGCTTGAAGTCTGGCCAACATTTGTTGAAAACATCTATGTATATCCATTTCTTGCTAGTTTTATACCTGCACCCAAAGAGATTGTGCTCACAAAACGGGAAATCCAGGTCTATTGCTTTTGACACCACTTTAAATAGCTAGTTTCTAATGGCCCCTGCTTTTTTCTCATTATTATAAGCATTTATAGTTTATTACTTACCAAGGTACATTTGAAAGGTAAAATGACATTGTTTAAGAAAAAGGACCAATCTTTTCATCATACTTTATCCAAGAAATCACTCCAACACAATTGTTTGTAAGGAAAAAGTTGCTTTGATTTTATGTGTTCACACACCATAGTATAGAAAAGCTGATTGTCCCTGTTGTAGTTGCTCTAGATATTAATTAGTATTTGGAGGGCTCCAGAATAATGATCCACCTTAATGATCCATTTTTTTCTACCTCAGCTATCACTAGGGTCTTTCCTGAACATGGTAGATTTAGGAAAATGTGCCTGATTTTGTTCAAGTAAGGGTCCAGGACTTGGCTCAAGGGCTCTGAGTTCCTGGTGGCAGATAAGTCTGTGTGTCCTGCCCTCTCTCCCTACCTGCATGGTTCCACCTGAGTGTGTGCTGCCTGGCCCAGGGAGCCCTGCGAGTCAAGCTGTGCCTCCTCAAATGCAGTTTTTCTAAATAAATCTGTGAATTGAGCAATTTTCTGGTGGCTTTGAATGTGGGTTAAAAGGAGGAAGTAATTGGCAAGCTCTGTACTTTGCATCCACCTGACCCCACCCTCATTCTTTGCTGCTTTCCTTTCAGCTCTCCTGGCCCACATATCCTCCTTAACCTGAGAGCTGGCTCAAACGTTCCTAACCCATTTAGGCCCAGACCCATCTACTCAGAGTCTAGCTTATCAAAGTCTCTCTTCAACAATAGGAGTAAGATTGCTCCTTAAAGCAATTTCTTTCTGCTTAAACAAGTATGTATTTTTCTTATTGCATTATTTTTTAAAAGGGATTTAAAATATAAATCATATTACATGGAATCTGACTTGAATCCATAAAGATTTTTGTGAAAATTTCAAAAGCCAAATCAAAAAAGTTTTAATCCAATCTTCTAGAAAGACTATGCCCTTACAAAAGCTTTAAATGACAATGAAACAGAATAAAGTCTTTGCTTATTATATGTCTATTGCGGAGCATGCCCCTTCCCGGTGGAAATACCTTGCAGACCTTCCATCTCTGCACAGATGGCGGCTGAGCAGGTGTGCTGGCTTGGAAGTTTCCTCATTTCCATGATGGTGTTTTCCTTCTCAGCTCTCACTCATGAAGTACTTTGGGCTTCTCTACGGGCAGCACTCATCAAGCTAGAAGTAGATTGCCATGGCTTCTTCCATGGGGTGAATTTATAATGATATTCATGGGCTCAGAGAAGAAATCAGGAAGAGATTGACTACTTTAGATCCTGTTGCCTCTCCAGGGTTACTGCAATGTGAGAACAATAGTTTAGTGGCTGCTGTTGACATCTGATTCAAAAGAGCTTGAGGTAGCTAACAGGAAACATTTTCCATTCCTAAATCCTCTCTTCCTCTGGCGTTCGTGTCATCCAGAATGGAAGCACGCTCAGATCCCAGAAATGCCATTGCCTTTGATGATCAGGCATTTGACTTGTTTATTTTCAGAAATTGTGAAAATTTCAAAAGCCAAATCAAAAAAGTTTTAATCTAATCTTCTAGAAAGACTATGCCCTTACAAAAGCTTTAAATGACAATGAAACAAAATGTTTTGTAGCATATTCATTGTAGGGCCTGGGTTCTCTTACTAAGCTTCTGTGGAGACTGTGCATGGATTCCTAAAGAATAATAAGACCACTGGAGCTCCTTTTGTTTGTTCTCAGATAGTTTAAGAGGCTTCCTGCAAAAATGAACTAGCTTCATTTTTGAAATCATTTTTCAGTATATTATGAACTCTCACTTTCATGCAAAAAGAATGGTATAAATGTATGAGGCTTTGTTTTGCTATTGTTAACAGAAAATCACATGGTCTATTTCAAAAGTAAAGAAACTTTAGGAATTCCTCTGTGTTCCAAGCACATCTTGTCTGCTGTTAGTCAGGAGGGATATCATGGTGTCAGGATTTCAACTTCATGGATAATCATTACGGTTATATGCCAACTTTCTCTTTAAAAGTGAAAGGAAGAAAAATAACAGAAATGCCTATTTGCCAAGATGGGAAAATACAGAAAATCACCCTTGTAATATTGTAGCTTTAAAAGGTATATTTTATCTATCTTGATTCTGGGGAATTTCTAAAATGAAGGAAAATGTTCAAAGACCACATAACACACACAAAATATAAGAAGCCAAGTGAGGGGTTGAGTCTTATAGCTGTTGCCTTACCACCCTGAAAACACAATGGTCCACATGCTTGTGTGCTGGGTGAAAAGGGAATGATGCTAGAGATGAGGATGCTTCATTTCATTTCCTGTCCAGCTGACTTGACTCTTGCCTTATGATTTCGAATAATCCCTTTTGATTACTCTTAGGAAGGAGAAAGAAGAGCATACATTTTGCTGCTCTGTTAAAGAAAAAAAATGTTGTTCTCATTACACCAAACTCCCAATACAGAATTAAATCCACCCATTACTTTATCACATATGAACTGGACACCCACAGGGGTGTCAGGGTCAGTGACAGAAAAGCCTCTGGGTTTCAATCTGTAGGAGCTCTACCATAGCAGCTGGTGACTCAGAGGGGGCTGCACGTGCCTGGATGCACAGGCTACTGCATCCCAAGGCAGAGGCCTCTCACCCAGACTAGGACCTTGCCCAACTGAGTGCTAAACAAATAAACGAGATGGAAGAGGAAAGGAAGTCTGGTGTGGGTGGCATGAAGAACGATCTTGGATGTGAAGTCAGAGGGGAAAGCAGCAGTCAGGTCCTGGACAGCCTGTGGATGCAGCTGAGGTTTTCGTTTTTGTTTTTTGTTTTTTGTACCAAGGATTGAACTCAGGGGTACTCAACCACTGAGCCACAACCCAGCCCTATTTGTGTTTTATGTAGAGACAGAGTCTCACTGAGTTGCTTAGCACCTCGCCGTTGCTGAGGCTGGCTTTGAACTTGCAATTCTCATGTCTCAGCCTCCCAAAGTGCTGGGATTACAGGCATGTGCCACTGTGCCTGGCTGGAGCTGAGGAGTTTTAACTTTTTAGTCAAAAGCTTTCAGTCTTGAAGCTATCATGACTTCCTGAGTTTTGAGAAGGTCTTTTTAACCTTTCCTAGTGACAGTGGTTAAAACCCAAACAAATTCTTATCTATGGCTGGTAAAATCATTTTAGAAATTGACACTCCTGGCTGCAAAGTAAAACCTTCATGGAGAGATGTATGTCAACATGGCTTTTTTTTTTTTTTTTGGTGCATCCTAGAGCATCCATCCATATGATCTTGTCTGTGAACTCAGAAGCTTATTGAGGTTCTTTTCAAAGATGATTTCTTCCCCAGGAGGAATGCTGGTGCCAGCTGCCAAGTACTTTTATTTTGTTTTCATTATTTGTTATTTGTCAGAGGCTTTTATTTTAATACCTTGGATCTATAATCCTCCCAGTCACTCTTCTTTGCATATACAATGATTAGAAACTTTTCCAAATTAAACTTACAAAAAGTTGAAATCGTAAAGGCAGCACTAAGGAGAAGAAGTCTTAAGGAGTGAGCTTCAGTCATTCCCAACTCTACTGGGTAGTAAGCTGAGTGACAGTGAAAAACCTTAACAACCTCTTTGGGTCTCAGAATTTTACATTTTATAAAGAGAAACTGATATCTGCTGTGAGAAGCACGCAGGTTGTTACGAAGCATAAAATGAACTTACTGATGAAATCATGGATGGTAATGTAATGAGGGCATGAACATGAACCATCAGATGAGATCTGCCTCAGGATAAAGCTTTGAGTTTAGCTCGCTAGCATTGGACTTGAGCCTCCCTCCATTACCTTTGAGTTGTGTAAACTGAGTAAGTTCTCTGACCTCTATGAGATTCCATTTCATGTCTGAAAATAAAGATGGAGACAGTGACATCAAAATCCTGGGGGATTACCTGGGCTTAGTGCCTCACTCTCAGCAGATACAGGACAAAGCCCTTGTCCTCAGCTGTTTCTCCTGGGTATTTCATCTATACCAGGGCAGTCCTCTTGGAGGACTGATAGAACCATGAGGAGGTAGATAGCAGCTACAGAGGCTCATATAAATGTTTGCTTTCTAACATTCAGCCACCTTTCCTCAGTGCCACTCTTTCCATCTCTACCATATACACCCCAGAGATAAACAACTGAAATTCAGTCATTGAGGATGGATAGCTGAAATTTGGCATATTGCAGGAGCCTGTGAGTGGACGTGGTACGGTAATGCAGGAAGCTGGGGAATCACACTGATGTGATATGAAGTGTCAGGCTCCCATATCCCCTGGGAGACACTGTCACATACATATTCAATGGGAACTTATGTGAAACCTCAGTAGTCCTGTTACCTCTGTGCTCTACTCTCACTTGTGATGGATGGGGAAAGCCATTTATAACAATATTTCACACTCAGATATTTATGCAGCAGCACATATCGAGTGTGTGTGTGTGTATGTGTAGATTCCTTATGAGGCAGATGATGGGAATAAGTGGGTATATGATAGATACCTAATAAGAATTTTTTGCACTTTAAAAAACTTATTAAGTTCAAGATTAGCTTTTATGCCAAGAAGTTTTGAATTTGATTTTTAGAAGTACTATAATGAAAAGTTCCTAAATAAATAAATTTAAAATCAGAAATTATCATACTGTTGCTGAGTATGGCAAATCAACATGTCCCTTTTCTTCTTTTACAAACCATGTCTGTTTTTCTTCTTTAATGATAAAAGTTATATATGTTCCTTATTTTAGAATTCAGAAGAAGGTAAAGAAATAACCAGAAGACATACTGACATTCCACTTGTCTAGATAGCATCCTAGAATTTCATTTGAGTCTGACTTTTTCATGCATACATTTATATACCTGACATGATACTGAGTCAGTAATTTTCTGTTTTGAACTTTATACTTAATATAACATGATAGGCATTTTTATCATCATCACATTTTTTGTAGAGAGATTTTTAACAGTTGAGGGTGACATAAACATATTTTTCAGTAATCTTTGACTTCTAATTTTTGGGGAAAGTATGTTAGTAAGTAGAGTTTTAAGCCCAGCTTCACAGACTCCTGATATAACGAGACAATTGATTTTTCAGAAATGTCATTTCAGCTGCATTATCAGCTCTTCTCACTGTGCTCTTGAGGTGTCTGGTTTTAAAATACATGTGTGTATGTCTGATATTGTGCTTCTGTGTTTCTCCTATTTCTATTTCAGCCTTTATTACATATAGTAGAAGTAATGTTTGTGATATCAAAATATAGTATCATGAAAATTTGTAGATTGTTTCTCTTAAGCACCTTCATCTGCAGTTAATGCTATTTATTTATCTTTAAGAACATTCATGCAACTAATGTGGACACATTGAAACATTAGATCAATGAGTGAATACATCAACAAATGACTCATTGTCTACTTTGAGACCTTTTACTCTCTGGGAAAGTACAGGAATCAAATAAAAACTTCAGGGAATTTAGATCATTGACATGAATATGTAGGTTGTAGGCAGAAAGCAAGGTTGATATAAATTAGATACTTGCATCATAAATGAATTTAATAATCTACAAAGATTACTTTAATGGTTGAATATGCCACAGTTTTATCATTTGATGTCCAGAGGTACTATCAAGTGTTTTGGAGAGATCCTCAGAAATTTGGCAACATATTTCAGGAGTGTTTTCTCTTGATTCTTTTTTTCTATAACTATAGAGAGAGCTATATAATTTTTTTATAATTCTAATTCTCTAAAGATGGAAGTGTTTTAGTTCAAATGAAACAATTTTAAAGGAATTTTAAATATTACTACGCATAATATTATAGAGAATTTGTTAGACAATTATTGGAATTTAACATTAATTTTTCAAAATACATTAAAAGAAAAACATTCTTCTCTTCCTCTCCCTCTTACTCTCTTTCCATTCTGGGGCTTGAACCCAGGGCCTCTCACATGCTAGGTGGAAGATCTACCACTGAGCTATATCCCTTGCCCCTACAACTTCTATTAATAGTGAAAAAGAACATGAGTGACCTTCACACTATTGTATTGCATATATAGCTTCCAACTCATGTTCTATCATTTCATCTGCTTTCATTGAAGTCTCCTAAATGGATTGTGTGCTTCTTCACACCAAATAGAGTGCTATTTTGGCAATATCTTGCCCAGAAACTAAATTTTACAACTTATTTAATTACATATTTATGCAGTACCAATGTCCTTCCAAATGATTCACAAGGATTAATTCATTCTGTCCTCTAACAACTTTGTCAGGTAGTTACTATTACTAGCTTCATTTTGTAGCTGAGTTAAATGAGGTTAGAAAGTTTCCCTGACTTTCCAGGGTCACATGTCTTATATGTGGTGGTGCTGGATTTAAACCCAGGCTCCTGTGATCCAGCATCCACAGTGCAGATTCTACATTATGTCTTATAATCCCAGCATTTTTGGACACTGAGACAGGAGGATTGTGAGTTCAAAGCTAGCCTCAGCAATGGTGAGACACTAAGCAACTCAGTGAGACCCTGTCTCTAAATAAGACACAAAATAAGGCTGAGGATATGGCTCAGTGGTTGAGTGTCTCTGAATTCAATCCCCTGTACCAAAAATAAAATAAAATTAAATTAAATTAGATTAAATTATCAAGATATTAGGAATCACAAGATCAGAAACACATTTCCATCCACAAACCCTACACCAAGGAGTCAACACTGTGCCCAGACACATTGTAGTGCCCTCCAAGGAGGAACTACAATGCTCCAGTAACTCAGCTCTTCTTCTCGGGAAAACCTTTCCTTACATGGAGCACCAAAATGTAAGCCCACTGTGGAGGCTTTGGAGAAGCTGGACAGGCTGATCCATGTTAATTAGCAGCACAGCCTCTGACACTGCTGAAAAGAGGAATGGCCACTGAGCACACATCTCGTGTACTGACTCAGTGTATTGGCCTCTAAACATTCCTGGAGATAGCTAAATAGATGTGTTAGGCAGAGGCATCTCTGTTGACTTCCATGTATATTTATCAATGTCCTCAAAAACTTCTCTGCCATTGGTAGATTACAAAGGGAGATTGTTAAGGCCATGTACTGACCTCAAGGGATATTAACCAACAACCTGAAATCAAGGCAGAAAATAAGAAAATAGAACCTGGGTGAGGAGCTCTGAGGATGTCCTCAAGGGTGATCCATGTCACTTAAAGAAGCTCACACTGTCTGGGGACTTTTGACTTTACTACATAGAATTTAAAAATGATAACCATAAGTGCATGTGGTCATCCTCACTTAGGGAAACTTCATGTAAATGCAATACATCTTTCCCCAGCAATACTTTGTAAGTAAATGGTTATTGTAAGATTTGGAGCATGCCATTCATCCATTCATTCATTCCTTCACTAATCTATCAGTGCTAGTTATTATGCTAGGTAGTAAGTACTGGTACTGTGTCCAGTACTTGAAATTAATGCATCAGTGAACAAAACAGCAAAGTTCAGTCATAATAATTCTTTCAAGTATTTGTTTTTTATTGAAGGAATCTTTATTCTGATGCTACAATGTGTCCAACATTGTGTTAGGAACCTGGCAGTAGAATAACACACAAAGATTTTGACAGCCCCCTTCATTCTTACAGGCTACTATTTGAGATCACTCCAGGTATAACTATAACCTTGTGTTGTTGCTCAGACACCAGTGGAATTACCATCCGTAGCTCTGCAATATTAGGATCAGTGCCTGGGTTGAAATTCTATTGGGAAAAAAAATTTTTTTTACATAACAGACAAAAAAGTGCCTGAATAAATTGCTTATGCATTCCCTTTCATCTTCTCTCAGCCACATTTTAATCATTACAGACCTTGAAGCAATAAGACCAGCAATAATGCATCTCAGGGCCAGTTCCCAGCCCAGCTTTTGACATCCTCTAACTCAGCACTTTGCTTTCGTGGTTTGCATTTTCACCTTCCCTCTTTATTGATTAGAGGTTGATTCCAGGACTTACTGATTCTTTTAAAGTTAAATCAGTGTCTGTGTCAATATAAATGGATGATAGCAAATATGTAATTGGCTTACAATTAATTTATCCACAATATATTTTTGAGATTCCAAAATCTATCAGCAATTTGGAAGAGTTACTTTCTTTTTCTAATTCTACATGAAAATGGACTTTGAATTTTCCCATCTTAGGTCAATTAGAATATATACGTATAATAATAACTATATTTTAATTTTGCTCAATTCTCAGGTTTGGTGATGGTTATACTGTCAAAGTTTGGCTGTGTGAGGAAGCAAATCAATCGAGCACTATTTCTGACTGCTTAAAGGTCCATTTTCCGGGAATCCAGTTTAAGGTAGCACTAATATTCTTCATTGTCTTTGTTTTTATCTGAAAACACCTTCAAATGCACTTGTATTTTTTTTCTGTTTTTATTCTACACTGTCATGATAGACTTATTCCCTGTTATTTTTGCCTCATGTGAATATTGGCATGCTTTACTACCAAAAGTAGCATGGATGACTTATACTGCCTGGCCAGTCTGAGTGACAAACCTACTCAGTCACTCGTTGGACTTCATAGAGAAGACTGAGATTACATATTCCTTCCTCTTACCAGTGGGCACAGCTCTACTGATAGTTCATTTTGTTCAGGTTTGAAGGTAGCAAGAATTAATTTCTTCCGTATACGTTGTAGATTTATAGCCTTGGTGGTTTCAGTATTATTTCATAAGAAGAACCCTATGATTAAGATCATAATCTTCTTTTAACTTGATATAAACAAGTGTGGTCCCAGGTCCAACAAACATCTTCAACACCTGGGATCTATTTAGGCATGCAGAATCTCAGGTTTCAACCTACTGAATCTGAATCTGAGTCTGCATTTTAACCAGGTGACCAGATGATTTTTATGCTTATTAAATTTTTTTTTTTTTTTTTTGCTTATTAAATTTTTAGAAATACTGCCTACAATAGTTTTGGAAAATTGTAATCCTAACTTATCATCATTTCTAACATGTCCATAAAGTATAAGTATTATGTACTTATTCCAACAACAGGCTTTTGTTGGAAGGAAGAAGCATGCTGTGCAAGGCATTACCATTCATACTCGAGTACCACTCTTAACAGCCCTATAATATTAGTGTCACTGCCTTCCCTGGCATACATGGAAATGGGATAGAGTGGTTAAATATCATGCCAAGAGCTGCTCAGCTAGTGGAGAAGGCATCTGAGAGCTAATAAGCACATGTCCTGAAGTAAAGTTCAGGGCACTTCCAGATCCCTCTATTACGCCACATTAACTTCCTACTTCTGGAATATCTGTAGGCAACTTTTGACTCTTTAAAGACGTCCTTCTTGTGCTTATGGCAAGGTGGGGTCAAAGCAGGGGCAGAACAGCAATTCAACCCAAGTGAATGACATTTATTAAATATGCCTCCTGGTAAATTGTCATCAATAAACATTCATTAGAGACTCACAAAGTGAAGTTACACATCTCATTTGTACTGATGTGTGTGACTTGATAAAAAAAAATATCTGAGTGTAGTTGGGGATTAAATGTAATGTGATCAATTTTGTTTAACGATTGCCAGTCATATGACACTTTCTATTTTTTGAATCCTAGGGACAGCGCCTTAATTTATTGGAGTATCATGTGCCAAAAAGATGGGGATGCTTGGCTGATTTGTTCAAAGTTCTAGAGGACAATAAGACCTTCTTGAACATCAAGCATTATTCTATTAATCAGACCACTCTGGATGAGGTATAGTATCTTGAATGATTCAGCAGGTTGCATTTTGATATGCTCATCAAGCATACCACATCCAGGAAATTTTTCTCTTTTTTGGTGGTGCTGGGGATTGAACCCAGGGCCTTGTGCATGTAAAGCAAGCACTCTACCAACTGTGCTATATCCCCTGCCCCCACATCCAGGAAGTTTAAAAATCTGTCAGATTATTGCCCTAGCTCAACATTTCTTTTAATTAACCTCATTCACTTTTACAAGATTCTGATAAGGATGGTGAGTGTTACTTTGTTTGCCACGTACCCTCCACTCAAGGTCACATTCAATAGGGCTTCAATTTGTTCATAATTACATTGGACATTACATAAGTTAAATCATGTACTATTAACCTTCTCTTTCCCACTTTACCCAGTCACCCAAAGATTAATTGGACCCTACTATTACTGAATGATAGCTATCAAAAGAGAAACAAAAATACTATTAACCTTCTCTTTCCCACTTTACCCAGTCACCCAAAGATTAATTGGACCCTACTATTACTGAATGATAGCTAACAAAAGGGAAACAAAAAGTGTTTGGTTTACTAAGAGTGCTAGAAATGTAAAATTATATTGCAACTTCTTTCTGAAACCACGCTTAAGGTATTAAGAATTTCCAGGTAATTTTATTAATTATCCAGAAATATTTATCATTCTCAGAGTTGAGTGGATTTGTATGTTTATGGTGATGAAGGAGAGGATGGCATGGTTACCTGATTTAGAGATTTGGGGGCTGTTTGGGCAGTGGTCTTAGACAGTCTCTTCCCTTCTAATAGTTGAAACCCAAAGACAGACTGTACTTACAAATTAGCAACTATTTTCATTATTTCTTTCAGGTATTTATTAATTTTGCTACTGAACAGCAACGAACTCCACACTCTACTCTTGAACTATCCACTGACTGTCACCAACCATATCATCTGTCTATTTAACCAAAAAAGAATAATCCCTTGGCTTTTAATATAATTAATATTCAAGCATCAAATACACATCCACAGCTGAGAGCTGAAAGACATGCTCCAGGCAGTAAAATTGTATTCTCTCCTTCACTGTTTGGAAACTCTGTTTATTAATAATCAGCAAACTGAAAGATCATTTTTTTCCCATAGACTTTTGGGGTTCCTCCAACATATTTACTCTGTTTTCCACATCTGGTATGCACTAGCTTCTTTGTGACAAAGGAGGAAATGAATTAACAGAGTTAAAGCTGAGACACTCTGGGACTTACAGGCTGTCCCTGACTGTCCATGCCAAATGTCTCATTTTTCTTTTAAGGAAACTGAGCCTTCCCCCCAAGTACCATTGGTGTCGAGGGAGACTTCCTAACATATTTGTATAGGAAATAGTATCAAGGACTGTCTTTATTTGATATGGTTACATATTTTAAAATCAAAACTCAATGATTTAAATGCAAACTTTTCCTAAAATTGTATGGCATATAGTATAACATGATGAAATTGCCCATTATATTCATATAAAATATGTTTTAGAAACAGAAATTGCAGAATGTTTTTGGTGATCCCATAAGCAAAATTAAAGAAATGAAACTAATTGCTCTGTGTCTTTTATAATAGTTTTACCAGAATTTCAAAGATTATAATTATATAGGGGTGTAAGAAGAAATAGAATGTGGATTTTTTTTCTTAATTTGGAAGAATTATTACTTTGTTATTCTAAGCCAATGGTTGTTTTCAAAGGGTGGTAGTTTCCATATTAGCTGTATTGGCTTACTCTGGGAGCATAGTATAAATGAAAATTCTCAGGACCCTTTCAGAGCTGGTGAACCTCAAACCCTGGAGCTGGAGCCCAGCAATCTGAACAAAGATGTTCCATTTTGAGAACAAAGAAAATGTCTAGTTTCTTTCTAATTACAAAGGTAAAGTCAACACAGGATGTAGTTAACGCAACATTGCTTTTAGAATATATTTTAAATATTTTCTAAAAGATATGCCATTCTCAGAATTTTTATCCTCAAGTGTGGCTTTCAAAACCTCTATTAATATGATAATTTATATCTAATACTTAGTAAAGTATATGAAATCAATATATCTGCTACTGAAAATGTTTTCCACTGGGATATTTCTGAACATTTCTCTAATAGCATTTTTTTAAAACCTCAGTGAAAGACCACATTAATTTTATTATAAAATTTGATGGTATCCAGCATTAGCATTGAGTAATAGTAGCTTGTGATAGAAGAAAAATACATTGTGACATTTTTTTACTAAAGCAAGATTTAATTAAGTTTGTCTTTCCTGAATATCATTTTGTACTAGAGATATTTTTAAATGGTAAGGATTAAAACAATCATGGGTATCTTTGATGTAACTGATTTTGATTCTCATGTGTCACATGAATTATGTTCTCTTAAAAGAGTTACAGTTAAAATTTTATGATTTTTTCCCTCCAATTCTGACATAGTCTCATTGTCAAAATGGAAGATGTAATCTTTTTTTGTTGTTGAATCAATAAATACCAATTTGTGAAACATGGATATATTTATACTGCAGTGTATAAATGAGATGTGCCGTAATTTAGCCTGGTTCTTGGAATGTAATTGTGTTTTTGCCAATATATTTCCTTGCATCTTTATTTGTGTCTTTAGGGATCCAATTTAATTCAGGTAAAGAGGAAATGGAACTACTCCAGATCCTTTAAAGTTTGAAAGGTTAAAATTTAATTGAGTTTTGCTCTGCTATGTTCTGCTCTTAGGGGTTCTTTTCTGGTCTTTGAACTGCTGTATTCTTGCAGTTTATGCTTCAAGGTATGCTTTTGAACAATAAACAGGAAGAAAAAGAAACCCAACATGCTAAAGCTCCACATCCCAGAAGACTGGACACAAAGGTCAAATCTTATGCTAATGTTGAAAATGTCATTGCATTCATAAGTCATGCAGATATTTTATGCCTTTGGAGTTAAACATTTGTCTTAAGACCTTTGGGCTGAAGGTCATACAACTGAGACTTTTTTAAACAAACTGTTTTCTACTGAAATCATTCTGAGTATTTTATAAGTCAGAGATAAGAGTTATTATTTTAGTTTTATAATCTGGCATTTATTATATAGCTTGTCTTTGCCCAGATTTTAAAACAGTTAATGTATTAAAGTCTTCACACAAAATCAAGATTGTGAAAAGCAAGTAAGGAGCATATTTGTAGAATAGTAAAGACTAGATGGCTTAAGGTTATGGTTAGCATTTTTTTTTTTTTTTTTTTTTTGGTACTGGAGATTGAACTCAGGGCCACTCGACCACTGAGCCATATCTCTAGCCCTATTTTGTGTTTTATGTAGAGACAGAGTCTCACTGAGTTGCTTAGCACCTTGCTGTTGCTGAGGCTGGCTTTGAACTCGCGATTCTCCTGTCTCAGCCTCCCTAAGTGCTGGGATTACACTATTAGTGTGCATGAGAATGAGATGAAGACTAGCTTAATCGCAAATTTTCCTACCCAAATCAGGGGATGAAGAGATTTTAAATATTCAAACTGATTTGACTGTGTTTCTTCTTTGGATTTTGCTTTGATCTTTTGTAGTACTTCTGCTCAGTGAACTTTTACTTATGAAGAATTATAACTTAGTTTCACATGCTTGAATAATTCAAGTCCTTTTCATACAAACACACTCATACAAAGCAGTCATTCCCTTAAGTAATATTTATTGAACCCAATCTACATATGTAAGTAAATGGTAGGCACAAGAAAATTGGAGCAGTGGAATAATAAATTTAAAAGCCTTAATCGTGGGGCTTGAGAAGCATACAGGCAAGTGGAAATTATGAGGTAATGTTACAAGCAATGAGTGTATCCTGCTATGGGGCCACAGAGCGATCCGTCTAACCAGGGGTCTGGGAACAGATTTGGTAGGATAGTAAGCACTTGGCTGAACCTTTTCAGAGCAAGAATGGGGCAAATAGTATTTGAGGCTAAAAGAATATCAGAGCAAATCAACAACATATAACGAGCAATGGATTTTTGGCTATTACTTTAGAGGAAGCTAATGTAGTAACTCTATAGACATTCCCAATCTATCATCTTTAGAACTCCCTTTACATTTTAAGGTGGCTGCTAAAGCAGTATGCTCAAAATAGAAGCAGGAGTGGAGGTAACCCATATACTTAGGCTTGATTTTATATCATCCAGAATTATTCACATGCTCATAACTAGCTACAAGAATGTTTGCACAATGAAGTCTTAGCCAGGCCTCTGACTACCCTAAAATTAAATGAAGTTTCTAAATCTGTGCAAAAAGAACCAAATAGATAATGGATAGAGCATCAGCACCTTCTACCACAGGAACACAGAGGTTTTGTGGCCATTTTGCATAAGAAAGAATGAATTCAATTTGAAAATGTTGACCATTACTTTTCAGACTAAATAATGTCATGTGATGTGGCTATCTTTTGGGAAATCTAGGTTCTAAGAACATTTCTTAATATTCAGGATTAACTTGTATGTTAAGATCTACAGAACAGATGCCATTTATATTTATAAGCATTATTGTCAAATTGAATGCAGTAAATAAGGAAAAGAAAATTTTATGGACTTTTTAAATTTGGGCTAAATAAATAGCATGGTCATTTTCTCACAGTGAGAATTACTATTGAGATGCTTAATGGATAAATGTCTCTTGCTAGAAAGGATTTCAAAAAACTGAAAGAAAGCATTTTTCTTAATTATTTGCCATCATAAAAGTTACATTTCACCCTCTTATGAATGAATCCATAAGTTCTGCTCTTTACATTAAAATGTTTTAAGGAAAAGTAGGACCCACTGGTTAAAAGCGTATGTTTTTTTTTTTTTCTAAACTGGGGATTGAACTCAGGGTGCTCTACCACTACATTATCAGCTTGTTTTTACTTTTAATTTTGACACAAGGTAGTTTCTATGTTGCCCAGATGATCTCAAATTTGCCGTCTTCCTGCCTCAGTGTCTCATGTTTCTAGGATTACAGAAGTGCACCACTATTCTCAAATTAAATGTATGTGTTTCCCCCTTTTATTTGCTTTTTTTTCTTCCCATATTTTTACTGGGGCATTATAATTGTACATAATGATGAGATTTGTTATATGTTGGAGTGATATTGGCCAAATTAAATGTACATCTTAAACCTAGCAAAATATACAGGTTAAAAAATAGCAGAAATTTTATGAGCATATCATTCTAAATAGAAGATAGCATTATAAACACCGTATCTGTCACTGCATGGACATGGCTTTGTTGATGAATTGTGTCTACTGCACAATTGTGGTTGTATATTTGGCTTGTAATTCTGTTTACAAAGTACATGAACATGGCTTCAGTTAATCCCGCTGTGGGGTGCCATGATGTTGATGAGGCATGGGCTCCTACTTAAGTCGCATGTGCACTCAGTGTCAGGCCAGGGCTCATTCTACCCAAACATGATCATTTGAAAAATTTTGCCTCAACAAAAATTGAAGGGGATTAGAGTTATAAGCTACAGCAAGGCAGGAAGCCCACGACAAATTTCACAGGCTGGGCATCAGGGGAGCAAAAATATCAGTAAATGAAACTGAGAATGGTAAATAATGTCTCATAATCCAATGTGACTTATCTAGGGAATGCAATGATGTTTCAGACTCAGATACAATTAGTGTAATACATTTCATTCAAAGGTAAGAACACAAATTCAAATGCAGAAAAATATTTCACAAAACAGATGATATTCTGCATTAGAAAATCAGGATCACATGTCAATTTTTATAATCTCATATATGTATATAATATCAATGAAATTTTCAAAGTTGCATTGTGTAAGTATTTTAGTTAGCTTTTATACTGCTGTGACCAAAAGACTTATCAAGAACAATTTTAAGGAGGAAAAGTTTATTTGGGGCTCACGGTTTCAGAGGTCTCTGTCTATAGACGGCTGACTCCATTCCTTGGCACCTGAGGTAAGGCAAAACAATATGGCGGAAGTGTGTGGCAGAGGAAGAGGAGAATATGGCAGCAGGAAGTAGGGAGAGAGATTTCTCATCCCACCATGGACAAAACATGAACCCCAAGGGCATACCCCCAGTGACCCACCTCTTTCAGCCACACCCTGCCTACCTACATTTACCACTCCGTTAATCCCCATAAATACATTAGTGTACTGATTAGGTTAAGGTTCTCATAACCCAATCTTTTTACCTCTAAACTTTCTTGCATTTTCTCACACATGAGCTTTTGGGAGACACCTAATATCTAAACCACAACAGTTATTCTGTCAGAATAAAACACTGTTCTCAGGAATCTTTCTTTAGTGATCATTTCTTTTCTCCTTTATAATTTTTATCTCCCTTACATCTGGGTTCTTTCTAGCAACATTTAAGATGCTTTAGTCTTCCTTATTTTATAAAATTCTCTGTCAATGCCACATCAATATCTACTCATCAATATCCACTTCATGTTCTTCTTTCCCTGAAAGCCAGAGTCACAGAGGATTTTTCTCATTGTCTCAATCTCCTCACCTCTTCCCTGTTCCACTCTAGGGACTGCTCTGTTTATGCTTCCAAGAAGTCTCTGCCTGAAATCAAGAAGGGTCTCCATTTTTCTAGGTTCGACAGACCCTTTGACATTCACATCAACTTACCTCTCTGTTTTTGTATTCCTTGGATTGCACAATTTACACTTTTCTGATTTTCTTTCTCTCTTGATGGGAAGGACCAAATGCTCCTTCCTATGAAAATGAACTGCTAGTATTTTGTAAGTCCAGTTTTGTTTTTTTTTTTTTGTACTGGGGATGGAACTCAGGGGTACTCAGTCACTGAGCCAAATCCCCAGCCCTATTTTGTGTTTTATGTACAGATAGGGTCTCACTGAATTACTTAGTGCCTATTACTTAGGATGACTTTGAACTCGCAATTCTCCTATCTCAGCCTCCCAAAGTGCTGGGATTACAGGTGTGTGCCACTGCACCTAGCTGTAAATCTAGTTCTTGCCTCTCTGTTTCTGTTTTTTCTGCTAGTCATGACCTGGCCAAACTTTTCTTCACCAACAACTACTAGACTAGATGTTTATCTTCCCTTGTCTGCTGAACTCCAAACAAGCTCAGTGCCTATGGGCCTCTCCACTCATGCTTCACAGGCAGGTCAACACTATTTATAACCATTGTGTTCAACATACCAGGGACATTGCCATCCGCCCTCTAGTTATAAAAGGCTATATTCTTACCTTTAAAACTAAAAAGGCATACACAGAGACCTAAAGATCTCCCACTAGGTATCACTTCTTAAAAGTTCTACCACCTCTCATGGGTACCTCACTGGGGTCCAGGCTTTTTACCACATGGGCCATTTTTTGAAAAATGTTTATCTCCTCCATTCAATCACAAGCTCAATCAGGCAAAAACAATGCTGTGTGGGTGAGTTTTTCTTTCTCTTCTCCATTCTATTCCCAGTGCCTATACTTGGAGGGTTGTCCTCAATACCTGATGATCCCCCATGTCCCAGAGTCAACTCTCCAAGGAGTCGTGTGACCTTCTCCAGAACCTCTTGCTGTTCTGTTTTCTACCTCTTCTTCCATTTTTCCATGAAAATTTCTATTATTTCTTTCTTGGACACAGATTTACTATAGCACTTTTCCTTTATCTAAGTTTGCCTCTACCATCTGTCTTCAGTGTTCCTGATGGAGTGATTTGTCCTTTTCTTTTTCAATTGCACAGCCAAGAAAACCACTCTTTTGATTAATTCTCAATGCCTCCCAATGCTCTAAGAATAATGAAAACATTTTCAACAATGCCTTGCAATCCCTGACTGGCTAGTCCCCTGCTTACTCTTCCCATTAACTCTTTGAGCTGCATTAGCCTGTATTCTTCAAATAAGTCCGGATCCCTTCTTTATATAGAGAATATATCCATGTAATTTCCTCTGCTGTATTCTCTCACCTCTTCCTTTTATCTACTAAGATAGTTTTGTGCTATAACTTAGATATCCAATGTTCCCCAAAGGTCCATGTGGTAAAGACTTGAGTCCCAGGGAGGTGTTCTTGGGAGGTGGTGGAACCTTTAGGAGGTGGGGCTTAGTGGAAGATCTTCAGGTCACTGGGTGTGCCCTAGAACGGGATAGTGGGAACCCAGCCCTTTGTGCTTTCTCTCCTTTACTGTCCAGTCAGGAGGTGAGCAGTTTTGCTTCACCATACACTGTTGCCATGATGCCCTGCCATTGTCTCAGAGCAATGCACCTGGAGATTATGGACTGAACCCTCTAAACTGTGAACCTTAAATATAAACATTTTTTAAATAATTCAATCATCTCAGATATTTAATATATTGATGGGACACTGACATTTTTCTTAATACTTGATGTTATGGTTTAGATGTGAGGTGTCCCCCAAAACTCATGTGTAAGACAATGCAAGAAGGTTCAGAGGATAAATGATTAGATTGTGAGAGCCTTAACCCAATCAGTGAATTAATCATAGTGGGATTAACTGAATAGTAACTGAAGGCAGGTAGGGTGTGGCTGGAAGAGGTGAGTCGTTGGGGGCATGGTTTTGTATATAAATATCTGGCAAGAGGGACCTCTCTCTGCTTTCTGACCATCATGTTAGCTGCTTCCCTCTGCCATACTCTTCTGCCATGTTGTTCTGCCTCACCTAGAGGCCAGGGGAATGAAGCTTGCTGTCTATGGACTGAGACCTCTGAAACTATGAGCCTCCAAATAAAATTTTTCTCTTCTATAATTGTTCTTGTCAGGTATTTTAGTCACAGCAGTGAAAAAGCTGACTAAAACACTTGAAATGTCAATACAAGTGTCTGTTTTCCTGGGAGCTTCCCTGAATATTGTCCAGGGGCCTTCTCTTTATTAATCCTTCCCATTTTGCCCTGTACAGCTCCTTCACAGCAAGTGCCATGATTATAATTTTACTGTGTGTGATTATTTGAAAAGTCTTTATCTCCTCCATTCAGTTGCAAGATCCATTAGACCCACAACAATGCTGTGTGTGTGCATTTTTCTTTCTCTATTCTATTCCCAGTGCCTGGCATTGAATAGGTGATCAATAAACATGTGTTAAAATGAATCAGTGAACAAGTGACTGACTATTGATTCTCCTCAGAATAATCCAGCCTTCTCTGAGCTTCCATGGTCTTATCTATCTGGGTGGTCAAATCAGGAGCGTAAGGTGCCATTAAAGTACTCAGAAAATCAAGGAAAGCTCAAGAGAAAATGCAAGAATTGAGTTGTTGTGGGGGCTGACTATTGCAAATAGCCACATTCTGAACAGAACATTTAGTCTTAAAAGTGCACAGACTGGTGAAAGTACTTGGTGTTTGAGGATCTGTGGATAATTCTCTCTGGTTGAAGGTTATTTTGCAAGTGAGGAAGAACCAGAGAGAAGAAGGGGAGTGTTAGAGAGAGTCAGGCCTTGGCTCTGCCTGCTGAGACCTGTGTTGGCACTCCAATCTGCAGGAACAGATACAGAGGGTATAAAACAGCAGCATACCCCAATTAGGCCTGTAATCTAGGAAGACAGCCTGCCCTGTTGACACCTCTTCTTACTTATCTCATGTTTGCTGGGTGAACCTAACCCTCTGATTGGACTTGCCCACCTGGCTTGCCCAACTTTCTGCAGCCCTCCATGTAGCCAGATTGGCTTCCCAGAATCATAACAGGCTTCTGCTCATCAATCCTTTATGAACATCCCTGCATCTCCCTCGCCTCTTTCCAGTACAGGCCTATTCCATGGCCCCCTCACCACCTCCAGCAAGGTCACAGAGCCTTGCTCTTGCACAACTCTGCAGCATCTGTTTTCTCTGCCTGTGGTTGCTCTTATCTTCCAAGAACTGCTTTTCAGAACACATTACTATTTCCTCTCTTAATTCTTCTCCAAATCTTCTCATGGCTCAGAGTTATGTCCTCCTCTGGGTGTTTTAATTCCTACATAAGCCTTTATTGTTTAAAAGAGCTATTTTTCATATTTATTTCATTGTATATCATGAAATTTAAAATTAACAATTTCATAATCAGATGCATCATTGTATTCCCAGAGCATGGTACTAAAGTCAGTATGAATGATCTTACCCATGTTTGCTGAGAGAACAAACAAGAAGAATGTGGAAAATGGAAGCAGGGACTTCTGCAACCTTAAACATCACATAATCTCTAGAGCAAAATATAAATTATTATAATTTACTCAAAGTTATTGTTAGGGTGAGCCAGTTCTCAACACAGTCCTACACATACCACATTCAACGAATACTCACTAATGGAGAGTCAGCATGCTCCAAACTCCAGGCTATAGGAAAGTACCCTGACTGTAAATATCTCAGCTCAAAGCTGATGATCTTCTGTAATCATGGATCCCCTGTCCTTCAGAGTTAGCAAAGTTACCTGAATTATTCTGGTGCTGTCCTTAAAAATTCCATAACCACTTGCTCTTTCCTAAGGAAACATTTTTGCACATTTTTAGATGCATGAAAGATGCATGCATTTCTCAAGTTTATTTAAAGTGAAAAATGTGGAGCTCTCCCCATGTAACCACAATGCCCACAAGGAGAAGGAAATGCCCACACTCTAGGTCCCATAAGGCCAGGGGTGGTTAATGGAGTCATTAGAACACATTCTCCACGCATCAACTTAATTTCATTTCCCTCAAGCAAGTTAGTAACAAGATCTTAATGGAAACTTGGCACCTCAAGGGAAGGGAGTACTTGCTCCATCAGGTGTAAGCAGAAAATACCATTATGACTGATATGATTATGATTATATGTCCTCTATGTGACTGCAGGGGGAAGAGGAACACTCATTTATTTTATAATTTTCAAAAAGATATTCAGGTCTTGGATGAAACGAGGACTGAAAACAGGATGAGTTTTACGAGAAATTTCCTTCCAGGAGAGAGTGTGGTTACTGAAACTTGTGCCTGTGAGCAGGAGGTGAGCATAGGGGAGAGATGAGAGAGGCAAATGCATTCAGGATGGAGGCAGCCATGAGCAGGAGCAGGCCTGTCAAGTATATCTCTCCACTCTGCCATTGCCCACTGGCTGGCTGTTCATACCTGGAGTAGAGGGGACAAAAGTCGGTGCCCCGAAGAGAACCTAACTGAGCATGAGATTAAGACAATGGAAGAAGACAGAGATAGAAACTTGAAACTTGAGAGGTCTTTCTAGGATGAAATTCATTTCTGGATCTTTCTTAAATCTCAACTTTTATTTTTCTTCATTCTGCTATTATGGTCCAGATTCTTATAGATCTATCTCTCTTTGAATTTTCCATTTGACCCTTGTATCTTCCCTTCCAGTAGTTAACCCAGAAAGTATAAATGGCAACTGTTTCTCCAGTTCACATCTTATTCTGACCTCTTATCTCTGAAACACAGTGACCTAAAATAATAAGATGATCTGTAGTTTGATTTGTCAGCTTTTCCCTTTCCAATAGCAGCCAGAAACCAGCTTCTTTTTGGGTTTCCCAGTTGACTTTGGTCATTGGAAAGGTCCTATTGAGAACAAAATGCCTTTACCTGTTGGGAATAGCTGCTATGGTCTGAAAGTTTGTGTTCATCTATGAAATGTATATGTTGCCATCTTAATCTCATGGTTTTAGGAAGTGGGGCCTTTGTGTGGTGATTGGGTCATGGTGTTTGATGTCTCACTAACAGGATTGGTGCTCTTTAAATGTGATCCCTGAGACATCCCCCGCCCCTGCCACAACAAGAGGACACAGAGAGATGAAGTTATCTTTGAGGAAACAATCTTTTGCTAGATACCAGATTTGCTGGTGGTGTGATCTTGGACTTATTATCTAAATCCCCAAAATTCTGAGAAATGAATTTCTGTGTTTTTTAAGCCACCCAGTTTTGGTACATTGTTAGAGCAACCTGAGTGGACTGAGACAGCCATACACACTAATTTATAGCATTAAAAAACAATAGGTATCTTCTTTGAAAGTAGAATGGTAGAATAAAAAAATTGGAATTTTGAAGTTTAGGCTTTATGTCTTGGTTTGGGAGCTGCTGTAACAAAGTATTGCAGAATGAATGGCTTTAGAAAACCAGACATGTGTTCTTCCACAATTCTATAGTCTGAAAGGCCAAAATTAATGTGTTGGCAGGGCTGCACTCCTTCTGAGATCCTGAGTAAAATCGTCCTGCACCTATTCTTGCTGCTGATGTTAGCCATCAACCCTTTGTGTTCCCAGACCCGAAAACAGATGCATCACTCCAGTCTCTACCTCTCTGGTGCTTTCTGTGCATGTATCTGTCTTCACATTGTGTTTCCTTTGCTTGTAGAGATACCAGTCATACTGGATTACAGCACACCCTAAAGACCTCATTTAACTTCATTACGTCGGCAAAGACTGTTTCCACGTAAGGTCACATTCACAGGTGCTAGAGGTTAGGACTTTTTTTGGAGGGGTGAGGGAAAGTACACAAACTTCCATAAACACATTCCATCATCACTTTTTTGGGGGCAGGGAGTACTGGGAATTGAACTCAGGGACACTCAACCAGTGAGCTACGTCCCCAGCACCCCCTGTTTTGTACTTTATTTAGAGACACGGTTTCACTGAGTTGCTTAGTGCCTTGCCATTGCTGAGGCTGGCTTTGAACTCATGATCCTCCTGCCTCAGCCTCCAGAGGTGCTGGGATTACAGGCGTGCACCATCTTGCCCAGCTCCATCATCAATTAAACACTCTAAATTTCCATTTTACTAAATTCAGGTTAATAACACTGACTTCATAGTATTACTGTCGAATAAAATGGGAGAGTAAATGGAAGCTACTACCATGGTGACTGACTAATATTAACATCTATTTATTCTCTCCCTTTAAAATAATACATTCAGGACTTGCCCAGTTTCCCCCATACTCCACCTTGCATGGTGCTTATGTTAACTTCCCATTGATGTAATAAAATACTTGAGATAATCCAATTAAGAGGGGGAATGACTTATTTCAATGCATTAGTCTGGAAGTTTGGCCCATCACTTTAGGCTGGTGGTGAGGCAGAACATCATGATAGAGAATAGGTATTAGAACATAGCTGCTCACCTTGTGGTACCTGGAAAGCAGAGAGAAAGGAAGGGGCCAGGGTATCACCATCCCCACCAAGGCCACACCCAGTGACCTAACTTCTTTCCATTATGCCCCACCTACTAAAGCCCCCACCATTTTATAGAGCCACAAGCTAGTGACTAAGCCTTTGGCATACAGACTTTGGAGGACATTTAAAATGCTCCCTATAATCTGTCCATTTAGCAGTGGTATCAATTTAATATCCCATATCTTATATCTATAATGTAGTCAAATTTCTTTTTAGTGCTAGATCTTCTTATCTAAATACTCACTTAGCATTTCCCTTAGAATGACTTCAAGGATTTTATACTTAATAGAAGCAAAATCTAATTCATTAACTTTCTTGCCACACCTTGATTCCTTACAAATGGAACTATGGTACTATCAGGATTCGTAATTCAACGATGTGATGAGAGTTACCTTTGGCACTTCATTCCTCTTATTCTTCACATCCAGTCCGTTATGAAGTCCTATCTACTTTGCCTTCTAACTATCCCTCACACCTTCCTTTTATGTCTGTCTGCACTGAACACATTCTGGCCAAGCAACCTCATTTCTCACCTGGCTGATGCTTATCATTACTTGTTTGCCTGGAGTAAGTGAAATAAGACTCCTAATCCTTCAAACCTGGGAATACATCACTTCACATGGCAAAAGGGACTTTGCAGGTGTGAATGAGTTAGAGATGGAGAGACATCCTGAATTGTCCACGTGGGCTCAGAGAATCACTGGAGTATTTGGGAAAGAGAGAAGCAGTGGAGACAGAGAGGAGCTGTGAGGATGGGAAGGAAGATTGGAATGATGTTTGTTGGAGATGGAAGACAGAGCCAGGCACTGAAGAATGCGGATGCCTTTAGAAGTCGGAAGGACAAGCAAGCCTGTTCTCCTCTGTAGCCTCCAGAAGTGGTGTGACCTTGGCAATATCTTCAGTCAAGACTAGATGTTATCGTTTAGATATGAGGTGTCCCCCCAAAGCTCATGTGTGAGACAATGCAAGAAAGCTTAGAGATGAAATGATTGGATTACGCCTTAACCCAATTAGTGAACGAATCCTCTGATAAGGATTAACTGAGTAGTGACTGTAGGTAGATAGGGCATGACTGGAGGAAGTGGGTCCCCAAGGATACGCCTTTAGGGTTTACATTTTGTGCTTGTTGAGCAGAGCTCTCTCTTCTTCCTTGAATGATGTCTGGAGCCACTTTCCTCCATCACACACTTATGCCATGATGTTCTGTCTCACTTTGGGCCCTGAGGAATGGAACTAACTGTTTATGGATAGAGATCTCTAAAACCATGAACCTCCAATATACTTTTCCTCCTCTAAAATTGTTCGTGTCAGTTCTTTTAGTCACAGCATTGAAAAAGATGACTAAAACACTAGGGAAACCCAATTTCAGACTTTTTTGGGTTTTAAATCCACCATGTTTGTGTTAATTTGTTATAGTAACGATAGGATGTTGATGTGATATTAGTTTTCCCTCTTCTGATACATTCTTTTTTTAAAAAAATGTTTTAGTTGTAAATGGACACAATACCTTCATTTTATTTATTAATTTTTATGTGGTGCTGAAGATCAAACCCAATGCCTCACACGTGCCAGGCAAGTGCTCTACCACTGAGCTACAACCCCAACCCCTTCCTATACATTCTTCTTTTTATGCTTTTTTAAAATTTTTAAATTTATTCTAATTGGTTGTACATTACAGCAGACTGCATTTTGACACATTGTACACAAACGGAGCATGAATTCTCATTCCTCTGGCTGTATATGGTGCAGTCACACCAGTAGTGTAATCATACACGTATAGAGGGTAATAATGTTCGTCTCATTTCACTGTACTTCACACCTCCTCCCCTCCTTTCACACCACTCTGCACAATCCAAAGTCCCTTCATCCCCCTCTCTCCCATTATGGATCAGCATCCACTTATCAAAGAAAAAATTAGGCCTTTGTTTTGGGGGTATTGGCTTATTTTACTTAGTATGATATTTTCTAGCTCCATCCATTTACCTGCAAATGCCACAATTTTATTCTTCTTTATGACTGAATAATATTTCATTGTGTATATGTACCACATTTACTTTTTTCATTCATCTGTTGAAGGGCATCTAGGTTGGTTCCATAGTTGATCTATTGTGAATTGAGCTGCTATAAACATTGATGTGGCTGTGTCATTGTAGTATGCTGATTTTAATCATTTGGGTATAAACTGAAGAGTGGAATAGCTCCCTCAAATGGTGGTTCTATTCTAAGTTTTCTGAGGAATCTCCATACTGCTTTCCAGAGTGGCTGCATCAATTTGCAGCCCCACCAGCAATGTGTGAGTTTATCTTTTCCCCATATCCTCATTAAAAATTATTGTAGCTTCTATTCTTGATAATTGCTGTTCTGACTGGATTGAGATGAAATCTTAGAATAGTTTTGATTTGCATTTTTCTAATCGCTAGGCATGATAAACAATATTTCGTATGTTTATTGATGTATTGTATTTCTTCTTCTGTGAAGCGTCTGTTCAGTTCCTTAGCCCATTTATTGATTGGGTTATTTGTTTTGGTAGTGTTAAATTTTTTGAGTTCTTTATATATCCTGGAGATTTGTGCTCTATCTGAGGTGCGTGTAGTAAAGATTCCCATTTTGTATGCTCTCTCTTCATATTATTGATTGTTTCCTTTTCTGAGAAGATTTTTAGTTTGAGTCCATCCCGTTTATTGATTCTTTTTTAAAAAGTAATTTTTTAGTTGTTGATGGATCTAGATTTTATTCATTTATTTAAATGTGATGCTGAGAATCGAACCCAGTGCCTCACACATGCCAGGCAAGTGCTCTACCACTGAGCTACAGACCCAGCACCCATTTGATTTTTAATTTTACTTCTTGTGCTTTAGAAGTCTTGTTAAGGAAGTCAGGTCCTAAGCTGACATGGTGAAGATTTGGTCCTACTTTTTCTTCTATTAGGCACAAGGTCTCTGTTCTAGAGCTTAAGTCTTTAATCTACTTTGAGTTGATTTTTTTTGCAGGATGAGAGACAGAGGTTTAATTTCATTTTGCTACATATGGATTTCCAGTTTTCCCAGCACCATCTGTTGAACAGGGTATCTCTTCTCCAATGTATATTCTTGGTGCCTTTGACCAGTATGAGATACCTATATTTATGTGGATTTGTCTCTGTTTGTCTTCTCTTCTGTACCATCAGTCTTAATTCTGTTTTGATGCCAATTCCATGCTGTTTTTTGTTACCATAATTCTGTAGTATAGTTTAAGGTCTGGTATTGTGATGCCTCCTGCTTCACTCTTCTTGCTAAGGATTGCTTTGGCTATTCTGGGTTTCTTGTTTTTCCAAATGAATTTTCATGATTGCTTTTTCTATTTCTATCAAGAATATCAGTAGGAATTTAATAGAAATTGCATTAAATCTGAATAACAGTTTGGTAGTATGACCATTTTGACAATATTAATTCTGCCTATCCAAGAGCAGTTTTCTAAGGTCCTCCTCAGTTTCCTTCTTTAGTTTTCTGTAGTTTTTATTGTAGAGATCTTTCACCTCTTTTGTTAGATTGATTCCCAAGTATTTTATTTTTTTGAGGCTGTTGGGAATGGGATAGGTTTCCTAATTTCTCTTTCAGTTAACTCATCACTGATGTATAGAAATGCATTTATTTGATTTATAGGTATTGATTTTATATTCTGCTATTTTGCTGAATTTATTGGTTATAGAAGTTTTCTGGTGAAGTGTTTTGAATCCTCTAAATATAGAATCATGTCATCAGCAAATAGTGATAGCTTGAGTTCTTCTTTTCCTATTTGTATCCCTTTAATTTATTCTTCTTTCCAATTGCTCTAAAGTTTCAAGGACTGTGTTGAATAGAAGTGGTGAAAGAGGGCATCCCTGTCTTGTTCCAGTTTTTAGGGGGAATGCTTTCAATTTTTCTCCATTAGAATGATTTTGGCCTTGGGCTTAGCATAGATAGCTTTTACAATGCTGAGGTATATTCCTTCTATCCCTAGTTTTTCTATTGTTTTGAACATAAAAAGGTGTTGTAATTTTTCAAATGCTTTTTTTGAATCTATTGGGATAATCATATAATTCTTATCTTTAAAGCTATTGATGTGATGAATTATATTTATTGATTTCCATATGTTGAACCAACCTTGCATCCCTGGGATGAATCCCACTTGATTGTGGTGCACTATGTTTTTAATATGTTTTCGTATGCAATTTACCAGAATTTTATAGAGTATTTTTGTATCTATGTTCATCAGGGATATTGGTCTGAAGTTTTCTATCCTTGATGTGTCTTTGTCTGGTTTTTGTATCAGGGTAATACTAGCCTCACAGAACGAGTTTGGAAGGATTCCCTCCTTTTCTATTTCATGGAATAATTTGAGGAGTATTGGTATTAATTCTTCTTTGAAGGTCTTGTAGAACTTGGCTGAGAGTCCATCTGGTTCTGGGCTTTTTTTGGTTGGTAGGCTTTTGATGATGGCTTCAATTTCATTGCTTCTAATTGGTCTGTTTAAATTGTGTATGTCCTCTTGGTTTAGTTTGCATAGTTCATATATCTCTAGAAATTTTTTGATGTGTTTGAGATTTTCTATTTTATTGGAGTTTAAATTTTTAAAATAATTTCTAATTATCTTCTGTATTTCACTAGTGTCCATTGTTTTACTTCCCTTTTTATTACAAATCTTATTAATTTGGGTTTTCTCTCTTTCTCCTCATTAGTGTAGCTAAGGGTTAAGCCATTTTATTTGGTTTTGAACAAACCAGCTTTCTGTTTTGTCAATTTTTTCAATTGTTTCTTTTGTTTCAGTTTTATTGATTTCATCTCTGATATTATTTCCTGTCTTCTGCTGCTTTTTGTGTTGACTTGTTCTTCTTTTTCTAGGGCTTTGAGATGTAATATTAGGTCACTTATTTGTTGGCTTTTTATTCTTTTAGTGGAAGAGCTCAATGCAATGCACTTTCCTCTCAGCACTGCCTTCATAGTGCCCTAGAGATATTGGTATGTTGTATTAGAGTTCTCATTCACCTCTAATTATTATTTTTATTTCCTCTCTGATTTCCACTGCTATCCTTTCATCATTCAGTGGCATGTTATTTAGTCTCCAAGTGTTGGAGTAGCTTCTACTTTTTAATTTTATCATTGATAACTAGTTTCATTCCATTATGATCTTATAGAATGCAGGGTGGTCTATTTTTTTTTTTTTTTGTATTTGCTAAGAGTTGCTTTGTGGCCTAACATATGGTCTATTTTGGAGAAAGATCCATGTGCTGCTGAGAAGAAAGTGTGTTCACTTGATCATGGATGAAATATTTTATATATGTTTGTTTAGTCTTATATTATTGATTATATCATTGAGTTCTATACTTTCTTTGATTAATTTTTGTTTGGAAGGTCTATCCAGTGGTGAGAGAGGTGTGTTAAAGTCATCCAGTATTATTGTATTGTGGTCTATTTGATTCTTGTATTTGAGAAGGGTTTGTTTGATATATGTAGATGCTCCATTGTTTGGGGCATATATATTTACAATTTTTATGTCTTCTTTGATGTACAATTCCCTTAAGCAACATGAAATATCTTCCTTTATCCCTTCTGACTAACTTTGGCTTGAAGTCCACTTTATCTGATATGAGGTTGGAAACTCCTGCTTGTTTGTGGGGTCCATGTGAGTGAGACGTTCTTTCCCACCCTTTCACTTTCACTCTGTGGATGTCTTTTCCTGTGAGATGAGTCTCTTGAAGGCAGCATATTACTGGGTCTTTCTTTCTTTTTTATTTTAATCCAGTCTTTTAATTGATGAGTTTAGGCCATTCACATTCAGGGTTATTATTGAAATATGATTTGTATCCCTGGTTATTTTGTTTTATTTTTGGTTTTTAACTTGACTTATTTTCTCCTTTGATTGATTTTTCCTTTAGTGTATTTGCTCCCTTTGCTGGTTTTCATTGTTTTTTAAAATTTCCTCCTCATGGAATACTTTGTTGAGAATGTTCTGTATTGCAGGCTTTCTAGTTGTGAATTCTTTTAATTTTTGTTTATCTTGGAAGGTTTTTATTTCATCTTCCAATCTGAAGCCTAGTTTTTCTGGATATAAAATTCTCAATTGGCATCCATTTTCTTTCAGAGCTTGATATATATTGTTCCAGGACCTTCTGGCATTGAGGGTCTGGGTTGAGAAATCAGCCAAAATCCAAATTTGCTTCCCCCTATATGTAATTTTGTTTTATTTTCTCTCACAGCCTTTAAAATTCAATCTTTATTTTGTATGCTAGGCATTTTCATTTTAATGTGCCTTGGTGAGGGTTTGTTGTAATTTTGGACATTTGGGGTCCTGTAAGCCTCTTATAGTTGATTTCCCATTTTATTCTTTAGATTTGAGAAATTTTCTCATATTATGTCATTGAAAAGATTGTACATTCCTTTGGTTTATATCTCCATGCCTTCGTGCATTTCAATAAATCTTAAATTTGATCTTTTTCTTTTCTTTCTTTCTTTTTTTTTACATTACTCATCTTTTCTTGCATGCTGTATACTTCCCCCAAGAGCCCTATCCATCTTTTTTTTTTTTTTTTTTTGGTACTGGAGATTGAATTCAGGGGCACTCGACCACTGAGCCACATCCTCAGCCCTATTTTGTGTTTTATGTAGAGACAGGGTCTCACTGAGTTGCTTAGCGCCTCGCCGTTGCTGAGGCTGGCTTTGAACTCACAATTCTCTTGTCTCAGCCTCCTGAAGTGCTGGGATTGGAGGCTTGTGCCACCGCACCCTGCTGAACCCTATCCATCTTAATCATACCAGTAGTTGCTTCACATTTCTGGTCTGACAATCCAGCATCCCCACCAACTCTAAGTCTGGTTCTGAGGCTTGCTAAGTCTCTACAAACTGTGGCGTTTTGCTTTTTTCTTTCTCTTTTTCTTTCTTTCTTTCTTTCTTTCTTTCTTTCTTTCTTTCTTTCTTCTTTCTTTCTTTCTTCTTTCTTTCTTTCTTTATCAGTGGTCTTTTCATGTTATCTCTTATTTCTTGGATATTCTGTTCATGGTTTCTTACCATCTTCTCTGTGCTGTCAATTTTATTTTCAAGAGTATATATTTTATCTTCATTGTCTAAAGTTCTGTATTCTAAGTGGTCTATTCTGTTTGTGATGCTTTCTATTGAATTTATAATTTGGTTTATTGATTCCTTCATTTTGAGGATTTGTTTTTTTTCACAATCTCTCTTTATTGAAGTGATCTTTCAACTCCTGTATTTTCTCTGTTTTTACTCCTTATTCTATCCTTTACTTTACAGATCAGCTTAACTATGTACATTATAAATTCTTTCTCTGACATTTCTTCTACTGTGTTGTCTATGGATTCTATTGTTGGAACATCTTGGCTTGTTTGAGGTGTTTTGTTCCCTTGTTTTTTCATGTTGTTTTTGTGTCTTCCAATCTAGTGGTATGGACTTGAGGCAATACAGTTTCTACCTTGTAATCTTATAGGGTCCCTGCAGGCTATCAATGCCTCACCTTTAAGGGGGAGACCAATATTAACAGCACCCAATGCAAACAATATACAACCTTAAACTTAATAGCTCCTATTCAGGCATCTACATTTTTTTCACAATAAACAGAAATGATGTGTTCAATTAACACTTACAAAATAAACAGTAAATTTGCTAAAAGGGTTTACCATTTCAAATGATGGACAAGGAGGGAACAGAAGTAGTATAGGATGTGATATTTATGAGGGAGAAGAAAAGAAGATAGTGGTAAAAATTTATAGTAAGAGCTAAGAAGGAATTAATAAAGATTGGCTGTAAGCATGAGAGAGGTGTGAAAGAGAATCCAGGGAGACAGATAAGTGAGTGAAAAAAAATATACATATTTAAAAAAAGAAAGAAAATAAACCAAATAAAACTATAAGAATACACAACCAAACTGTAATATACTATTCAGACTTTCCACTCTTCAGCAAATTGATGCATGAAAAATATTTGGATTCAAAGATGGAAGAGACATGAGGGAGAGGGGAAAGAAAGAAACAAGAAAAGAGTCTGAAAAATTGCTGATTGCTTCTGTTGGCTTTCAAAAATTTTCCCTTCTCTGCCAGTAGGTGGGGCTGTCTGAAGTTTGATAGTAGCTCCAGTCCAGTGGGTGCTCGGGTAGGCAAACAGACAGCAAGATGCCGTCAAGCCCTCTTCCAGTCTTCCTACCCTTTGTAGCCAGCTCCTTCTGTCCCCATGCACTTCAGGCTCACTGAGTTGGAGAGAGCCCGGTTTTCTCATTTCTCCAACCTGCGTCCCCACCCCCGGAACTGCCTCCAGTCTCTGGCTTTCTGCAGGCTTGTCAGGCCCAGCCTGGCCCACACAGACCCAGCTGCAATCTGATGGACCGGGACTTCCCCAAGCTTTGCCTTGTTGCAGACCCACGATCCGATCTCTTTGCTGTTCCAACTTGCAAAGAGACCACCAGGGATGCGCTCACACAAAGAAGTGATCCTGCAAAGAGGCCACCAGATGGCAGCCACTAGCCCACCCAGCAGAAAAATCTTTAATGCTACCAGACCTGCAGATACCCTGACAGTAGGTTACCAGGCCCTGGCCAGTGTTCTCAGACTGAGGCGACTGCAACCTGAGATGGCAGGAGTGGCTGCAGCAAACCTGCAGGCCCCTTGGCCCTGGACTCCCAGGCCCTGGCTGGTGTTCCAAGATGGCGGCAGCTGAGTGCAACCAAACCTGAGGGTTCCCTAACAATGAACTTCCAGGCAGCAATGGGCAGTGGACAGTTCACAGGCAGTCTGGTGTGATCTGCAGGCAAATGGCAGGCACTTGGTGGGTAGACATCAGGTGATGGGTGATGAGCAGGCTAAAGGTAGGTGATTGGTAGGCAAAACGCAGGCAAATGGACACCTAGCATTGGTCCTTGGCAGCAGTGGTCAGCCAGAGATCCAGACAAGGCTGGTAATCACTACAGACAAACAGTGCCAAAGAACAGAAAATCAGTGGGCAGCATGGGCTGTCTCGCAGAGAAACAGTATTTCCTCTGCTTGAGTCCTGGGTCACAGACAACAAGGAATGCAGCTTCCCTCTAGTTCACCATCTTGGATCCCTATACATTATTATTATTAATTAAATACAAGTTAGAACAAAGAAAGCTCCCTCTAACAACCTGTGTGACCTAGTGATTCCCTCAAAGACTCTACATTCTCCCAAGGACTGGCCAGGTCCCTGAAGGGAGGGAGTGATGGCCTTGAGATTAGTGAATGACTCTGAGTTCTCCTGAGTGAGCCAAACCCACCCAGAAGTCAGCCTTCTTTAGATGTTCCATCAAGGCATGAGAAGGTCATGGCAGGCACGTGGGCAGGGCAGATCTTTCACATTTTCCCATTTAGCCCATTATACATAGTGTTTAGTGTATTTAGCCCATTATACATAATGTTTCAAACTTTTCTGTCTTGGAAAAACAAAGCAATGGAGGCAAATAAACCAAGACATATCAAAAAGAATAAAATGAACTTCCAACCAAGATGAGAATAAGAGCATAAAGTAATCTTTAAATTCTCCTTCACTACATTCAGTTTGATGACCATTGGAATACAGGCAATTCAGAAAGATAAAAGAAAAAGTTCAAAGCACATTTTTTGGCTTCTAAAATAGATAATTTTAAATGCTCATGGCATATTGTATTCCTCTATGAGTCAGCAGTACGACGTTATGTGAGATGATTTTCCCACCTAAGAATACATGTGGTTTGGGCCGTCTTGTGTAGGGTTTCTTTTTTGGAGAACGAATACTCGTTGAAGCTAACCACTCAAATTTTTCCTTCAGGGGGAAGATGGAGATCTTATGAGAGGCTGGGGTACTGCTCAGGTTGTGCTTTCTAGAAATGGGGTTCCTCCAGGAGGATGGCTTTTACTGGGCATCTGCTGTGTGTGTGTGGGGAGGGGGTTGTGTGCTCAACCCAAGATCTCTGTAGAGTCTGATTCAAAGTTTTCAAATTAGAGGGAATTAAAGGGAAAGGTCATCATGATGGTGAAGAGGACACTGAGAGGAGTGATGTACAGGGCAGAACGCTGTGTTCTGCTGCTTCCTGACCTTGACTCTATGCAAAAAGCACTGGCTGAACTCAGCTTTTCAGGAAGCCCATTGTCCCACCTAGTACCTGAAAAGTGTCTTTTAATTTACGAAGTGGTGATGGCAATAAAGGAGTCAGTGGGGAAGGGCCATCTGGTATGATGCAGGGAGATGCCACCTGCTTCAGTCAGCTTTTTTGACTCTATGACCTAAAGACCTGACAAGAACAATTAGAGGAGGCAACATTTATTTTGGCTCATGGTTTCAAAGATCTCAGTTCACAGATGGCCAATTCCATAGCTCAGGGACTAAGGTCAGGCAGAACATCATGGCAGAAGGGCATGGTGGAGTAAGGTAGCTCAGGACAGCCACCAGGAAGAACAGAGAGAGAGAGAGAGAGAGAGAGAGAGAGAGAGAGAGAGAGGGCTGTGCTCAGCTCAGCAAGGACAAAATATATAATCCAAAGGTACGCCCCCAGTGGCCTACCTCCTACAGTCATACCCTACCTGCCTATAGTTATGACCCAGTTAATTCATATCAATGGATTAATTAGGATACAATGCTCAGTCTAACCATTTCAACTCTGGACATTCTTGCACTGTCTCACACATGAGTTTCTCCCCAGAAAAGAAGCTCTAAACCACACCACCACCTGAACAGCATCTATTCTCAATGCTCAAGCTCCACTCAAGGCAAAAGGTGGGCTGCTTCACAGATATCCCCAGAGTCTAAGGAGCTTAACTTGGGGACTCACTGGGGAGGGGCTTTTAATAGTTGAGCATGGAAAAAAATGAGTAAAAGCCTTTCATTAATATTGAGTTTAATGCAGTGAGGCTTTTTCCCTCTCCCTAAATGAAACTTGGAAGGATCAAACAAGTTACTTGTTTTTGGATGAATTCCTTTGAGATCCAAAAGAATATGGTCAGTGCATTGAAGCTTGCTCTCTGAGAGATTAACTCTGCTCAGTTTTCAATCACTGTACCTTTACTTGTTCAATATTTCCTCCCTTTCTAGACAATCTATTTTTATTACATTTAAATTATGATGGAAATAATTCATTACTAAACTAAAATACCAGCTGTTATAAAACATGGGATTGTAGCTCATGACAAACAAGTGATTACACAACTTTCCTAGAGCTTAGCCTCCAAGTGGATCTCTGTTTATACCTTCTGTGTTTATACCTTATGTGTTTCTGTGGAAGAGTCACAGGTTCATAAAGCTCTTTGAAGGAGGTTAACTAAGAGATTTTGAAACTCATTTATTCTTCTGCTCAATTGTATGTAAGTAAAAATTAAGCTTAATTAAGAGAAATTAATAACAATAACATTTAGTTGTAAAGATATGTTTTCTTATTCATCTAGCAAAACATTAAAAATAACCTCAATGTCCAACAAGTGGATGAATTACCATTAAACTGAATATACTAACAAATAGTATTTCAAACAAAATGAAAGGTATGAACCACTAACAGCAGTTAAAAACTAATGACATAGTCATATATTTATTAATATGGAATATTACTCATAAAGCGAATAAAATAAGTTACAAAATGGGGTTTACCAATAATTTTATTTTGGTAAAAATAGGAAATCAAAGTATAATAAAAATACCTAGAATTTCTCAGGTATTTCTATACATCCGAAATTGTTCCAAAGGGTTGATTTTTTGGGGAGGAGGGGGGCTCTAGGAATCATGCATTTCCACTACTCCCAAGAAACAGTGTGGTAATTGGATAATCTGGGAGCTTCATGAAGAAAGGGGAATCTTCTATTTTATTATTCTACTTATTAGCACAAAGCTGATTCATTTGCATGCACAATGAGATTTAGGATTCTCAACAAAATGAAAACCAGACTTCAGGCAAAATGAACAGATCAAGTCTCTTTAGCAGCCAATTTTCAGAAGTAGTGTCCCTCAACTGACCTTTGCGCTGTGTGCATAGATGTGCTTACCTACATACTGTATAGCCCTTTCACTCACCCAGTGAAACAGAGGTACCATTACAATTTTCATTTAGATAAGTGATTATGTTAGAATTGGAGCCCAAGAACACACCTACACACACACATACATATACATCACATTTGTACCATTATCAAAATTTATGTGGTTAAGAGCCAGTGCCTCAATCTTGGTACACATTTCAGATTATTTCCTTAGAAAAATTTCAAAGTAGATTTTTAGAAACATTGTTTCTTTCTATATATTGCCAAATGACCACCCAGAAATATTACATTTATCCATCCTTCTCCTCACTACTTGTTGCCCTGACTTGAGATCCCATGGCAGAAGGTGGGGTGCTCTCTCACTGAGGTTTGTAGCCTGGAGCTCTGATCATGACCCTGACTGGGGAGGGACGAGGCAGAGCAGCAACAGGTTTATTCTCTAGTTTGGGCTTTAGGTGGCATTTCTGGTGTTCTCATGTAGAACAATGGTGAATTGGTTGTCAAGCAGGAAAGCCGGCATCTTCCTTAGGGTCTGAAACTCAAATGCTTAGCCTGGTGCTTTGACAACCAGTGCAACACGGAGAATGGGAGGTGCTCCCCCTCAGCATCCTGAGGATATGAGTACAAAGGCCAGGCCAGAGGAGGAAAGAGGTGATGTCTACTATGGCTGATGTTTTCAGTTTGACCTAGACTTCCCAAGCTACTAAGAGCAATAATTCTTAGAGTCAAAACAACCAAACAAAAAAACAAAGCCTACCTATTCAACAGGTTCTACACTTTTGCTGTTATCATACAAAAGATCACAAAATTGCAGTACGAACTGTAAGCTGTTACACAATGCATGCAACCATCCTCTTCTTGCTATTTCTATTTCATATTCCATAGCTATTGAACTGAAACTTTTCTCTGCTATTCATTCATTTATTCACCCAACCATGCTTATTTACTTTCAAGCACATAAGAGATCTGTGATCCATAAAGACCACTGAGCATCTGTCTTCTGATAAAGACAAAAGCCTAAAGATGAAATTTAAATAGCAGCTGCAGGTGTGATCACAGAAAGGCAGAAAGGGCCAATTAGTGAAGAGGGACAGTTTTTCCTGAGTAAATGAGGGACAGCTTCATAAGAAAAGAGAATATTTATTCCCACTCTTGGGAGAATTAGAGTTTTCCAGTGGGCCCCAGGATGACACATCAGGGAGCAGGAAGAGTGTGGGAAGATGGAGACAACACCTGTCAGGCATGACTGAGTCAGGGTATGCTGAGACTTGTAGCTGAACAGGTATGTAGGGCAAGGCCATTAAGGTCCTCTAGGACCATGCTTCAAAGTGTGGATTTCACTCCAGCAGTGAATTAGATGGAGACTCTCTCCCAGGAGTTTATTTTTTTATTGATTCCTGAGCAAGTGTAGTTTGTTTAAGCTCTTTCAGAACATTTTAGGGTACAGCACTGTTTAAAGTCTCCAATGGTTAACAGGGAACAATGGACAAGGGTTAGCAATGGCATTAAAAAAACCTTATTTTAAGAAAATAACTCTGGGGCATGCCAAGGTTCAATTGGGAGTGGAGGATCCTAAACCCCAATATTAGTTAGTTGCCATAGTCTGAGTGACAATGCTGGTGGCCTTAGCTAGCTCTGGGAAAATGAGGATCTGGAGGGAGAATAATTAAAAAGCCAAATTGAAAGCAGCTCAAAAGAGGATTGAATATGTACCTTGGTCATTAGTGGGGTGATCAGGACTGGGAGAAAAGATTTGGGAAATAGAGATGGCTATGATATTTGAATTTTGAAGAGGTTGGCAGCAGTTAAAGAGGAAGTGTGAAGAAAGAAGAAAATAGATACCAATGCTAAGGCGACCAACATTTAAAAGAAGAAAAAAGGAAAAGAAGCCGTTTTTGAAAAGTGAGCACTAAGAGGAGGAGGAAAAAAATTAGAGAAGAATAAAGAATTAGAAGAAATGGGAGAAAGGGTTCATGAAGAAGGGCAATGGAAATACACTGCTGTGACTGGATGCCACAGCAAACCCCTCTTCCAGGCCCCAGTTCTCCTCCCAGCTTCTCCTATTCCAGAGCCCTGGGTGGAGAGAGTTCCAGATGTGGATTTCTCCCATTAGAAATGCTGCCTCCTGGACTTTTCACCTCAGTCCAAGGTGATGTCTCTTCTTTATGCCTCTATTTTGGTTGGACATCTCTATTTCACTTTCTATACGTAGTCAGAATTCCTCCTCTACCTCACTCCATATTTTTCAGTTTATACCTGGGATGAATAAATCCCTTTTTCAATGGGCTTGTCTCAATCATTTACTCTACATGTCTAAAAATGCACTGTGAAGCAGAGAAATGTAGCCATACTGCATGTTATGGACCCCTGTAAATGCCCAACAGACTGTTCAAGGGCAGGCTATCAGAGACCAATGGAACAGCCCTGCTCCCTGTTCTGGAACATTGAGGCCAAATCCAAAAATACCTAGATTTCATGATACAGACTCAAGAGAACATGAACATCATGTGACTGAGGTTTTCAAGGGGTCTACAAAGCTTGCTTCTCATGTTCCTTTCTACCAGCAGTAGATTGATGGTGGTTACACCTTTTGCAAATGGAGACTAGCCCCTCTTGGAATGATATAGGAATCCTGAGGGTGCCTCACACTGGAGTTTTCTCACTTTTTCAGGGAATAAGAGCAACTAAACCAGTTCAACACTAAGAGTAGAACAAATTGGCTTTCAATCCTGATTCAAAAAAGAGCCAGAGAGTCTGTTGTAAACCTGTCACCCCATAAGACCACATCTTTTGTAAATGTGCTGCCTTCTCTGGTCTAGTAATGTTCTCTTTGAATGTGAGACATGTGGACAGCTCACGTTCATGTTGCCAGTACTTGGTCCAGCTGTTAGCCAAAGAGCAGGGTCAATGCCTAAGGAAAGCTAGTTCTACATTGTGGTGAGACTGGGCAAGGGGAAGAACTATTTTAGCCTCACATATATCCTAGCTAAGCTATGGAATAATCTCCAAGTGTGTGAGATGTGAGGACCAGAAGATGTTTTAGGATGTCAGTCTGTCTTCCCAGCTAGCACCAAATATCATTGCTCACAATTATTGTATCCAGATGGCATGCAGCAAGGAAAGGCACAGTTTTAGAATTTAAAGTAATATTTTGTTTTTAATAATTTCAGGGCATTCAGTGTGAATAATAAAATTGAATTGCAGTCCTAGAGTTCAAGTGACTGACAGAATTCATTAAAAGTCAAATTTTATATTAATTGCAACCTAATATGTTAGCCTATAATTGCTTCATGAATGATACCAGAAGACATGATACTCCTGTATCAAATATAGAGGACTTTATTACTCAGCATGAAGCAAACATATGAATTTCATGTTGGCTTGTATTGAACCTTCATCTCTTCAAGTTTCATAGGCCAACACACAAGTAGAAGGACAGGTCTAGAAGATGCCTGTCCTTGAATGGGGTTGGGTACCAGGGGTAAAACACTGAGCTTGAGGAATCTATTTAATTTATATGGAGCAGTTAGCAAGCCCACTCTTTGTGTGAGGGAGAGGGGTAAGATTATATTATTAACTCATCCTTCCTTATTGCTCATTATAAGCACATTTCTTAGAAATGGGCCAGGATTCTTGGTACATACAGCAAGAACAAGCAGAAATCCTCAGGGACAATGGTGGATAGTCTCCTCCAACAACAGCTGTTTGTAAAGGATGTTGATACAATATTTTGAAAGAGATCATGTTATTCATTGAGTTAAATGTTCAAAATATATAATGCTGTCTGTCATACATTTGCTTAGGGTAATAATCACAAAATATAAATTTAGTTGAGATTTGTAAAATACTTGCGTATGAGGTGTACAATTCTGTTAATTATTGAGGAGTTAATTTTCTCTTGAAGGTTCTAATGCCTACACAAAATCCTGAATGTGATATTGGGGGATTTCCAGTGACTCTGTAAGTGACATGTCATCTTCCAATATTGGTCTTGTAACATGTGCTCTTAAAAATAGATTAATACTCCTGCTTCCATTCTTCAGTTGCCCATGAAATATAACCAAGTACACCTTAATCAGTGACCTTATGCATAGGACCACCTGAATGATGAAAGATAATTTTACAAAGGTGGGATAGTTCTGAAGCTCTCAGCCATAATTAATAGCTTGGGTATTTTATTTGTTTGTAGGTGTGTATAACTGAAAAAACTTGCCACTGCATGTATAATGAATTTAGGGTACCGCCTGATAGAACATGTCTACTGACTCAGCATTGGAATAGGTCTTACCAATGGACTAACTTCCTTTATCATTGTAGAATTTACCTACAGAAATTCATCACCCTTATTCATATAGAAAGCATTGCAACTAGGGCCTCCTCAGTTACTGGATCCCTATACCATTGATCCTCTCCACCACACTGGATCCTGGAAGTAGTAGGAAGATGAAAGACTTCTCAAGAGTGTTGATAATGTATCTTTGACCATGTCAGTAGACTGAGATAGTTTTTGATGACGAAAGCCTGGTTCCAGTAAAGCTCAGGGCCTCTCATTTTTGAAGATGTAATAATCATAAAGGGCCAAAGAAATGATCAACATTCTATTCCTCACCATACAAATGCTCTTGAATGCTCCAGAATGTTTCAGAACTGCTTTCTAGAAGATGAAACACAGAAGTCTCCAAATGGGATTTTATTGGGTTCAATTGATCTTACTGCCTGTGGTCTACATTTGGCCAGTTGTATAGTCATACAATCCTTAGCTAACAGTGCAGTAAAACAAACAAACCATACGCATGACAAGAGATTACCTTAAGGACCTCTCTCTTCTCCTTTACCCTTTTCTCTTCCAATGCTCTTCACATTTTAGTTATTCCCATGCTATGGTTTCTAGATCACTGATTTTTTTTTTCTTTTCCTCAAGTTTTGGTATTTACTTCACTTCCCATCTTAGGTTTGTCTACTCTCTGGATTTCATGTGGGGTTTGTTTTTTCAGTGGTTGTCAGCTTCACTTTCATCCCTCACTGGTCACCTGGTCCTTCTATATTTAGGTGTGGAAGATTGGCCAGGTGGGAAGGAGTTTTGTTAATAAGAGAAGTAGATAATTATGTCCTTTGGGATTCAGAAGTAGGAGAATTTTTTTTTTTTTTTTTTTTTTTTTAGGTAGAGGTCAAGGAAATACTTGTAGAGGAGAAAGCATCTGCCTAGATCCTTGAAACAGTTTGCATTTTGGAATAGGAAGACATTGGGACAATTTGTGCCAACCACAGTAGAAAGGCTCACTAGCGGTTCTCTGATAGGCACCACGAGAAAGGGTAAAAAGTTCACTTTTAAAGGAATTAAACACACACATGTGTTCTGGGCACTGAATTTTCAGATGTTGCTTTTCTTAAAATGTGCATATAATTTCTCACTTTTGGAACATTTCTTGCTTTTTCCAATGATAATGCTGGTTACCACTTTGAAAGCTCAGTGTTATATAGAGGAACACATGCATTATACCATCACAACCCCTGACTCTTCTATAGTAAATTCATCTTTATGGTGTCTCCAGTAAATTTATCTAGACAGCAGGGTATTATTTTCCATTTCTTCTGCATCATTTTGAAATCTTCTGAAAGTGACTTCTTCAAAGTTCACTATTTCTTCTCTTGCGTTTTGCACATATCCTTAGAAACATCACAGAATTAATAATTTTGTGGTCACTGAACCATAGACACTCACCCCTTGTATATTTGTTTTCATCATCCTTTGTTTCTTAGGAATAAAGCTAGTAAATAAATCAAGATATCAGAGTTCTTTGGAGGTTCACTGTGGCTCAACACTCTTTAAAGAATATGTCCTGCTGTTTACTTGTTCAGAATGTACTTGATGATTCTCTGGGAATTCACTGTCCATTACCATGTTGGAACATTGCACTGTTGAAAAATCCATTCCTTAGGGACATAAACTCATCTGGGAGAATTTCTTCAACTGTTTTTTCTCATTAGTCTTGAACTTGCCAGCAGCTGCCTCGGAGAAAGCTTTAAATGATGTCTATTTAACAGCAGTGATCTTTTCATTTAGTCAAAAACTTCCAATGGCTGCTGACAGGATTAACTGCAATAAAAAGTAGGGTAAAGAGATAGATTAGAAAACACAAGGCTGCAGAATTCAGTGAATATATTTAAACATAATATATGACATAAATGAAGATTGAACCATAAAGTTGACAATTTTTATGTTGCATAATAGCTTTATTTTCCAAGCATAAACTTCATCATGCAATTAATTTTATTGAAAATTCTTTTATTAAATATTTAACAAATTTTAACTGTCTATGGTATACTAAATACCCAGGACACAACATAAATGATCAGACTGTGGCTCAGAGGGTCTTTCTGATTATAACAAAATAGCAAGACTTAGGCATATGTGCCAAATAAAGATATGCATCCAGATGTTTCCACCAGCTGTGAGGGTTCTCCATGCCTATGTGCATGCTAAGATAGGCATGCCTACTGAAAGGGGGTCAATTACTGGAAACAGCACTGAGGTGGCTAAACACAGGCAGCCAAATGTAATCAGGGTCAATGAAATGAGGATGTGGGGCCAAGTCAGTTAAAGAGAATGTGAGATAACATCAAAATGGTACCAAACAGTCCTTATGAAAATGTAAGAGGATGCAGTTGAAGGTATAGCATTTGAAAATACATATGAAATACACAGGGATTGAACCATGAAGCTGAAAATTCTTATGTTGTACAACATTCTTATGCTCCATAGTATCATTTTCATTGCTGTGCAATCTTCCATTTACAGATGCTGGGCAGTTATAAAACAGAGTTAGTTAATGTGTGAGAAAATGAGGGAAGAATAAAAAAAATTCATCCAAGTCTGCCAAGGGGAATCAACATACGATAAATTGCATCTTAAAAGATGAGTCATAGTCTGTTATAGTTTGTATGTGAGGTATCCCCCAAAAGCTCACGTGTGAGACAATGAAAGAAGGTTTAGAGGAGAAATGATTGAGTTATGAAAGCCTTAACCCAGTCAGTGAATGAATCCTGATGGGATTAACTGACTGGGTTAATGCTTTATTAACTAACTTAATTAATTAAGCTGAATGTTTGAAGCTGGAAGGAAATACAACCGGTATGGTAAGTGCCATTTCCATTTCCTACACTTTTTTCAACTGATAGACCCTTTTTAATGCCTTAAGTAAAGAGCAATAAACTTTGTGAAAATTTTGTAGGAGTATATAAATACACATCTGGTCAAATATATTGGAAATAATCTATCTGTAATAGCTGAGGTACATGCTGTGGTTTGGATGTGGTTTGAGGATGTCCCCCAAAGGTTCATGTATTGAAGTTTGGTCTTTGGTGTACTGGTATTGGAGGGTGGTGTAGAACTTTAAGACGTGGAGCCTAGTGAGAAATAATTTAGGTCACTGAGGGTGTTTCCCTTGGAAGGAATTGGTGTTGCTCTTATGGGGCCCTGATTAGTTCTCATGAGAAAGTTTTTATAAAAGAGCAAGCTTGGTGCCTCCTTACTCTCTCTTGGGCTTCCTGGGCAGCCATGTGATCTCCCTCTATTGCACATATTCCAGCCATGATGCCATCTGCCATGATGTTATATAGTCAGTAGAGCCCTCACCAAGGCTGAAACCATGCTATTTTTACTATCATCCTCCAAAACTATGAGCAAAATAAACTCCTTTCCTTCACACGTCACCCAGCCTCATGTGTTTTGTGGCAGTCACAGAAAACAAACTAATATGGTATAGTTATACAGGAGTAGGAAAAAATATTTAATTCAGAGAAGAAACTTGCATAAAGGCAAGGAGACTGGGAAATGTAGACTGCTTCAGTGGACTGGAGACGATAAAGGAAAGATAAAACTTAGTCATCAGGGAAAGATTTTGGGAGAACAAAGCCCCTTTGCACTAGGTTGAGGTGATCTGTGTGTATTTTGCCAGTAATGGGAAACACTAAGGAACTTAACGTGTGTATGTATATATGGTGAAAGTAGAGATGGCATCAGCTAATTACAGTTAAAGTATGCTGCATTTTTTTCAAAATTTTATGTTAAATGCAAAATGTCTACAGAAATAAAATGATAGAAATATTCCCACAATTAGTCAAGAAATGCACCATTGTTATTAATGTGTGATTAACTGAAAACAAAATGAAGAAATGAATAAATGTATGAGCCTGTGGAACACTGATATTTGGCATCAGGGCTAATTTGTTAATTAATTTTCTTAAATAATAGTCCCCTCACAAAAGATGTGTTTATTTAGCCTATGGGGATCTTGGGAGTGCTAAATTAGATATTATATATAAAGTACTTAGGAATAGTGACTTTTCAGATTATGAAGTCATCAGTCAATGGTAATTATTATCATTGATGCCTATACTATAGTTATAAGAATGTAGTTATAATAATTGTAATTATTTTAGGAATCTTTCTCAATGCATCCATAGTTGATAATGAACAAAAACCTTTTGGTAACTATGGTTACAAAACTACAATATTCACTGGCATATACCTCAGAGAATATCTTCAAATTGAAAATGAGACTATGTTAAAGTTGGGTTAATGGAACCACTCAAAGTTACCTTAGATTCTGTCTCAGGAAATGGAAATTAAATCTGACAGTTTGTGAGTGACTTTAATGTCATCATCTCTGTTGCATATTTTGAGGATCATTTGAATAATTCAAAAATAATTTACTGAATCCTAGAATATATGTTGTACCTGTGATACATGGTATAAAATCTGATTTCACCCTTCAGCAGTTGGTATGAGATGGATGTAAATGTTAAAAATTAAAATAGAATGGTGAAAAAGACACATAGAATCCCTATTCTCATAAGACTTACAATCCAAAAAGAGCCACCAACAACTTAATAATTTTGAGCATATGACTTTTTGAAGGAAAACTGACAGGCACTATGTGTGAAGTGGGTTTGATGTACATCAGTTACCAATTGTAGGGGAGGATTCCTGCTACATGGAGGATAGTAAAGATTATCTCAATGCCAACCACCAACAATAAGTATCCAAACATTTCCACCCCCTGCATTGCAAGCTGCAAATTTCTACAACTTTCAGGAGTCTGGTGAGATAGATCATTCATATAACAAGTGCGGCAACTTTACTGCTTAGAGATACATAGCAAAAGGCAAGACATGCCCTACTTTGTGGTGACCCAGTCTGCCACAGCTCAGGTCTATTGTCCAGGGCAGGTAGAACCTTATCTTCATGTGCCCCACATCTCATCACAGTGGAGGGACCCCAGATACACGTACACTGGAGTTTATACTCAGGGGACACTGGATGCATTGGGCTAATGCATTTGGCTGTAGGAGGAATGGGAACCACCCTCAGGCTTCTATGGTCATTTCCTCCTTGTCTAGGGATGTTGTATTCTCAGCATGTTTTGAGAGCAAGTGCAAAAGAAGGAAGAGCTGCATTGGCCACAGTCATTCAGGGGCTTGTCCTACACTATGAGAGAAGTGGGACTTGAGCTATGCTAGGTGATGAGGTAAGGCTGCCTAGAGGGAAGGGAATGAAAGCTGAGACTGAGGGCTGAGGACTTAGCCATGGTAGAGTGGTGAGGTGGGTCCATCAGCAGAGAGGGGCATAGTCTGAGCAAGGGAACAGTGAGACAATGGGCTTTCGTAAGAAACTAAGATAGATTATTATGTTGAAAAGCAATGACTGCTAGATAAAAGGCTGGGGAACCCCATGCAGGGTCTGATTTTGAATACAGTCTGAAATATACTGAAACTGAAGGAGAGTCTCTTTGCAGTATCAAATTGGGCCACAAAAATCACAACTGCATTTCAGTCATAGTGCTTTAGAGCTATCCAGTAGCTAGAAGCTGGATGAGGACATTGCTATTGCTTTGTTGAGGTTGTTTCTACGGTAATTATCTGGCTGCCAATGTGAAATGCTATATAGTTGCCCCTTGGTAGCCATGGGGAATTGGTTCCAGGACCCTGAAGATAACTTGTGAATGTTTAAGTCCTTAAAGAAAATCATATAATATTTGCATAAAACCTACATACAACTTCTTGTGTACTTTCAGTAATCTATGGATTACTTATATAATACCTAATGTGACATAAATGTTATGTAAATATTTGTTATACTATAGTGTTTAGAAAACAGTAAAAGAAAATATTCTGTAATACTTATTAAAGATGCAGGTTTTCTAATATTTTTGTTCCATAGTTGATTGAACCTGTGGATGTAGATCTCTTGGATTTTTAGAGCTGACTGCATCCTCAAAGCTAATGAATATCACTTGGATTTGAAACTGCTGGTGGCATTGGCAAAGGATGTGCCAATCAAGACTAACACCATAAAGGCCCATGAGATATTTGCCCCTTACTTAGGTTACTACGCTGATACTTTCATTCAGGTTTCCTTTATTTGTTAACAAGTATTTCTTGGGTGCTTGCCATGTGCCAGTCCTTGTGCTTAGAACTGGGATGATGAAGTCTTAGATCTCAAGAGGAGGCCAGTCTATTGGGAAAACAGAGATTACACATCAATGGCAATACCATGTTTCCTTCACACAGGAAAGTGGGACATACTAACAAAGTGGGACATACTAATAAAGGGGATGCTGTCTGAAGAGACAATCATTCACTTGAGCCAGTTTTGAGGGATCAATAGGAGATATATAAAAGAGAAGATCAATGACAACTGAAATTTCTGCTTTCATGCAACTCTAAACTCACGTTTTATGGAAAGGCAATGTTTAAATCTGAAAAAAAAAAACAGTATGACAGAATATCTTCTAAAAATTTAACTAGAATCCTTTGCTGAATACTAACTTTTACAGTAGATATAAGAATATTGATCAAATGTGTATCATTGATTAAGACAATAGATAGACTTCAAGAAGGAAGGTTTAAAGTGTTTACAAAAAGAGCTGAAAGAAAGTCCTCTAACTCAGTATTTCTGACTGTGCTAACTGTGGAGAGAATTGCAGGGGGCTTATGTTTACTCATTTACTGGAATCTTCCTGAAACTTCCTTCAAAAAGAAGAACTAAATGTAGCAGGAATTATTGTTCAAGTTTTGAAAATGGTTTTTTTTACTAGTTTAAATAGATTTTGATATTTTCCCAGGAAGCCTGATTAAACCAGCCAAAGTCCATGCTGGAGAAGGCTGCAGCTAGTAATATTCTGCCCCTTTTCTTCTGTATGTACAGGAATCATCAGGATTTAGGAGGAATCTGAGACCTAGATCTTTTGAAAGTTGATAAGAACAAAAGCAAGCTCTCCCATCATAAAAATAATAAAAGTTAATGCAAAATTTAAATTGGCTGAAGCCAAACAATTCCTCCATGTTTAGGGACCAGATGGATGTCTGCTATGATGTGAATAATAAATGACTATGAACTATCTGAGCACATCGTAATCTCCTTTATGCTTCAAAAGAGTCAAAGGCATGAAAGATACGAGAAGCTCAACAAACTAGTTACATGAAATGGTTAAAGATGTGATTCGTACAAATCCTTCTGATTGTCATGTATTGGGACAATGGGTGAAATTTGGATGTGACCTCATTTTTAGATGGTAGTGATGCCTCACTGTAATTTCCTGATTTTGATATCCATAATTGTGGTTATATAGAAAAATATTTTGTATGGCATATACACTAATACATTTGGGAATTATTCCCAAATGACTCAGAAAAAAATTGTATTGTTCTTACAATTTATTTTTTGTGATAAATTTTAGATCATTTCAAAATGTTTTTGGAAAAAATTTTAGGTCTCTGAATAAATTCCTGCACATTCTGAACATTTTCCTATGTTCAGAGAGAAGTAAATACCACTGATCTTTATTATACAATAGGTTAGAAATGCAATAATAAGCAGGTCATTAAGAAATCTAACAAAATTAGAAAATCTCCAATAAACTTTAGAAATATACAATATTATAAATGGGAGTATATTTACTGATGAAAGTTATAGAAGAACATAAAAAATTTATGCCAATTATTTGAAAACAATTGTATATTTATAGTAAGCAATTAATGAGCAAGCCTGCCTCAAGAAAACATTAGCCAGTCTAGAAAATGAAATCAACAGTGTAGCACTTTGACACAAAGATTATTTCTATTACTTTTGACTTCACAACATTCAGAGAAAAGATAAGTGCTGTCGTGTATCTTAGGATTTGGAAGGGTAGACAGGACATGCAAATCCTCATGTTCTACCAAGAGGACAGGAAAGTCAGGAAACAGGTGCTGCTCCCAAAATTTTCCAGTGAACTCATCTTTCTTTTTTGGGGGGGGCAGGGGTACTGGTGATTGAACTTAGGGATACTCTGTTACTGAGCGACATCTCCAGCCCTATTTTGCATTTTATTTAGAGACAGGGTCACATTGAGTTGCTGAGTGCCTTGTTTTTGCTGAAGCTGGCTTTGAACTCATGATCCTCCTGCTTCATCCTCCTGAGCCACTGGGATTACAGACATGCACAACCACTCCCAGCTGAACCCATCTTCCAATGGGCAAAATTATTGAGAAACATGTCCGATGATCCTTTATGACATTGAATAAGGAGAAATAGTTCTTCAAATCTCTGTATTTTATTTTCAACTTCGGTGAGAAAAAGAAAATCTTTTGGAAGGGAGAGATCAAACATGACTATGAAGGAAGAGTTACTTAGGAGACACACTGACTTTTTGTTAGAGGCAAAGATGCAAATCCAAGTTTTCATAACTGACCTGAGTTATTCTCTAGGTACAAATAGGGAAGAGAGAACCAGTTGCTTTTAATACTCAGTATCACTCTTGAGACTGAGAAAATTTGTATCAAGGACTAGTGGAGACTGGTGGGTCGGCAGGACTCACAGATACTGTGTCAGTCAGTCTTAGGAAAAGACAGAAACTGTGGTTTGTGAAAATATATGGAAAGAAGCCAGAAAACAGAAATCTATGGGACTAAGAACCAATTATGTCACCCAGATTCCTTTCCTTTAATGATACACTTAGAAAGCTGGTGAGCCAGCTGGGCATGGTGGCGCACACCTGTAATCCCAGCACTTTGGGAGGTTGAGACAGGAGAATTGTGAGTTCAAAGCCAGCCTCAGCCATGGTGAGGCGCTAAGCAACTCAGTGAGACCCTGTCTCTACATAAAATACAAAATAGGGCTGGGGATGTGGCTCAGTGGTTGAGAGCCCAGAGTTCAATCCTCAGTACCAAAAAAAGAAAAAGCTGGTGAGCCATGATTGCTTTTCATACTATAAATTCCTAGACTTTAAGAAGACATAACTGTGGGATATGCATGTGGATAGGACAAAGAAATGGTGAAATGTGAGCTGGTTGTGAGAAATAGAAAGTGCGATGGTCTGTTTTCAAAATATAGTAATTAGTCTTAATTGGGATTTAAGATCCAATTGTAGCCATTTTAACTTGAGCCCTTCCCTTTGCCAGTCCCAATTTTAAAACTGGCTAATCACCTACATTGTAACTCCAAACTCCTCCTATCAGGGTAAGGGGCAGTGCTGTGTTAGGGGTAAAAGCAAGACCCAGGGGTACTTTTTTAGCCAGTTTTGGTACCATGCCCTTCCAGCAGAAGTAGTTTGCCTTGCCAAGCTACCTCCAGGCACATGTTTGATTTCTTTTGGCATCCCGTATTTCTAACACTGGTTAACCCTAAAAAGGTGAAGACTTACATAGCCAATAATGCATTGAATTACTGACAACAACGCATTGATATGTGTGATCCAGATCTCTAGAGGAATCAGGTCATGTACTTGGCCTGGTCCTATCCAAGATGTTTTCAAAATATCTAAACATCCTCTGCACTGCATGTAAGGCTCTAAAGTGTCTACAGAGCAAATCCAAACAAACTGGCCCAGTATGAAGGCTCTACATGACTGGCAAACTGCTTGCCTTAGAACCCCTTTTTCAGACTCACTGAGCATGCCCAACAAAACATGTAAAGGTTTGAGCTTACCTTCTCATTCAAGTATCTTCTCTACAATTACTCTGTTTAAAAAAGATTATTTTCCTCCCCTGCCTGTGAAAGGAAATGCCATAAAAGTGAGTGTATTGAGAAGAAGACAGATTTCTGAATCCAGAAAGGTCTGTTTTCTTATCTTGCTTATTTGCCTGAGACTAGGGATATGAATGAACTTCTTTCAACCTCTGAGCCTCACTTTAGAATGTATATGGAGTGTTTCTAATTCAGACAGTTGTTCAGAGGACCAAATTGGATCAGTAGTAACTAATCACATGTGTGCAGCAGGTGGTAAATGTCTTACGAACATAAACTGCTACATTGTCAATGCCATTGCCATTATTAACCCTGTGACCGGATTGCATTGTCCTTAGTAGTCTGGGCTTTGGCTATAGGGAGTATATGATGGTTTAAATATTAGTTGTCCCCCAAAAAGCTCATGTGTGAGACAATGCCAGAAAGTTCTGAAGTGAAATCATTGGGTTATGAGAGCCTTAACCTAATCAGTGTGTTAATCCCTTGATAGAGATCAACTGGGTGGTAACTGTTAGCAGGTATGATGTGGCTGGAGGAGGTAGGTCATGAGGAGGAAGGTCATCATGCCTTTGGATCATATTTTGTGAGCTGTTTAGTTTCTCTAATTCCTGGTGTGATGTTCTGAGCCACTTTCTTCTACTATACTTTTCCATCATGATATTCTTACCTGGCACCCAAAAGGAATGAAGCCAGCCATCTATGGACTGAGACCTCTGAAACTGTGAGCCCCAGAATAAACTTTTCCTCCTCTAATTGTAGTTCTTATCAAGTGTTTTGGTTAGAGCAGTGAAAAAGCTCATAGTGACTAATACAGACTAGCAGGGCCACTTTGGAGAGTGTCTTTAAACTCTCTGTGATTTAGTTTCCTTACTTAGAATATCAGAATGTTATGGGATAACATAGGAGTTAATGAGATAATGCACATAAAAATAGCATGTGGTAAATAATAAATGTCTAGTGTTTTTTTTTCTTTTTCTTTTACTTGTTGCATCAGGCTGTCATAACAAGATGCCCTAGACCTGTGGTTTAAACTATATAATTTTATTTTGCACAGTTTTGGAGGCTCAGAAGTTCAAGTTAAAGGTGCTGGTAAGGTATGTTTCATCTCAAGGCCTCTTATTCTGACTTAGGGTTGTGTGCTTTCATGACTTCTTCTTTGTGGATACCAAGGAGACACAGGGAGCCTTCTGATGTTTCTTACTATGAGGGCACTAATTCCATCCAACTATGACTCTACCTATGGTCCCTTTTAACCTTAATTTCTTTATAAAGTCCCTGCTTCCCAGTACAGTCACACTGGGGGTTAGCATTGCTACATATGAATTTTGGAGGGACACAAGCATTCAATCACTAACTCTATTAATATTGCTCTCATTGTTCTTTAATATTCAACATAAATATCTCGTTTTAAGCCTTTCTTGTCTTCTCAGAAATTCTTTCCTCCTTGTATTTGCAAGAGATTTTATATTAATCACAAATACATATATTCTCTATAAAAAACTTAAATTATTTGCTTAATGTAACTTATGACCTCAATTAAAGTGTCTGTCTCATGAAAACTTCAATAGAACTTTCCTAAAAGACAGGTAGGATAAACAAATTAACATGGATTGATATCACGCTTTTTTTTTTTTTTTGGTACTGGGCATTGAACCCAGGTGTGTTTAACCACCAAGCCACACCTCCATTCATGTTTTTATATTTTATATTGAGACAGGGTCTTGGTAAATTGCTGAGGCTGATTTTGAACTTTGAATCCTCTTGCCCCAGCCTCCTCAGTCTCTGGGATTACAGCTGTGCACCACCACACCTGACAGAAAACCAGACTTATTTTATGTGACTGTAAACAGCAATAGTAGTTACAGTGGGATGAAATTATGTGGATTCTAGTTTAGTATTGGGGAAAAAAATCTTTCTACAATTATTACCTCAAATTGGAATGGTTTGCCTTTTGTGGTAGCATTAGTTTAGTCAGTTCTTAATTCTAACTAGAGTTGCTCAAATATCTTCCTGGCTGAAAACTACCTCAGCTACCTGTGTCTCCTTTTCCTGAACCTCTTGACTAAAATGAGTGAGTGGGCAGATGAGTTTTCTAAATTTTTTTATATTTTCTTTATTGCTATGGAGACAATTTTTACTTAATGATCATATTCTAAGAAATCAATCAAATCATGTTCCAAGAAATAATAAATAAATAAATTAAGTAATCTTCATGCTATCTGCTTCTACCTTGTTTTATTCAAAACATGCTTAGTTAAAATAGCAGAAATTCAGTCTAGCTAGTTAAGAAAGCTTTATTCTAAGAACATAGCAGGTAATCTCATGAGTATTTAATATTGAGAAATAAGGCAACTGGAGCTGAAAAGTCAGATTCCAAGGCTATCTTTGTTCCCTCCCATATTAGACTAGGCAGTCTAATATTTTCTCTCTATTTTTCTCTCCCTGTTTGTTTCATAGTCTCTCTGACAAATCACTAGCTGTCTCTGCTTCTTCATGAATATACCTTAACAAATAGTGCTCTGGCATCCTGGTAGTAATGCCCATTTGATTCAAAAACAATAACAAAACAAACAACAAACCAAACCCCTAATATAAACAAAACCAGAAGTAGACTCAGAACTCCCTAGCTGAGTTGCTTGAGTTGAGAAACTTGATTTTCCAGAGACCAGCCTTACATAGTAGCCCTTGGGTGGGGTCTGCCTCTGTTCCAAGTCACTGTTGTTGGCAATCCATGTGACTGAGATCAAGCTTCCAGGGATGAAATATAGAACAAATAAATGAACTAGCAGCAGATCCCCCAGAGATGGTCTGTAAATGTGCAAAGAGTAATATAACAATGCACTGTTGAATTTCAAATAAACTCAGGGATGAATTGTGGTTCAAGAAGAAGAACATCTGTAGATGCCAGCATGGTGGTAGAATGGCTTCTCTGTGTGAAGTCACATGGTTCTTGCCAGGATGACTTGGAGTTTTGGAACTGACAGCAAGACTGACATTGAATTAAGGTAGGAAGATATAGGCAGAAGTGAAAGTGAGAGCCATTTGGTAAATCTGGATTAGGAAATTGGTCTCAGGTGTGAGAGGTGAGGGACAAAGAAACAGAGAGGGAAGAGGCTGCTCTTAGGGAAGTCTTATGCAAAGTGGATTGAGACATTCTGCAGTTGACAGAGGATCCTGTTAAATGCTCATGGCCAGAGGCCCTTCTCTTTGCTTAACAGGCAGGTCTTGGCATGTCCAGCATCTATGAGTACAAAGCGGACTTTAATCTGTTCTTTTCTCCACAATGGCCAAAGGAAGACATTGATATCTTAATGTTCTTCTGTAGAAATTCTGTTTCTCTTTATTAAAGTATAATTTTTATATAGTGTAATCTACCATTTTTTATATGTAGTTTTGCAAGTTTAGACAAAAGCATAAAATGGTGCACCCATTAGTACAGTTAAGGTGTAGAATAGGCTGGGGATGTAGCTCAGCAGTAGTATAGTCTGCTAGCATGCACAAGGCTTTGAATTTGATGCTCAGCAATGCAAGAGAAGGAGGAGGAGGAGGAGGAAGAGGTGGAGGAAAAGGGGAAGGGGAAGGGGAAGAAAAAGAAGGGGAAAGGAAAAGAAAAAGAATAAAAAAGAAAAAATAATGCACAACAGTTGGGTCATTCAAATTCCAAATACTCATGTGCCCCTTTTTAATCAGTCTATCCCCATCTTAGTCCCTGAAATCACTGACCTGTTTTCTGGCCTTATGTCCTGTCTTTTCCAGGATTCACATACATGGAATCAACTTTATGTAACAGCTTGAATCTGGCTTCTTTTACTGAGCATAATGAATTTGAGATTCATCCATCTTGTCGGAATCAATTGTTTGTTACCTTCACTGCTGATTGTCTTATATCGTATACTTTGCACTACAGTTTGTTTATCCATTTGCTAGGTTAAGAACATTTGGATTGTGGCCAATATTTATCTGTTAATAACATTGTGTGTAGGTTTCTGCGTGAATAAAGGTTTCCATTTAATATGAGAAAATACCTAAAAATGAAATTTCTGGAACGTATGGTATTGCATTTACTTTATAATAAACTGCTAGTGTTTTTGCAAAAATGTTGACACCATTTTATACTCCACAAACAATATGTGGGAGTTTCTGTTGCTTTGCATCCTTTTCTTGACATTTTCAGTATTTTTATTCTAGCAATTATAGTAGATTTATATCCCTATCTCATGTGTGGTTTTAATTTGCATTTCTCTAATGACTGATAATGGTAAATATCTTTTTGTGTGTTTATTTGCCATCTATGTGTTGTATGTTGTTTTTGATAAATATCTGCATCCTTCAGCCATTTTTATTGAGTTGTTTTCTTATTACTGAATTTTCAGAGTTTTTAAAATATATTTCACACACAGACATACACATGCACACAAGCTTTTTGGGCATAACATTTACAAATATTTCCTCCCTGTGTAAAGCTTGTAGTTTCCTCTTCAAGATTAATTCAGTGTTGATTTTAAACTTGCAGAAATGTTTTAGAATCATCACAAAGAATTTTCTTAGATCCCTCACTCCACTTTCTCTAGTATTTCCATCTTATATGTTCCCTTAACAGTATCTTTTGAAGAGAAATTCTTCATTTTGATCATAACTTGAATTTTTTTTCCTTTTCAGAACATGTTTTTGTATCATATCTAGCAAAACTTTTCCCTCGCTCCAAGTCACAGAAATTTTCTGTGTTATTCTTCTAAAAGTTTTAGAGTTTTATTTAGGATATACATTTAGGTATATCATTTTGATGGCTGTGTATTCCATTTACTAATCTATTTCTCTTGTGTTGAACTTATTACTCTTATCTAGTTATTTTTCATCTAAGTCATTATTATTTTTATTTCTAGAAACTAACTTTGTGTTTTGTGTTTTCTGGTTTAATGATCATTCTGTTCTCAACTTTCTTAAATATATAAAATAAATTATAGTTAAGTGTATGAAGTCCTTGTATATTAATTCTTTCTGTTGTATCCATTCCTGGGTCATTTTGGTTGGTTGGTTTTTCTCCTCATGCTTCTGCTCAGGTCTAGTAAATTTTTCACTAGATCCATAATATTGTGAGTTTGACCTTATGTGGGTCTGCATCTCCTTTCATTTTGAAATAATTTTTCATTTAATTAAATTTCTTTGAAACAGGTTGATTTTTTGAGAATTCTCAAAATAAAAAACCTTAAAAATTTATTGGACTGAACCAAATCATCATTTAATGTAAGATTTATTTTCTCTACTTTTTGAAGCAAAATCTGTAAGTTTACTCTTAATTTAAATTTACTTTTTTATATTCAAATAAAATGAATTTTTTTTCACTTTGTACCATGGAAATAGAAACTACTCTTGGCCTTGGGTTTGTCCTGAAGATTACTCTGCCTGCTCCTGTTAAGTAGTTCTTTTCTGAGCTTGAGATATTTTCTCCTATGCATGCACCCATCAGCATTCTATTGGTACCTGAAACACACCTGCAAACTCTGACGCTCACTCACATGCAGCTGCTTTCTCTACAGTGCTTTGCTCCGCAGTTTCTACTTTGTTTTCCTATGCAATCATGAGCTCTGTCTCCATTATCCTCTATGTGTCATGATCCATACTCTCTCCAGGCAATAAGCAAAAGCAATTGCTTACTGACCATTTGCTTTTCCAACCCCAGGGATTCCAGTGTCTGAAAACACTCTTTCGTATATATTGTTTTTCCATTCGTTTTAGTTATTCAAGGTAGAAAGCAAAATTGGCTCCTGTTAGTCCATCTTGCCAAAATGAAAGTCTATTCTTACATATGAGTTCAGTTGAGGACAATGAAAACCAGATAAGAACAAAAGAACTTTTCAAGCAATAAAATATGATGAATTTCATAATATCAATGGGTGTACAGACAGACTAAACAAGACCACATAATAATAATAAGCAACTCTTTTAATTATGTATAAAGTAACATCAAAAGATATGTTCAAATGTCCAACAGAGTTTGACTCAGATTAGGGATTCTAACATTGGGGGTCAGGAATAGTGATGTGGTGAAATTTTGTTCATTTCTTTTCTTTTAAATTCTGCTTGTGTTTCTGGACCAGTAACAGTCTGGAGCTATTAATCATGCATTTAGAGAGGAGGCTAGAAGTTACATTACAACTTAGAGTTTATTGTAATTTATAGAGTTTCTAATAGAAGTTATTTTGAACACTGAATTGACCATTTTTCTTTGTCTATTGGGAAGACTTCTTAAGATGAGAATTCTGTTAAGTAGAATGTGGACATAACTAGCTCCAGTTTAATTTTTACAAATCTGAAATCAGTATCCAAACAGGTTATTACAATGTCTAGATATTTCCAAAGAATATTTCCAGGATAAAAAGAGTTAAACTTCATTTTGTAGAAAAATTTTTGAACATTCCTTAAGCAAATTCCCACCACATCCTCATTTTTACACTGCTTTTAAATAATGAAGCAATGAAAATTGTTTTTCATGCATATGGATTAGAACATTCAATTAGATTTCAATTATGTACCCGACTGCTTTTAAGAAACTCCCAATTTGTACTGTGATAACATCAGTGCTTTCTTCTTTTCTTTTTAACCTTAAGCAATTTTAAGATATCATCCAGTGATATTACAGCATCTTGTGAACTGAGGAAGAGTTCATGAGGCTTCAAAATAAAAGAAGTCTAGCAGAGCTCAAACATTACAGCTCAGGTTCCCTGTCTTGTCTACTGGATTAAATTCCATCAGTGGCACTATTTTCTGAGGAGTATAAAGAATACCTCAAAGTATTCACAATCTGACAAATAAAAAGAGCAACTCATCAGAACGGTAAGTGGAAGCTGACAGAAGAGCATGGGGCCAGGACATCATCTTCAGAATTCAATATGCTCAGAAAAGAAAGAAAATGAGTAAAACAGAACAGAAGAAAATTTACCATATTGACTGCCTTCAGCTTCTCTCTGTATAGAGTGCACCCCATGTGGCTTCCCTCCCTGTGTTCATTCCAGACACAGCCTTACAACACTCACCTCTCCAACCAAGGTCCCACAAAGACCTCTGCTCACTTACTCACCTGGTCATCTTCTTACCAGGTCAGACTGGCCTCGTTGACTACTCCAGGCACATTCTCATTTAAAGATCTTTGCTGTTGTCCTGTTTTGGAAAGAGATTCCCCAGATATCCCCACAAATCTTTATGGAAATGCCACCTCCTCAGTGAACTCTGACTACATCTTTCAAAACTGTAGCCATCTTAGCCATCTCTCCTCCTTCCTACCTGCATTTTCCCATTCTATTTATCTGCTCTGAATATGTTCTATGCAAACATCGTCCTTGTTTATTCTACCTTAGAATAAATTCTGTGAGAGCAAGTATTTTGTTTCTTGGTGTGACTTCAGAGCTCAGTAGATGGCACTTGTTTCCTAGGGTTGCTGTAACACAGTACTATAAGCTGAGTGACTTAATAGAGCAGGTATTTATTCTCTCTTCATCTTGGAAGGCAGGTATATGGAATAAATGTATTGGTGAAGCCATGCTCTCTCTAAAGGCTCTTGGAGAGGACCCTTCCTCATCTCTCCCTATTCTGGTGCCTTCTGAAAATCCTAGGTACTCCTTGGTTTACTGCTGCAGCTTTCCAATCTCTGCTGCCATTGTCCCATGGCATTTTCTATTTGTGTGTTTGTGTCTTGTGCCCTCTTTTCTTCCTATATTGTACCATTTATTTGGTTTCGGTCCCACATTAATCAAAGATGTCCACATTTTAAGGAATTACATCTGTAATGACCCTGTTTCCAAAAAGGTACATTATGAGGTCCCAGGTGGACATAAATCTTGGGGGAACATTTATTCAAACCACTGCAGTTTTTATGTAATAAATACTTGTTGCATAAAAATCCTCACGATTGCTCTATAATCTGCATATTCTGGGCTCTTTACTCAAAGGTAAATAACCCATGGAACTTTCTGACCATGATCACTTCGTTGAATAAATGATTGAATTTGTTCATGCTGCACTGTATCTGTCCCTTTAAATCTTGGCTGGACTACATAGCTTGCTAGAGGGAGTTAGCAAACATGACATAGAGACTTGGCAGTAGCCGTGCATTAAGACTTGTTTGCTGTCTTAGGAACCCTGAAATATCCATGTGAAAATACCTTGTGAAGGATGAGGGCCACGTGGAGAGGCTCCCATCATTTCTAACTGGTCTCCCTAAAGCCATAAAAAAATAGCCAGTTCTGGACAACTAGCCACCTGAACACAGAAACATCATCTACCTCAAGCGAGTACACCAGTGCCTCACACAGAGTAGAGCAACACCTAGCTGAAGCCCCTAAATGACCAGGTTGCAGGATCAAGAACTAAATGTATGTTCAGTGGATGTTTTAACCTGCTGAATTTAGGGGTGCTGATAGGCAGAAATTATTATCTGATACCTTGACTAAATGCTTACTTATTCTATTTTTCTAAGAGTATACACAGACACCTATCTTAATCTTTATCAGCTATATTTATATTTGTATATTACTGATTCAGAAAATAACCTTTTTAATTTTATTGAAGCCTTCCAAGTATAGACATCTAATTAAGCCTTATGTCCTATCTAAATTTTAATTATCTTAATTCTTAGAGACTTTGCACAAAATTTCTAAGCTGGTTTATGGAATTACCATTTTGAAATTCCTTTACTTTGAGTAATTTTTGGAAAAACTCACTTTATTGCCAAAAGGAACGTCATACACAAAAGAAAACGGGCAGCACTGTTGTGAAATCACATGTGATTCTGTGTATACATGTGCATTTATTCAGTTTTGTAAGGAAGGACCCTGAATTCCTCCTCTAATAATCTCAAATATAATTACTTTTTGTAAAATAGCATTATACAGTGAATAGAATATATACTTCAAGTTTCTTCACATGAAACTTTCAATTTAGCCTTGAGGTTATAAAATTTCTCAACAGGACAATAAAATCCTAGAAGATAAAAATTGTCTGCAAAAGTCAAAAATAATTGTAACAGCAAATATATCAGGTTAACAAGGTATTTTTAGCTAGTACAATTTTGGGGTAAAATATATTTTCAGAGGCTTTGTTTTTTTTCTGGGAAGGTTTTAGAACAAAGTCAAAATGCCTCATTTCAACTTGTATTCTGCTTAGTTCTCAATGGATGCTTTTTTCTTTAATGTTACAATGGATTAGGTCTATCTTGATAGAATGAAATAGTTTCAGAGAAAACTCATATAAATTCACACAAAATTTTTCTCAGACAGAAAAGTTGACCTGTGGACTCAGGAAAGGAGTGAAGATTTCATAAGTGGATTAAACTTCAAAACGACCCATACCCTATCTCCAGGAAGCTCCCATGGCACCTTGTTCCTAGGTAGATTTTAGGCCAGGAAAAACTTAACAAAAGCTCAGCTTGAATAAAAGGCCTTGAATATCAGCTCTTAGTGAATAAGAAATATTGAAGCAGACCTTAATATATTTTACCTCTTATTGCAACTAACTGGTTGTCAGTGTTTACACATGTAGGAGTCTGCCTAAGAAAGGTTTTTTTTAAAAAAATGTTTTTACTGGGACATGATAATTTCTGCATAATACGATCCACTGAAAGTTATTGTTCTCTCTATCAATCTTGTTCACTCTTTTATGCGAAGGAGCCAGGAAAGAACATGTTTTCATTTCCTGTCTCTCTTTTTTTTCTCTCTCTCTCTCTTTTTTTCTTTTCTTTTTTTGTCTTTGCATGCTGTGTTTTGATTAGCTTAGTTCTGCTTCAATGTTCGATGTCGTAAATGCTTATAGCCACCTGTAGCAGGCACCATTGTCAGGCTGGGATGGGGACATATTCTGATTTAAATAATACCATCTGTTTATAAAGATAAATATTTTTGTGGGGTTTTGTCTGGGAGGGAATTGAAGACCAAATCTTAATGCTACATTGTGCACCTTATCGAATTCGAAAGTAGCTCTCTGACGCAGCCTCTCTGTTCCAAGGCCTTGGTGCTTGGAGTCAGTCTGGCTGCTGTGAGGAAGGGGAACTGCAAATTGGCCATCAACAAGTCTAGGACCAGCAACTGCACAAGTGTCAAACAGAGCAATGCTTCATAGAGGCAGTGTCAAAATCTGAGAGGGATTCAGTCTTTACTCTTTTTATAATTATTTTTAACAAAACATGTTAAAGTTGGTGTGCAAAATTGATACAAGGATGTCTGAATTAAAAAGGATTCTCTGAATTGAGAATGATTACAAAGTATTACTGAACAGAATTTTACAATAATTACAATTGTTCTTTTTATTTTATAAAATTTGTAATTGATATGCAAAATTGTACCTATTTATGGGATACCATGTGATGGTGTTTTTGTTTGTTTGGTTTTGTTTTGGTACCAGGGATTGAACTCAGGGGCACTCAACCACTGAGCCACATCCTCAGCCCTATTTTGTATTTTATTTAGAGACAGGGTCTCACTGAGTTGCTTAGCACCTCACCTGTGCTGAGGCTGGTTTTGAACTCATGATTTTCCTGCCTCAGCCTCCTGACACTCTGGGATTACAAGTGTGTGTCACCGTGCCTGGCCCATGTAATGTTTTGATAAATGTGTGTATTTTATAATGTTGATATTGTAAAAACATATCTATCTTTTAAAACATTTATTTCCTCATGGGAAAAACATTTAAACTCCTTTATTCTAACTTTTTGAAATATACGGTTCATTATTATTGTCTATAGTCCCCTACTGTGCAATAAAACACTAGAATTTCTTTTTATCTAATTATAATTTAGTACTTTGTTTTTCTGGTTTTTTTGTTTTGTTTTGTTTTGTTTTGGTACCAGGGATTGAACTCAAGGGTACTCGACCACATCCCCAGCCTTATTTTGTGTTTTATGTGGAGACAGGGTCTCACTGAGTTGCTTAGCGCCTCGCCTTTGCTGAGGCTGGCTTTGAACTTGTGATTCTCCTGTCTCAGCCTCCCTAAGTGCTGGGATTACAGGCGTGCACCACCGCCCCTGGCTTAATTTAGTACTTTTTGATGAACTATTTCCCCTCTTTCCTTCCTCCCATTGTCCTCAACCTCTGACAATCACCACTGGACTCAGCTTTTGTGAGATCAATGCTTTTCGATTACACACAGGATTGAGATCGTGCGGGGGTTATCTTTCTGTGCCCGGCTTATTTCACATCACATAATGGCCTCCAGTTCCTTTTGTACTGTGTAATTGCAAATGAGAATATTTCATCATTTTTATGGCTAAGTAGTACTCTATTGTGTATGTCCACCACCGTTTCCTTATCCACTCGGCAGTTGATAGATAGTTGGACGGCTTTCATTTCTTGGCTATTGTGAATAATTACAGTTGTTTAGTGAACACTTGCTATTAGTTAGATCTCACATCACGTGAATTATTTCATTATTGTCTTACAGAAATCCTGCTGAATCAACATGAATACACCCATTTTACTGTTGAGAAAATTGGGGTAAGAGAGGAAAAGTTCCCTGCGCAGCTAGGGGGCTGCATAACCTAAATTTTAAAACGTATTTTTTTCTCCTAATTTTCTTTGTTAACCACTATTTTATTTTGCTTTTCATTTTAGAGATACATGTTGGTGTCTGTTTTGTATTTTATGTGTAACACTTAAAAATTGTTCTTAATGATTCAATATAATAATAGAAACCAGTAAAGAGTAACTTCAGAGAAGACTAACTTCAGAGAAATTTATGAATTGCTGAATGTCATGCAGATATTTGGGAAAGCAGTTGAGCTGTATTCTCTCTGGCTACAAACCTGGTATAGCACAGGTTGGGTTGGATTAGAATTAAATTATGTTGCTCATATTTTAATGAGCAACTGGATGTATCCTAAATGAAGGTCATCTATGACCCCACCTAGTTTTGTTTTGATTTTCGTGCAAAACCGTTCAATAAGGGAAGCGTTAGGTGGTGGATAGACAATAGGGAAAGGGGTGAACAGTAAATTGTAGGTAAGTTTTGACATTTTTGAACAGTGATTTGCCTTACTTGGGATTTTAAGTGAGTTACTTGAGCTCTTTCTTCTTAGGTGACGACACTGCACCCCCAACTTCTTTTAGAACAAGAGCAGTGGCCAATACTTCAGCAACAAGTGGCCTTTCAGAAAGCTTAACATTCCATGATAACACCTCTTGCTTGAGAAAGCTGAACTTATGTAAAAAATAAATCAAAGAAAATAATTATTGGTGATCATTCGGCAATCTGGTAAAATGGAGAAAAACAAAAGAAGATATCTTTACATTAAAACACTTTT
>CM053407.1:94024703-94042087 GCA_028644305.1 Xerus rutilus
ATCTTTATATGTACTTTCAATGAACAGTATATATATATATATATTTTTATATATATTTTTATCAACCATATTTACTATACCCATTCCCCTTTCCTGCCCCCCACCTCCCCCATGTCGCGTTCTGTTATGTTTGCCAACATGTATTAAAATGCAACTTTTGGGAAAAAAATAAAATAAAATAAAATAAAAAAAAGAAAACAATTCCATTTATGATAACATCAAAAACAAATAAATAAAAGAGTTAATGAATAAAACCTACCAAGAAAATGAAAAAAAAAAAAAACACTTTTTTTAATATTGGTTTTTAGTTGTAGATGAACACAGTACCTTTATTTATTTTATTTGGTGCTGAGGATTGAAACCAGTGCCTCACACATGCAAGCGTGCAACCACTGAGCCACAACCTCAACCCACATTAAAACATTTTTAAGATAAGGAAAATCTATAACATTCATATATAATTATCTGACTGCTTATTGGCCTACTGCTTACTCATATTTCTTTCCTATCTAATTCATTATGTGTTAAAGATTTCTATTAATACAACACTAGTAAATCAGGGGCAGAATTCAAGAACAGTTACAAAGAACTATAATCAATTCATTGAAGAAATGGTCCAATTAAGACCAAGAAGAGCAGATCACATTTTACGTCAGGAAATATTTTATGCATTATTTTCTTATTCTAAAAATACAATAGTGTTTGATGAATGTCAACATGTACCATGAGAAATGATCGTGTCTTGCATTGTGGATTGACTTCTTTTGTGTTTTGCCCCATCTTTGAGATAACAACAGGAGATGCATATTTGGGAGCAAACATCACCATCAATTGCTGCCTCTGCGCCCTCTTGTTTTCTGAGTGTCATGCAGAAACACAAAGATATTTGCTCCAACTTAGAATTTTGAAAGGTTGCCTATTAAATTTAATGGGAAGGTATTGTACAATGAGCACATTTTGTTGAGGTCTACAAAATATCACTACACACATGCTATAACAATGACACTTTAATCATTTATTTAATGGTCCACCTGGAATACATTCAGCTCATAAAAAAAATACAGATTTGTACAATGTCTCTAAAAACTGCCCAGGGGCTTTTGGTATAGCTCAGTGGTAGAGTGTTTGCTTATCATACATAAAGCCTTGGGCTCTATCCTCAGCACTACAAAATAAATAAAATAAAATATAATTGCCCAGAAATAAAAAAGCAATTCAAAGCACCTATCTTTGAGCAGTTTTAAAAATTTGTAACCAGTTATGGTGTGATAAAACTGACTGCATTTAACACATTTGCAGACTGGTTATGCACTAAGATATACAGAGATGGACTGAATGTTTTAATCAGATTCAGATGTTTACTGGGTAAATTTTTTTTTGTATAAGTATAATGCATTCATTTAACAAAAAAATACTGAATTCTTACTAAGTTCTGGTCTGAGTAGTAATGAAGACAAATAGGGAGGCTGCCATGAGGGTAGTTTGAGAAGAAGGATGGACATTGAGCAACTAACTTCATTGAGGGAAGCCCAGTTTGCCAGGCATACATGAATCCAGAACCAACCTTATATGGCAATGTACCATTCCTACAGTGCTCTGTCTGCTTAGCTACAGCACAAACATCCTTGCTTCTTAATTGTCTGTTATGCCTTTGTTAAGAGTGATGAAAAGTTAGGCATTTATTCATCTGGTTTCTAATAGTGTCTGAAACTTGATAAATGGTCAATATATTGTCTTGAGCAAAAGTTAACAATGGACTTATATACAGTATACTACAGACTTGAAAATTATCTCATGAGTGGGCTAATCAATTTATTCTATATTTTCTTCTGTCTTTTTCCAGAATATTTTTAATCTCAACTGTAGCATTTTTATTTTATTATCTATAGAAAACTATGACCTAATACTAGTTTATATGTCTATAGTCACAGATTTAAAAATCTTATTCTAGACAAATAGAAAGAAGTTTGGGTGTATCTGCTTCCAACTCACCAGAATATCTGATATTTCTGTCATATTTGGACAATTAGAAACTAAGAAAATTATTTATAAAATGTAGAGTCCTTTTTCTTTTTCTTAGCAATTTCTAAATAGAGGAGTCATCAAAGCCAGTTTGGATATGTAAAATTTCTTAGGGAAACTGAGGCATCTTTTCAACCACATGCTGATCAAATATATTGTTTAAAGAAGAGGAGATCCAACAAAAGAGGTTTTGCTCTGGAGTACCTAGTACCTCATAGGCTATATTGGTAGGGGGAATACCAAATGTAGCTGCTGCAACAAGCCTTGCCCAGACACAGATTTGGATTAAAGCAATTTGAACAGTCAGTGATCCTAGGATGCAATGTGAAGTGTGGGAAAGAGACCAGGGAGGGAGGGAAGCCAATAAGAAGTCAGTAATCAAGAATCAGTAAATGGCATGGATTCACACTAAAAAGCTTCTTCTCAGCAGGAGAAACAATCAATGAGGTGAACAGAGAGCCTACATTTTGGGAGCAAGTATTTGCCACATGCAAGTCAGATAGAGCACTAATCTCCAGGATATATAAAAAACTCAAAAAACTTAACACCAAAAAAAACAAATAACCAATTGATAAATGGGCTAAGGAGCTGAATGGACTCAGAAGATATGCTATCAATCAACAAATATATGAAAAAATGTTAAAAATTTCTAGCCTTTAGAGAAATGCAAATCAAAAATACTCTAAGATTTCATCTCACACCAGTCAGAATGGCTTATCAAGAATACAAACAAAATAAGTGTTACTTATTTTACAAAATAAGTGTTACTGAGCATGTGGTGGAAAAGGCATACTCATATATCGCTGATGAAACTGCAAATTGGTGCAACCAACTTGGAAAGCAGTATGGAGATTTCTTAGAAAACCTAGCCTGGACCTACCATTTGACCCAGCTATCCCACTCCTTGGTTATACCCTAAAGACTTAAAAACAGCATACTACAGTAATGCAGCCACTTCAATATTTATAGCAGCACAATTCACAATTGCTAAACTGGGGAAGCAAACTAGATGCTCTTCAATAGATGAATGGAAACTGTGGCATATATACACAATGAACTATTACTCATATAAAAGAGAATAAAATTATGGCATTTGCAGGTAAATAGATGGAGTTGGAGAATATCATTGAAATACACCAACCCCCCAAAACCAAAGGCCGAATGTTCTCTCTGATAAGTGGATGCTGATCCATAATGGGGGGAGGGTGGGAAGAATAAAAGAATTTTAATTGGGCAAAGGGGAGGGAGGAAAAGGAAGAGGGTCTGGGGCAGGAAAGATGGTGGAGTAAGATGCACATCATTGACCTAGGTACACATATGACTGCTCATATGGTGCGACTCTATATCGTGTATAACCAGAGAAATGAAAATTTGTGCTCCATCTGTGTACAATGAATCAAAATGCATTCTGCTATCATGTATACCTAATTAGAATGAATGAACAAACAAATAAATAAATATAATAGAAGCAGTCTGCCTTTGTGGGATCCTGCGGCTTTATTCCACTGAGGACTCTAGGGAACTATGTAGTGCTGTGTCACAAAGAGGGAATGGGGCTGGTGCTTTTGCATTTACTCTCATCCTCTTTTAGTTGAAATTGATTCTGGGGTGTTAAGTACAACTTGTTCCTTTGTGCTGAGTACTGTCCCAAGGACAGGGGCATCCTGGGGTAGGAAGATGCTGGATGTCTTTGGCAGGGCTGAGGACTGTCCATGGTAACTTCTGGATGTGTTAAGAAGACATGGACCTATAACTTCAGCTACATATGCCTCATCCCTATTAATTCTTTAGTGATCTTGTGAGATTGGCCATGTTGCTCAATTATCATAATTGAGAGAAAATCACAGAGGTTAGTAAATTGCCCAGATTCATCAGTGTAATAAGTGAAAAGATCCACATCAAACTATGCAGAAAGTCAGGACTTTTTACTCTCTATTTCACTGTATATAATATGGAGAGATTAAATAGAAGAAACGTTATATTACCTTTACAAAGCACACTTAACCAACACCTAAAACACAGAGAAAATACTATATTCTGCTCTTGTAAGTATATCAATAATGTCTAAATCCAGTAACAATTATCTTTATAAGACAGCTGTTAGTAATTTCACTCACATATTTATGAGAAAAGGAATTTGATTTAGATAATATTAGAAAGGAAAACAAATGAGGAAACATTAATTACAAGAATTTGAATTTGTACAAAAAGTGACTTGTTAAGATGCATGTTTAATCATCATATGTGTTAAAAGGATATTTGTTATTTCTTACATATTTTGGAAGAAATGCATTACTCTTTAAAAAGAGGCATGCTCTATGATCATTTCCAAATAATTATGTGAAATTGGATGGCAGCAGGGAAGGGATCTTTGAATCCTTTGAATCTCCATTATATCTCATCTCTACAATAATCCATCAGAAGAACTTCAGTTTTAAATTATGTATTTTTTTCTCATCGCATTATTGCATTTCCTGCAAAATCAACATGGAGACATTAACGGTGTCCAAGGCTCAGCTATTGAGCAATATTGATGCCCAGAAGCCAGGCAGGCGTGATGGAGTGAGAGGCTTTACCTTAATAAATGGCCACTTTGTCTTTTCCTAGCAGTTGTCATAAAAACACACCTTACAGGGGTAATTTCTCTTTCCAACAGAACTTTTTATTGCTTGTAATTTAAAGCCACAGTAATTGAGATGTTGAGTGGGGAATTGTTGACAGAAAGGTGAGAGCTTAGGGAAAGGAAGTTCTGACCCCGCGTACTAACAGCGTGATCACAGCTTGAGGAGCTGGTGGATCCTGTTATTAATGGCAGAAAAGAAGAGATTTGTCTTTTTTAGAGACTAAGATAGCAGTCGTAGGTACTGAAGGGGCAAGACTGGGAATTAAAACGCAGACACTGGGACTATATGTGCTGAGAAAATTGCACTGAGCCTTGGTAACAATAAAATCCAGGCACTTGGCTTATTTTGGTGCAGGTACATTGTGAATGCTGTTTGAGGTCATCTCCCTTCCTTTGATTTCTAAGTGCATGCCTGTATCTGTGTGCCCAAATTAGAAAATATATAAAATTTCATGGTATACAGTTTACGACTAATTTTTCATGTGAATAAATTTTCTTGTAATTTTCCACTTGTGTTTCTACATCTTTTTAATTTTGTTTGATATCTTGTACTTCAATTTCAAATCCTTCATGGATATATAAAAGATATAAACTAATCTCTCAATTATATTTTAATAAAAATAGCGAACTGGTAAAGTGAACTAGACTATGAACCATATCATAGAAACATTGTTATTTTTAACTCTTTTTATTTATAACAAGGATTAGATATCAGGGAGATGGGTCTTTTTTTTTTTTTTTAATAAATTCATCTTTACTTAGTAACTCTTGTTGTATTTATTTATTAAAAAAGAGAGATTGTTTCCAGTTCAGACCATATTTGGTTTTTGACAAATAGCTTGTGCCCCAATCTAAACTGCCAAGCAAGGGCTTGAGTAAATTTTTCCTTTAGCTGTTGGGGATTGACCCAGAGCCTGGTACATTTTGAGCAAGTACTCTACCATTGAGTTGCAACTCCAGCTTGAGTGAAATTTTTACTTCACCATTACTGATTTGTATCATGCCAATGGAGCACAGATGAAGCCCCAGCTGCAGAATTACTTCTGACTCATTTCAGACACGTGTAAGGGGATGTGTGTGTGTGTTCTGTAGAGGAAGCACAGGCTGTAGGCTTGCTAGGTCTCAAAGATGTAGTCTCTCTCAGGTCCAAGCCACAGTGACAGTAGCATTTCTTCTTGTGTTTCTTGTCATCCTGACTCTGAAGGCAGGGATATGTTTGTTTTATCAGTCTGTCCATGCTTAGGCCTTACAGAGAGCAGAATCACCAGCAACAGTAGACAAATGAGTGTGAGTTCTACCCCTTTGCCAACAGCTTCTTTTCTTATACTCATATAGAGCATTCTTCTTGTATTCTTCCATTTTTCCAGGACAGACATCTTTTATTTTCACTGACTCCTGTGTTAGTCAGTTTTCCATCACTGTGACCAAATATCCAAGATAAAACCCATAAATAGGAAAGGTTTAATTGGCTCTTTGGTTTCAGAAGTTTCAGTTTGCAGTAAGTTATCTGTGTTGTTTTGGACTTGAGTCAAGGCAGAGCATCATAGTTGGAGCATGTAATGGAAGAGATTTGTTCACCTCTTGGTGGCCAGGAAACAAGGAGAGAGATAGGAAGGGACCAAGATACCCATATCCCCTTCACGGGCATGCCCCCAGTAACCTAACTTCCTTCCAGTAGGACCCACCTCCTAAGGTTTCCTCTACTCCTAATCGTGCTAGAGGCTGGTAACCACGCCTTGGAACACAGGCCTTTGAGGCACAGTTATTCCAATTGTAACAACTCCTTAGTTAATTTGGAAAAAGAAAACTGTGAAAGCTCCCGATTCTTCTTTATAAATATATTTGATAGCAAATATCTACAGACTATCTCATTTAACATTATCTTTATCTGTGGCCTTATCATGTTGGGAGCTATATAGTAACATACCTTTGAGACTGTCAGCTGTCTCCAGTTGCCCAATTCTTTATGCCATTGGGATTTATCTACAATATTTCTTTTGTTGTCTTCTCCCTGATGAATAAGTTCTGCCACTTAATATCTAGTATGTCTTGTTTGACATTCAATTATCTCTACTGACTCAACGTACCATCCATATTTATTTTTCACAAGACTCTCTGTTTTGGCCTTCAGAAATTTTGCCAGTTAGTGTAGTGCAGATTCAGGTTTTATAACTTTATTCACATGGTTCTAGTTTCCCCTTTGCAGTTTCATTAACACCCAGTGTTCCATGTCAACATATTCTCTACCTTGTGCTTAAAATTCTGCATTACTCTGATCCATTTTAGTTTTTCGTCTCCACAGCTGAGACTCTAAAATAAATAGTGAAGAGGAGATAGAACAAAACAGGGAAACCATTTTATTTTACATATGAAATAAAATAAGGATGAGCCAGATTGAAAATTCAAGATTAGGATAGTAATAGTCAGCTCAAAATCCAGATTCTTTTCTCCCCATTATACCATGACTCAGAGAATACTGGAGTTTACCAGGGTTCTATCTTCACATGGATATTCTAATTTCTCCAGGCCACAGCACTTATTTCTTAATTTCAGGTGTCATTGATATCCCAGTGGCCTGCAGACCTTTGTCTTGACTTTACGTATTTCTGCTGCCATTTCATCCTAAATCTATGTGAATGTTCGCAAACTCAAAAGGTTTTAATTCATTTTAGTTTTTACTAGCAGGTTTCTTCTCCAAAATTTATCTCAGATGTTCACTTTACAGTCTACTTCCCACATAGTAACTTATGGAAAATAAGCTATGGGAATAGAGCTGAGAAATAATGAAAAAAATATGTACAGAAACTCACAAGATATTATAAAAACAGAAAAGAAGGAGGAGGAGGAGGTTAAAGTTAATGATCTAAGCAATCATATTGTAAAATAATAAAAATTACATCAAAATAACTTTAAATAAACCAGAAGGGGGGAACTAATAATCAAGGTTGTAGTAGAAATTAACAAAATAGAAAACAATGTTACAGAAAGGACCAGAACTAAACGTTAATAAAAAAGCTAAAACTAGTGGAACTGATAAGTATCTGGGAGGACTGATAAAGCACAAAAGAAAATGATCACAAATAAACAATATAGGAACATAAGGGAACATCACTATACATGTGGAAGTTACTAAATTCACTTAAAATTTTATTTGAAATAGTTGTTACTTTCTATTGAATAGTTAAGTTTCCCTCAATTCATAGACTAGTTTTGGGGCACAATTTTGTCTATGTAATTAAAGAAAACACTGCCTTTGAGAATAAAATTAACGTCAAGGACATTGATGACATCTTATATGACTCCAGTGCAATAACTAACAAGAGCATTGACACTGATGTTATAATGTTAGTCAGATTTCAGAGTTTCATTGGTTCCATTTTTACATACATTTCTGTGTGTATTGTGGTGTGTGCTGTAGTTCTACAAAGGAAGTCTTTTTTTGTTGTTGTTTTTGAGCGTGATGAAAATATTTTTTATTTGTTATTTTTAGTTATACATGACAGTAGAATATATTTGGAGTTATCAGACATACATGGAGTATAACTTCCCATTTTTGTGGTTATACATGATGTGGTCATGTATTCATATATGAACCTAGTAAAATTATGTCTGATTCTTTCTACTGTCTTTCCCATTCTCATTCCCCCTCCCTTCTCTCTACTTGCTCCTATTCAATCCAATGAACCTCTCCTCCCCTCACCCCCTTGTGAATCAGCATCTGCATATCAGAAAGAACATTTGACCTTCAGTTTTTTGGAATTGGCTTATTTCGCTTAGCATGACAGTCTCCAGTTCCATCCATTTACTGGCAAATGCAATAATTGAATGAAATCATTTTTATGAAATTCAAAATTAAGTGAAATCATGTTATTAATTATAGATGCTTACACATATCATAAAATACATATCTATAAAACAAGAGATTGCAGATGATGGTATGGGGAAGGTACACAGTTAACAAAGAGGTGATATTTGTGTTTTAGTTCATAGATGGGTAGTGGATTCTCAAGTTTTTATTTAAAATTTCTGTTTCTAACTTACATATGTGAAATATAAATTCTTCTATCTATATCAATTATTGCATAATGACATATTTCCTTGAGTGCAGAAATTCAGAGGCCATTGTTGATCTCTAGGGGACCACTGCAGAAGATGTCCACCAAGGCATAACTAGAAAGTCATGCAGTAACCATTGCTCTGGGAGCAGTTGAGAAGGAATGGGAGAGAACATAGGCTTGAATGGAGTACAGAAGCAAAGTGGTCTTTGAACATGTTTGTTAGGCAAAGAAAGCAGTCCTTGCAGGGAGAAATGTGATCATTTGAAAGATTATTGTCAAAGACAATGAAAAAAGGTTGACTTCCAAATCTCAGTTGGAAGACATTGCAATTGATAGGGAGGAAGGAGCAAAGATCTGAAAGCATTCAGTTTTAGATGAATTTTTCTTCTCTCTAATGCTCTCCAAATGTTTAGAGAGAGGCAGAGGCTAGCTAGGATTTGGGAAACAGATAGATGTGTGAAATAGCAGTGGGGAGGAGAATAAGAGCTGGGATTAGACTATAACAGAGTATACAGAAGTGTTTTCTTCATGATTTAAGGGAAATCCCACAAAGATTGGGAATTAAGTAGGCAATGATTCATATCAGATAATGTATTCTGTCTCAGGCTACAGAAATTTGGGGTCCACATAGATTATTAGGAACCAGCATTTTGTTGAGTGAGTCATTTGGTAGAGGACTTTACCTCCCATGGCACATTAGGATTGGGCTTATGAGAATACACCAAGATAAAGATACTGAAATGTAAATGTTTTCATTCAGATCAGAGAATTTATAGGGGAGCCCACTTATTTTCCCTCCTAATTGCTTCCCATGCTAGAAAGATGGCCTATATAAAGAACCCTGTGACCTGAGAAAGGCAGAAATCAGGTTTGCTGAGCTCCACCCTGAGAAGATGAAGAAGAGAAAGGCCAGTTGTTTCTGGACATCAAGTAGTAATAAAAATAAAAATGAAAACCTGGGAAGTACAAAGAGAGGAACTTTATAGTATAGGACTTCTGATTAAATGTCCTTTTAAAGTAAAGATATGCTCTGTTCAGAGTACAGCTGTATTTGTATTTGTATTTATATTAGATATGTCTACTGTCCATTTTTTATCTTTATATCTATCTGCCTATCATCTGTCTTTATGTATCTATTCTATCTGTCTGTCTATCTTTTAAAATGAATGCTGGTGTGATGCACAATTTTATGTCCTGAGGGATGGTGAGCAAATTTGACCCAGAGAACTTCCTTAACTTTAAAAAGGTGCTGTCAGACCAGTGGGGGAAACAGGCATAGGAACAAACGAAGGGAGTCCTTAGAGAAGTATTATTTGGTATGGCTTTTGAACAAATGTGGCCCTTCTTAAGTTTACACAAAGTAATGAAAACATCAGCAATCACATTGGGTACTATTTCTGAGTACCTAACTTAAACTGGGTTTGTAACAATATCCTTTTGACAATGGTGTCCTTATCTTATTTTTGTTGAAAGCTACAAACTCTTTAAGGGAAGAAACCAAGTCTTTTCTGTTCATCAACCTATGGACCAGGACCTATTGTAGTGCCTAGCTAGCTGTAAAGTAAATACATAGGGAATAACAATGAATAAGGGAACTCAATCTGTGCCCCACATGGTGCTGCTCTGCTGGTGGGGAAAACCATGCCATTCCCTATTAGCTATCTTGGCCTGGTACGGCTGAGTCAAGTAGACTCTATTAAAGTACTGTCCCACAAGTTCTGTCCCATTGCTTCTCTCCTTTAGTTGGATATTTGAGCGCCCAGTGCATAGTATTCATCCAAGTAGGCAAATATTTAGAAATCACCTTTCTGATCAGCACTAGGCCTTTGAGCACCAGCTAAAGAGACATGCACAAGTGGACACATTTGAGTGACCAAGGATAGAAGAGACACCTGTAATGCCATTTGTTGGGTATATATCCCCCCCCTTTGAAAGCAAACATGGAGATTTATGCATTTTAAGGTATATAATGTGCTAAGATGCTTCCAAGCAAAGGGAGCAACTTGGAATAGCAAATAAATGACAAATGCATAGAATTATTTTAAAGGAAATGCATAAATAACAGATTTTGAAAAATTCAATAAATAGCTCTTTCCCCTTCTAATTTTAAGAGTTGGGCTATTCATTTCCCGCAAGACTTTCATTAGCCTTAGCAAAAGCATACTGTTCAAGCCTCAATTCTTGTCATAAGTGCTATTCAGAGAACATCTGCGTGTAGCAGTTCTTTCTCCGTTTTCAAGCGGAGCTGCTACACTTGCTGAAAGGGAACTGCCAAGTGGTGGGTCGTTCTCTGGGCCCAATCAAGCTGCCTCTTTCAGATGTTGAAATCGCATGTTTTCTGTATACAGCAGATGCTTCCATCGTATAAGACTAAATTATTCCAAGAGGTTGAGGGAAGGGTCCTAGGATGAGCCAAAACAGGAAGCTTTGCTGTAGGTTTTAAATGCTACTAAAATTCTGTATTTGTTTATGTTGAATACAATGAAAGAATAGGATGGATAAATGGCACTAAATTCCAACCAAAGCTGAAAAAAAAAATTAACTCATAGCTAGGTTTTCTGCTGCGTGGCACTGTGAGTGAGTTAGCAAAACGCGTCTCTGTGCTGAAGTAATGGTGTGTGCTCCAAAGTGTCCTCAAAAACTCATCTTCCAAGATGGAGCTGCCTGCAGAGGATCCCCGCAGACTTTCCTTGGCAGGTAAACACTCCCTATGTCTTAAACTTTAGTATATGTGACTTCTGCTGCAAATAGGTGTACTTCAGTGAAGCAAATAGGGCCTGGAAATAAGCTGTGTTTAGAGGAACTGACCTAGACACAGGGCTGCACTTTGATGCCTAGTGAAGCATCCTGTTTGGGCTTCTTCTGTCCTGATCATGCTGTTAAATGGGACATCATGTTTTCAGTGAGCCATGGATCCAGGTCAGTGGGAGAGGTGCCCAGCAGTTAGTTTTCTGACATTGAGATTCTCCTAAATTTCAGGAATGCTATTATTGTTAACCTTTTATATATGAGGGTCTATATAAAAAGTTATAAAGAAATCTTCAAGCAGCTCTTGTGGGTATAGAAGGTATGCTCTGCCTCCATGGAGATAGGCCTTGTGGCTAGACATCCAGCATCATGTGCATGGGAGCATACTTAGGGTTCACAATGTAAACAAGATCCAGCAAAGGGAAAAAGTCAGAAACATATTGTGGGTACACTATGACCAAATCTTAGACTATCTAACTGTATCCCTGAAACCCTGCGGGAAGCAACTGTTATTATGCTAGATTATAAAGGAAAAAATATAGAAGCTCATCATAGTAAAGTGATTTGTGCAATGTTATGTGGAGAAGAAAATTCCGGTACATAGACTGACAGAGTCTTTGTATTTATGCTATGTCATATTGCAGAACTGAGGTGGAGTTATGGGGTAAGTCTTTAGTATCAAAGGATCCTCATGATCAATAATCTGGACATCTTGTATACAGCAGTACTTCTGAGAGTCCCTAAGTCTTATGACCCCAGTTAAGACCATCTGAAAGCCCATGGGTTGCAATGCTCTGGGCAGCAGGTAGGAGGCACTGGCTCATTTTTCACACAATAGAGCTTTTAAGCAAAAAAGGCAATCCTCAGCCATCTGGTGGACCAGGCTGAACAGATTGGTTCTGTGTCACTGGCAGAGCTGAAGTATCCATCGTATTGTTAATCCCCATGTGATCCAGAACATGGCCTCAATGATAACCCAGAACTCTATCCAGCACTATCCAGCATCTTCACCACAGCACTTTGAATTCTAAGTATATATCACACTCCTCCTGACTATCTAAGGTATATATCATACTCCTCTTGGATTATCTGTAGGTTGAAACCACCAGCATTTGTCAGACAAATTCATTAGCAAATTTCCAAATTTAGGAACCAATTTCTAAATGAGTCCTATGGCTTTGGCCCTGCATAGCAGGGAGTGCTGGCTTGTTGGTCTTCTCAAGAGGAGATCAAAAAACTAGGGATGAGTAGACAATCCAAGCAGGAAGATGCCTGTATAACAGAGCTGCTACATTCCTGCATGTTGCTCATTCAGCTTAATGTGCAGTTATAAGGAAGGAGATGAATCTATTTTCATGTAGGCTGGTCAGGACATCCTTGAGGTGCCCAGGGCGGTTTGGGAGTACATGTAAAGAAAATGCCAGCATGTGATTCATCTGCCTACAAACACTGAATCAATCCTGTTATCCACCTGAAGGAATTGGTTAGGGAATGGAGCTCCGTGGGAGAACTCTGGAAGGTTGATAAGGGCAGGGGCAGAAATTTCAAGTTGAAGGTCCTCAGGAAGATTGTGAGTTGTTCTTTCAGAAATGTGTCAGAGAGGGACCATCCTACAAAACTTTACCAAAGATAGTAGCTTGGCCCAGTGTAGTGATCTCTTAGGAGGTATGAGTCATGGGAGAATTGTTAGATTCTAAAGATTCCTTAGATTCTTAGAAGCATTAAAAGATTTAGGCAGAGGTAACCAGAATTTCTGCCCTAAATATTCAAAAGAAAAACTACTGATCGGTTTAGATTATGCTGATTTGAATTAATTTAAGAATAATTGTTCATTTAAATAAATTTATCGATAACATGTAGTAGATGTTAAAATTTTTTTTCTGAAAGAATATGTTAAATCCGTGGGGGACAGAAAACGGCCGACAAGGGCAATATCTGTAAGAGATGGTGCTTTCTCTTGTTCTTTCTTACTTTGGGAAACAGGATATTGAATGTCATGGTCATAGATATTTCTACTCAGACTTGGTTTAAATGTCCATGATAAGTTTATTAAATGTGGACATTAAAAATGGAAAGTCAAAACTTTAGATGAAAATGCCTGAATACATGTGCTTCAATCAGTGGTATTTTTTTCCTTTTTTTCTTTTTTGGGGTATTGGGGATTGAACTCAGGGGCGCTCACCCACTGAGCCACATCTGCAGTCCCATTTTGTGTTTTATTTAGAGACAGGGTCTCACTGAGTTGCTTAGCACCTCACCTTTGCTGAGGCTGGCTTTGAACTCGCGATTCTCCTGTCTTAGTTTCCCTAGCTGCTGGGATTACAAATGTGTACCACTGCACCTGGCAGAGTGGTATTTTTCAATAGCATGTGTTTGTGTGCACTTATTTACAGCAGTGTCATATACTGAGTGCCATGATGCCATGTACTGAGTTTTGACATCACTTTTGCCTCTTGTGCACAAAATGGGTGCAGAAGTGACATCAGGGCAGTGGATCCAATCATGGTTTATCCTAATCCAGCAGTTCTCAACTTGAGGAAATTTGCCTCTTTCTTCTAAGGGACTATTTGTTCTTGCTGTTCTCAAAACTATGTGGGCAGGATATTACTGGCATCTGGACCAGGATGCTGATAAACATCCTATAATGCACAGGACAATCCGTACAGCAAATGCTAATAGTGCCAGTATTAAGGAACTCTTTCCTAGTGTCTCCATGTTTAACAAATAAAATATAGGACTTATAGTTGAATTGGAATTTCAGCTAATCGATAAATATATTTTTAGTATATGTATGTCCAATTTAAGAATAATTGTTCATTAATATAGTTGTTATATATGTCCCAAATATTTCATGGGACATAATTATTCTACATTTTTAAGCAGTTTACCTGAAAGATGAGGGAGAGATGCAAAGGTACATGCTGGGGGGGGCAAAACTACCCAGAGGAGTGGAGAATTGAGAAAATAAAACCATTTATCACAGTGAGCACTCTGGGCATTGAAGATCAGAACAAAGACAAGACGAAGCAATGCTCACAGACATTCTGTGTCAAAATGACGACTTTATGATAGTGACTGTGATAACAATGTTTGAATGTAATAGAAAATTCAAGGAATGAACTAGGAGTATGGAGCTACAAGTATTTGAAGATGGAGATAATAGGAGTTCTGATAATTGTAGTACCAGTTTTTTAATCATATACGGTTAGAGAGGATGGCGTCAGAGACTGAACCAAGGAGTAGTTGATGATGATGCTTTGTTTTGCAGACAGGTGCTAGATCTGAGGAGTGAGATTAACAAAATGAGAAGAAAGAACAATGTTGAAGAGAATGATGAGCTCACTTAGGGATCTAACACAATTGTATTTCTATCAATTTCTAATGCATATCCAAGCTATTTTCCATGCCAAACTTTGCCCAAGCTATTCTTTACACACCTAAAATGTTTGAGTAACCCCATTCTCTGGGCTATGTTTTGGTCATTCACCAAGTCTCAAATTTAGCACTACTTCTTCTGGGTACCATACACTGATTGTATATATACTGGATGTAATATTCCAGTGTCATCCAGTCCCACTCTTTTCTTTGGTTGGTAAAGACTTTTGGGGTTTTTTTCATGGCTGTTTTCCCCCAAAATGGCTGGTCCATCTGCCTGGCTCACCTGTGTTCCACATACTGAGCTCAGCATCTGTCCCATCATTGGCCCCAATTGAATATATTTTGAATGAATAAATACCCTAAAAATGAATGTATTTTTATTATAGTCTGATTGACCCACTATTCTGAATTTATTCTTTCCACAGATGATGTCATTGATTTCATCCTTATTTAGTGGGGAATATTTTTTATAGTCTAGTTTCATAATGCTACATATATAGTGGTACTAATACTAGTAGATTTTTTCTCTTGTTGCTTGAGTATGTAATACACCTAGAGGTAATTCCTGAATTTTTAATTTCTTCAAAGGTCATAAAAAAGCATCAAGATAGAAACGGCAAACACCTAAAACTCTGACAGAGCCCATTCTGCTTCCCCTTGTTAAACATGGCTGGTCAATGACAGTCCTCTTTCCATTGGAACAGAGAATGTTTATTTTAAAATTTCCTTCAGATAACAGGTATCAAATGATTAAATAACCAACAAACCATAAAAACAAGAAAGAATAAGGAAATCCTTAACTCTTTAGGGAATTAGAGTTTTCTAGAGGAATAGAACCAGTAGAAGGATATATCTATAGATGGATAGATAGATAGATAGATAGATAGATACATACATACATACATACATACATACATACATACACACAAACAAACATACATATACCCACACATAGAGATAGGAGAGAAAGGATTGATTAGGAGAAGTAGCTCAAATGATTGAGCAGGCCTAGACATCCTACAACAGGCCACTTGCAAGCTGGAGACCCTGGAGTACTGGTAGCATAGCTCAGTTCAAGAGGTAAAGCCTCAGAACCAGAGAATCTGATGGTGTAATTCTCAATCTGAGGTGAACGTCTGAGAAACCAAGGGCCTATTTGTGCAAGTCGTGGAGCCCAAAGGCTAGAGAATGTGGAACTGTAGTGTCCAAGTGTAGAAGAAGGCTGTCCCAGCTCCAGAAGGGAGATAATTCACCTTCCTTCTGCATTTTTTGTTCTACCTGGGGCTATGGGATGGTATTTGCCCACATTCATTGAGAGTGGCTCTTCCTCAGTTCACTGATTCAAATGCGAGCCTCCTCTGGGAAACATGCATAAAGACACTCAGAAATAATGATATACCAACTGTCTGGGTATCCTTTAATTAAGAATGTTTACACCTAAAATTAACCATAACAAAGAGTGATCTCTGGAATCAATTACTTGCTTAATTAAAAAATTATAAAAGCTTAATGGATAAAGTAAAATTTAAAATAAATGATTACTTAGCAGGCAGGGAGAATTAGAGAACACAGGGATAAAAGTAAGATTTTATTGAGTATTTCTTTTTATATAATTTGGACTTTGTGAACATTTAACATGTTCAAAAAGTAGAATTTAATTAGAAAGCACACCCTGAAATTGAAAACAAACAGAAACAAATGAATCAATATTTTTTTTATTTTTATTTTTTAATATATCAATTCTCTAGTTGTAAGTTGTATAGAATCACAACATATATGCAGTCATACATAAAGTTAGGGTTATTATGACCATCATAATCCACCACGTTTGCTATTCCCATGCCCCCTCCCCCCTTACACCCCTGTGCAAAGATATCCACCATAGTTCCCATGTCCTTCCCCACATTTTGGATCAGCATCCACTTATCAACAAGTACATTTGGCATTTGGTTTTCTGAGATTGACTTACTTAGCATGATATTCTCCAACTCCATCCATTTACTTGCAAATGCCATAATTTTATTCTCTCTTATTGCTGAGTAATATTCCATTGTGTATATATACCACATACATTCTTTATCCAGTCTCTATTGAAGGGCATCTTGGTTGGTTCCACAGTTTAGCTATTGTGAATTGAGTGGCTATAAACATTGAGGTGGCTGCAGCACTATAGTATGCTGTTTTTAAGTCTTCTGGGTATAGACCTAGGAGTGGGATAGCAGGCTCAAATGGTGGTTCCATTCCAAGTTTTCTAGGGAATCTCCATACTGCTTTCCAGATTGGTTGTACCAATTTGCAGTTCCACCAGCGATGTATGAGTGTGCCTTTTTCCCCACAACCTCGCCAACACTTATTGTTGTTTGTATTCTTGATAATTGCCATTCTGACTGGTGTGAGATGAAATCTTAGGGTAGTTTTGATTTGCATTTCTCTGATTGCTAAAGATGTTGAACATTTTTTCATATGTCTGTTGATGGATTGTATGTCTTCTTCTGTGAAGTTTGTGTTTAGCTCTTTGGCCCATTTATTGATTGGGTTGTTAGTTTTTTTGGTGT
>CM053407.1:94050842-94087344 GCA_028644305.1 Xerus rutilus
AAAATGCATGATTGCAAGAATGTGTATGAAGGCAGTCCACAATAGATAGAAAGGTCTGTGTGAAGAAAAGTATATAGATTAAATCTGAATATGTATTTTGAAACTAATGTGCTAATGTTAAAAATTTTCAGTAAGAATGAACATTTGCCATTTGCAGCACCTATGAAATTGTGTTTTTTTTCTTTGCCTGTTGATTTATTAGAAAATATCAGCAGATTTCAGAATTCAAAAGTACTGTTGAATTCCTCAGTTATGCCCTAAATAATCCAAATGCAGTACACACCTAAAGCACTTTTCAGACTCTCTTTGCTGTGTGCAAACCCCAGGACTCCATCTGTATGTTCTGTTAACAGCTGCCTCATCTTGAGCTACTTAGACCTATACTGCTCTTGGGCTACTTAGACCTATACTGCAGCCACCTTGCAAAACCACAGAAGGCAGAAGTGCCTTTGATTTTATTATGTTCATGTGAACAGTCCATAGCCAGTACATAGCTGATCATGAAAATTCAGCTCTTACCTTAAACAGCAGGCTAAGTCCCTCTCTGGAATCTTTCTTAATCTCCCTGTGTGGCTTTCTTCTTCCTGTTTTCCCTTTTTCTTTCTTCCTAAGGACACTTCCTGAATAACCAACTCTCTTGTTTAAGAATCTTGTTGGATTCTTTGCTTGTGAACAAATTGGTTGACAATTCAGTTTGCTAATGTTAGATTTTCATTTTAGCCCCATATAATTTTCCTATTATTGCTATAACAAACTGATTTAAAGCAACACAAATTTATCCTGTTACAGTTCTAGAAGTCAGAATTCTAAATTGGTTGGTTCACTTAAGCTTTGTCCTTTCTGAAGGGTCTGGAAGAAAATCTGTTTTCTTGGTTTCCCTGGTCTATTCTTTGGTGGGGGCCCTTCCTCCATCTTCAGAATGAATCACTCCAACTCTGTTTCCACCATCATTTCTCTGCTGCCTCTCTGCTTTAAAAGGGCTCTTGGTATTACATTGGGATCATGCAGAGAATCCAGGCCAATCTTTTCATTTCAAAGTCTTAATTAAACGGTAGAGCGACCTGGAAAGTTTTTGTGCATGTGCTTTGTCCAATATTGGTGTTCAAATGATGGCATTTATTTAGAAAAGTGTTTTTATTCTTTGGTGTAAAACTTTTTATATTGTAAAAATATATCATTTCTAGACAATGTAAAAAATATTGCCTAAAAAGCCAAAAATCAAAATGAGGGGTGAGAAGCAGGTAGGGTTGGTTTAGGAGTTTCTTCTCCTGAGCATGCGAAAGTAGGACTAGTGATATTGTCCCTGATTAAAAACATGATCAACACAACAAAAGCCCCAGGGGCCATTGGTCCCTAATATCAAGTTTTATTTGACAGGATCTTTCACATCTCTGGACAGATAGGCATGAACTCTATTGACTGATAGCTGTTCTAGGAAGGGTAGCAGCAGAAACTAAATGAGCACTTATGAACATGGGTGAAAATCTGAAAGCCGCAGGCTGTGACTTCAGTGATGTGGTCAAAGCAACTGTTTTGCTGGCTGCCATAAATGACTTCAGTACTGTCGATTGAATCTACAGTGTTTCAAGAGTAATTTTCCTTCTAGAGCTGCTTACCAGGTTGCTGCTTTACCTAAAGGACTACACACTGAGATTGAAGCAGTATCTGTCCAAAGACCTCTCACAGCAGCGTGACTATAAGTAGGCACAGTGTTGTTCTCATTATGTCTTTAAATTAACATCTCGTTTTACAATTGATGTTGGAAAAGTGTATGAGTAACTAAAATATCTAAAGTTATCATGGAAATACCATATCATAGAGAGATTTGGCATGAATTGATTATTAGATAGTGAATCCAGTTACCGATGCTATAAATTATACTTATATACACTCATTGCTGAATGTGAGAAAAGAGGAACTCATTATGTAGTTGCTCAAATAAATAGAAGAACAGGGATAATGACACATAGGAAAAATGAGCTATTATTCTTGAAAAAAGATCAAACCTAATGCAATTAAATCCTATTTATTTAATGATGTGAAATATTTAGTTCTCATGTTAGATATGTGATTCTGCTTTTAGATGAATAAAATACATCTTTAATTTTGAATGGCAGAAGTAAAAGAGAAAAACGTGTACCAAAATTTTATATATATAATATTTTTCTAATGGAAATAAAAGATATTCAGTTTTCAAAACAAAACAAAGGAACTCAAAATGAGTGAGCAACTCTCAAAAGCTGCTTCTTAAAATTACATAATAAATAAAGTTTTTATAATTTTTTCAGTTTTCTTTTCCTATAAAAGTTTTTCTTTCTCCATGTGTCAATTCTAGAAAAATATTTTACAGATATTTTACATAAATAAAATAAAAATATTTTACATAAATAAAATAAAAATATTTTACATAAATATTTTCAAAATCTTATGCATGACATTGCATATATTATCGTCTTTTTTTCTTTTTAAAGATCTACTTTGAGGCTAAAGTTGTGATTCAATGGTAGAGTGCTTGCCTAGCATTTGTGAGGCACTGGATTCAATTCTCAGCACTACATATAAATAAATAAATAAATAAATAAATTTCTAACAACAACTAATAAAAAAATTTAAAAAATAAAGCTCTTTAAAAATTTAAAATAAGCTCCATGCTCATGTTCCTTGATGTTATGTTCTTTTCTTCTTAATTATATTTGTTTGTATACCTTTAAAAGTACTAGCTCTTAGACTTAGTTCTCTTGTTTTTTGGTTTATGATTTTTTTCTCTTTTAAATATCTTGAATATAATATGTTTAGGCTGTTCATTTTATGTTTTTTAGGATTGAATATTTAGCTAGTAGTTCCTGTTAAAGGACAAATTACTTCATTATCTAAAATGAGATCATTAGTTTCATGAGATTCTTTAACATTTCTTTACATTTAACAATATTTTATATAGTCCACATTATTTGTAATAGCTGCAAAATTTTATAGATATGTTATAATGAAACCAATCACTTACTGTTGGACATTGAGATATTATACAAGTTTTCTGTATCAGAAAATTACTGTGATAAACTAACTTATCTATTTATTGATGTATCTATCTCTACAATTTTATCTAAATTTCTAGAGAGGATATAAAAGATTTTATTTCCATTTTTAGGAGTTTCTGATAAGTTCCTACTTCCAGTCCAGCTACAGAATTAAACAAATATTCTTTGGAGAACAGTAATATTTGAAGCTCGAATTTCCAAAGTCCCACACCAACCCCACGTGATGTACATTTTCAATTTCCCAGCAGGAGTTAAGTGTGACCCTCTCCTGTGAAGAATCAGCATATACCCTGGGAAAGACCTGGTGAACAACTGCCATCTCTTCTCAGAAAGATACGTCCTCCCTCAAATTTTAATTCATCTCTTCCATGTTACTTATTCTTTCAAATAACCTTCATGAAACAACTATGTGCCAGAGACTCAGCAGGTTCTATGAGTATGGAATATAGTTTCTTGTTTTTAAAAGACTCAAAGACAAGGACCTAAATCACTACAGTATAACATAATATATGGAGAGAGCCAGATGAGTGTAAACAGACTTGGACTAAACACAAACAAGAAATTTCTAGACATAAGCATACAATTTGCATCTAAATCACTGTTTCTATAAAAGCATATAAATAATTGTGGCAAAAGTTTCAGGTGTTTTCTCCTCCACTCAGTACTTGTCCTTGTGGGTCTCAGAGGAGAATGGTAAGCCTACTAACAAGGATGCTGTGAAAAAGAACTAATACAAAAATGAACTATAAGGTAAACACTGAAGTCTTGTTTCCAGAGCTTCCAACATTACTATAAAGAGAAGGTCTATTTTCAAAATCTCAGCTGAATCTCTATGTCAACAAATATCTCAGAACTAATGTTTGGTACATTTTCTTCAGCTTTGAGGACAGTAGGCATGCCTGAGTGTGAATGTTTGTGTGGGAGACTCTGGTAGCTTCTCTGTGGCAGTGCTTGTCATACGAGTGCAGTGTAGACTTGGAATCAGAACACATGGGCAGCCCCTCTGACATCTAATAATGGTGTGGACTCTGACAAGTGACACAGGAAATCCAGTCTTCCATTCCCTTTTCATCTCCTGGTATTAGAAATAATAGCCATTGCCCTGGCCTCATAAGGTCATCTTTAAGCTCAGATGAAATAATGCCTTTGAAAGTGAAGTTTCCTCCAAAAAAAATTAAACATTTCACTAGGTTCCATTTTCAGGACAGTGGCCCCTATTTGGCCAAACCCTGGTGGCCATTACCATTAATTGACCATTATGGTTGGGTTCATGCAGATTAGTTCTCCCTTCTTAACCACACTTAATTATCACAATAAATGACAACCACACAATTGATGGTCAAAGTAACTACCACAGCAGTTCTCATAACCATCAGTTCCACCATGTCTCATTGCATCTCCCTAGTTTGATGAGCACTCCCTTCTCTACTCCTTGACACACCAGGGTTATAGCAGACTGTCAAGATTCCAACAAGCTCAACTGAACTGAAATGCACAGATGAGGAGTTTAACTCTGCTCCCCAGTTTAAGAACTAATTCTAGAGGTAAGATCAACTGGTAGAGGAGGTAAAACAGGAGCAACATGATGACACTAATTGGATCACACTGATCCATTGAGAAATGAAGGGGAATAATGGAGCTTCAGCAGGCCCACTTGCTTTAAGACATGGACTTAGTTTCAAAAAAGCATAATTGTCCCATTTTGGCTTCCTTTTTACATTGTCTTAAAGCTTTTTGACTACTGTTGTCCCATTAAAGGCATTGTTTCTTTCTTTTTCCCTACTTCTTGCCTAAGATGAGTTTTCATGAAAGAAACTCAATACCCAGGAGTTCACATTTCAGAAGTTTTTAATACTCATTAGATTCATATTTTGCAAAGAATAAGCTGTTCACTTCCACATTTCACCAATCTTATAGATTCCAACTGGTTTAATTAACTGACATAGACATTTGAAATTTTTGGTCTGTTTTGTAGATTTTTATGTATTTTTTCTTTTCTTTTTTGAGGTAGAGTCTCATTATATTGCCCATACTCTGACCTCAAACTCCTGCCTCAAGTGAGCCTGCTGCTCCTGCCTCCCAAGTAGCTGGGATGATAGGTGTTTACTGCTGTACTTGAGAAGTCATTTTTAATTTGATTTTGCCTGCTCCCTTAAGATACACAGATCTTCTTTTATATTTTTTTGTATCTCCTATCACTAAATGTTTTATGTATATCAACTCACGTAATCTTCAAAACCACCACTGTAATGGAGCCACTATTATTGTTCCCCAGTTTTCTGATGAGACATGAAATTAAGGAGCTTCCCTAAATTCTCTCCAGCAGGTTCTACAATGGCCAGGCTTCTCATTGTTCTCTGATGTATGTCTAGGGTATGTTCACTATTCTGCTCATTTGTAGATATTTTGGTTCTGATAAGGTATGCATTGAATCCACATACCAATTCAGAAAAACTTGATATTTTTATAATATCAGTTCTTCAATTCATGAGTATGGTTTGTCTCTTCACTTACCTATGTTGTTTTTAAAAATCTCCCACTAATTTCTGTATGACATATATAGAGGCCTTAGAATTATTTTTGTATTTAATTTTTGGATAATATGGCAATTTAATTTTAAGTATTTTCATAAGAATTTAGAAATACCTTTCTTTTTTTATAGATTTTTTTCAGTTGTTGATGGACCTTCATTTTATTCATATGTGGTGCTGAGAATTGAACCCAGTGCCTCACATATGCTAGGCAAGTGTTCTACCACTGAGCCCCAGCCCCAGTCTAGAAATACCTTTCTTTTTTATATTGAGTTTTCATCTGGTAAACTTGCTAAACACCCAGTAATTCTGATGTTTTTCCTGTAGAATATTTGCATTCTAATCCAATATTTGTAAATAATGTTTCTCCTTTTCAAACCTTTTGACATTTCTCTATTTTTCCTGCTTTACTTATGAGGAACTCTGGCATGATGCCCATTAGAATTGGTAATCAAAACTTTCTTGTAGCAGATTTCAAAGGCAAAGAAAGCTTTCAGTGTTTCACAATAAACTACCTAAAAATGTAAAAGGAAAATGCATTTACAGCATTGTTCAGGGGATGCCATATTTGCACACTGGTTTACCACAGTATTTCTTACCAGCTGCAGCAGTTTAAAAGCTTCAAACTTGGAGTGGTTCCAGTGAGCCAAACACTTACTGGGCCTACTGATGACTGCATAAAAGAAATTCTCTAACCTGGTAGTATATAAATGCATGCACTTATTCTGTCTTTTCCACAGAGGTAGTTTTCAATGTGTAATTGGTATACCATCATAACACATTTCCTGCCTGCCTTCATGTAATCAGCAGTGAAAATTTCAGACTTGCCCTGCTCTACTTGCTCAGTAACATTCACTTTACTTTGTATTCCTTTGCTTGGCAAATTACTAAACTCAGCTTTTTATTAGTAATATTTTTTTTTAACTTGAGAAGGAACTTTTCTCTTGGTTAAGAGTTTTAATAAAAATTCTTAACCAAGAATTTTTTAAAAACCAAGAATTTATAATAAAAATTCTTAACCAATTGGTTAAGAATTTTTATTATAAACAGAAATTGAATTTTATCAAAACAAACTTGGTATTTATGTGGTTTTCTTTTCTGATCTGGATTTAGTTTGTGAATATTTTGTTTAGGTTATGTACATCTTTTCTTATGAATGTAATGGGTTTAGAATGTCACTGTTGTTGGAAGATATTTTTTTTTTAATACTGGGATTGAACCTAGAGATATGTAACCACTGAGTCACAATCCCAGCCCTTTTCATTTTCTATTTTGAGACAGAATCTCACTAAGTTGCTTAGGACCTTGTTAAGTTGCTGAGACTGGTCTCTAATTTGCAATCTTCCTGTCTCAGCCTCTCAAATTGCTGAGATTACAGGTGTGTACTACCATGCCTGGCCTTTGTTCAATTTTCTGAATGAATATTTTTCCCTTGAATATGTAGTATGTTTTCCAAAGGGACTATGTGGTGCTGGAGTTTGTGGAATAATTTTTGATAATGAATTCGATTTATTTAATAGTTAGATATTTTTTTCAAATTATCTTTTTCTTCTTGAGTCATGTTACTTTTAATGTTTGTTAATTACAGGTAAAATTGCAGATATTGGCATAAGTTCATGCATACGGGAACCAACTAAGTTCTGGAGACACCTGAGAACTTAAGGAATTTGTATTCCTTAAGTAACAGAATGTCCTTCAGTAGTTTTCAGGAAGTACCTCCAGATCTGCTCAAGATCACCTAGGAATCTGCTTTCAAGATCAGACTTGAGCAAAAGGAGTCCACTCGCCTGTTTGATGATCTTTTGATGTCACAAACTCAAAGTTACTCATGTAAGACATAATAATTTTCTTTAAAAAGAACATATACCTGGTGAAGAGGCATGCCTATCATCATCTGTGCAAAATGACCCTTAAATTTCTATTTCCCACCATCCAGTCAACAATCAACAAGCTCCTCCCCTCTCCCTTCCCATGAATTCACTTGTTATCAACAAATCAATGGGACAGATTTGACATGTAACAATGAAGAAGTCAGAGTTTGCTGGGTTGGACCAACTATCAATAAATAATGTTCAGTTCTTTTTCTCCATTAATACTTGATGTCTTTAATTTTATATTATCTCATGATAACTTCATTTTCACTTGTGCTTTTTCTTCAGTGCATTTGACTGTCCTTTAATTATTAACCATTTGTTTCATTTTGTTTTATAAGATATGTCTTGTAAAGAAAATGAACAGATGGCAATGCACTCTATCTTGTTCTTCCATGTTATTTTGTGTGCTTCTGCTATAGTTTGGAACTTAAATGTCTCCCAAAGGCATATGTGTTGAACGCTTGGTCCCCAGCCCATGATGCTATTGGCAGGTGATGGAACCTTAAAGCAATGTGTGTGGGGAAGGGTGTGTGGGGGGGGCGCTGGTGGAAGGTTTTAGGCCATTGGAGTCATGCCCTTGAAATGGACCTTGGAACTCTGGTTTCTTCTTTCCTTTTTTCTCACTCAGCCATGAGGTGATTTGGCTGCTTCTGTCAGACACTACTGCCCTGATGTACTGTGTTGCCACAGGCCCACGGCAATTTAGCCAATTAAGCATGGACAGGAAACTCCAAAACTATGAGCCAAAATAAACCTTTTCTCCTTAGGAGTTGATTATCTCAGGTGTTTGCTACAGTAACAGAAAGACTAATAATTTTCTTGCTGTTTTCATTTCCTGTTTTGTGCTCTGTTGCTCAAGTTTTCATATTTCTCACAATTGATTTCAAAATTATAACTTCAATATTTATCCTCTGATGGTTTCAAAATGTGCTTGATACTTTGTCTTGAATGATATTAAAAATAAAGTTATCACAATTCTTCCCAAGGTAATGTGAAAAATTTATTACTTTAGTTTTTCTAGCTTTTTTCTCTCTGCAGGTATTTGTCATTATATCAAATCTTTACTGATATGAGATTTTTTTTTGTATCAGGTGTTTACTACTATTTTTAATATTCTATGTAAGCTAGATTATTGATAATTAATTTTATAGTTTATTGCTTGTTACTTTAAAAATGGTACCTTTCTTATATCATTGTTGGTTACACAGAGCTCCTAAACTTTGATGTATACAAGTTACCTGGGATCTGGTGAAATATCAGGTACAGATTCAATAGTTTGGACAAAGCCTAAGATAATCTTTCTGAAATAAAAGTAGTCCAACTATCTAAGGGTCTTCTGGTGTCATAGCACTTTCCCTCATAAGATTTTGTTGTTATTTTTCAGAAAGATGTGTTATTCAACAATCCCAAAATAAATTGTATGTTAAAAAATTGAATTCCATGTAAGTACTTAATAGGATATTTCAAAATTTATTAATTTATTATATCTAACAAATACTAACAAAGAGACCACCATGGGCCTAACATTCTTCCAAACATTAGTGATACAGCTATGGTTACAATAGGCAGAATTTCTATCTTCATTAAACTTAAAAGAGAAAATATCCTAGAATTAAGCAGGTAATTATGCAGGTAGAGAGGTTTTGATACATTTGAATGTTACGTACAAGGTAAAATTTACCAGAATTACTTGTATATTAATCTTTGTTTTTTATCAATTTACTTGGCTTATTATTTGAAATTGTGATTTATTTTATTAATTTCTATGATCACTTTACATGATACTGAAAATAACTGTTATATTTAATTGAATATTTTCAGTATATCTTTAGGTGGTATTTTTAATGACAAATTTTTTAATGTTAGGATCATTTCTTTTCAGTACAGACTATTAAAACAAACTTTCCTTCTCCAGTTTTGTGTGTTCCACAAAACTTTGTTGAAAAATCATTTGTTTGTAAGCCAGGTGTGGTGGTATAGATCTGTCATTCCAGTGACTTGGGAGTCTGAGGCAAAAAGATTGAAAGTTCAAGGCCAGTTTCAGCAGTTTAGTGAGGCCCTGGTCAACTTGGCGAGATCCTCTCTCAAAATCAAAAACGACTTGGAATGTAGCTTAATGGTAAATTGCTCCTGAGTTCAATCCTCTGTACAAAAAAAAAAAAAAAAAAATCAGTTGGCTTTAGATATGTTGGTTTATTTCTCTGATCCCTACTTTGTACAATTGAGCTGCACATTGATTTTTATGCTAATACCATGCTATTTCTTTGCTATAGCTTTGTACTATGTTTTGACCTTAGGTACTATGTTGCCTCCTGTTTTGTTCTTTTTTCTCAAGAATATTTTGACTATTCAGGGATGTTTTGTGGTTCCATATAAGTCTTAGATTTTTTCCCCAGTTCTATGAGGAATATAATAGCTATTTGAAAATGAGTTGTTTAAAACCTGTTATCAATTTGTGTAGGATGGATATTTTTACAGTATTGATTCTGGCAATCCATGAACATGGGATGTCTTTTCAATTTTTGTGTTATTCTTAATTTGTTTCATTAATGTTTCATAATTTTCATTGTAGAGATATTTCACAATTGGATTAAATTTATTCTTAGGTATTTTATTTACTTTGGAGGGGCTATTATAAATTTAATTGGCTTCTTAAATATTGTTTCAGATAATTTGCTATTAGAATATAGCAACACCACTGATATGTGCCTACTGATTTTGTACCCTTCAACTTTAATAAATCTGCGTATTAGTTTTAATAGTTTTTGGTGGGATTTTGAGGGTTTTGATAACATGTTGTCTGAAAATGGTAATGATTTGATATCCTCATTTTCAATTTAGTTGGCCTTTATTTCTTCCCCTTGTCTGATTGTTCTGGATAGGACTTTCAGAAGTATGTAGAATAAAAATGAAAGTAGGCATCCTTGCTTTATTTCAGATCTTAGAAAGTTCTTAGCATTTCCCCATTCAGTATGATATTAACTGTTGGCTTTTTATAAATTACCTTTATTATGTTGCGGTATTTCTTTCTATTCCTATTTTGCTCAGCATTTTTATCATGAATAAATGTTGAATTTTATCAAATTCTTTTCTGCATTTATTGAGATTATCATTTTTTGTCCTTCATTCCATTCATACGATATGTCACATTTATTAATTTTTGTGCATTGAACTCTCCTGGCATCCCTAAGAATAAATCCCACTTGATCATTGTGAAAGATCTTCCTGATGTGTTGTTGGGTTTGGTTTACTTGGATTTAAACAGTAGAAACTTTTGCACCCTGTGTTCACATTCTTTTGTTTTTGAGAGCATATTGCACAATAAAACTTGCTGTGAACAACTTTGGCTTAACTGTATGTTGTGTAAATTTTCTGCAGTAATATTTTGAAACATGTCTAGTGTTAGATGTATAACGTATTGATTTTCATTCTATGCTATACTATTATTCAAATATTTTGGTATTAAGCAATTCTTAGATTTTTAATTATTTCTTTGTATTTTGTTGTCATTTGACTAGAATTAGGCAAGTTCTCCCAACTATCTGCTGAGTGTGCTGCACACATGAAATTAGTCATATGAGCATGTGGATGAACATGAATATCACATTGTTAATTTACAAATGTTTTCTCAATAGAAGAGAGCCTTTTATTAATTATATGATGTGTTCTTAGGAAATTTTCCAAATTTTAAGTGAACTTAGACTTTCTACAACACGTATTTTTAATCATTTTAAATTAATGCAGTGAAAAGTATGTATAGACTTGCTTATGTTTCATATGATACATTTTTCTTGATAAATATGTATGAATTTAAAAGTCTACCCTTCTAGAATTTGTCATAGACATTGTAATGAACCACTAGAAGAATGTTAAGATGCCAGGACTATGACACAGTAAGACAGGAATACATCCCACAGGAAGGAGGAGGGAATAAAAGAAGAGAAACTGCCACAGAACCTATAACATTTAACAAATATCTTTAGTATATCTTTAATCTAATTTATTCAGTGGAAAGAAGGTGACAATAACCATCTTTATGAGAAAGGGTATCGATGAGGCAAATTGGGGAAATCATAAGCAATTTGGCATTATAATAACAGAGGAGTAAAACATACTGAGTAAACATTCTAAACACTGTCAAAATGGAAAGATTTGACACAGTTTAATGTTCGGGTCATTATTATCACTATAGCTAGCCCCAAGGGACCAGGAGAGGCAAAGTTATTCAGGCCATGTGTAAGAGCAAGCACTGTTTTCATCTGTGAAAGTTCAGTCTAAATTCCCACCTATTAGTCACAGCCATTTATTTGTTGGTGGAGTTCTCACTTTCACCACTGGATTTATTTATTGATATGGTTCAGCTGCATGTGGTTATTCATTATGTTCAAGGTAAATATGTTAATACACAAATATTTACTATTTTATTAATATTGTTAAAATATTATAATATAGTTTCTATAATGCATATGTGCTCAAATATACAATTGGATCAGTTATCCAAATTGTTCTAAATGTTAAAATAATGTTCGATAAAATCACTATTTATCCTTCCAGATGATTTTAAGAATTAATTTGCTAGTTTATAGAAGTTTCTCCTTTGCTGTTGTTGTTTTCGGGTTTTTTGACTGGCATTTTATAGAAATACATAAACTGGCTGTGAAACAGATGTTTGTTCCTCTCATTCAGGAAAATGCTGTTAATTCAAATCATCACTAAATTTGAGGTTTTGTAGTCATACACTCTTCTCATAGTTTATCTTGAAGGTTTATTTTATTTTACTTTATTTATTTACAATCCTAGGGAGTGAACACAAAATGCTTTGCCATTGAGCTGCATTCCCAGTCCTTTCTATTTTATCTTAAGCCAAGTTTTCACTAAATTGCTAAGGTTAATCTCAAACTTACAACCCTTCTGCCTCAGCCTCCAAAATTGCTATGATAAAGACATACATAATGGTACCCATATTGAAATATTACATTTCAGTTACTTTTTAATTTTTTTAAATTCTAATTACTATTGAGAATGAGATCTCATATATTCTAACCAGTTATTTGGGATTTGTCATGATAGTATTACTTATATTTATCACATATGAACTATTCTATTGATTTTTTTGTAATCACATTTGGTGTCAATCAAGAACTTCCCAGTTCAATAAAATTGATATGTATGTGCTGAGGTGGGACAGAATCTCAAATTTGAAAACTAAACTGTTAGGAATTTAAAATCTCTGAGAAAACCTAAAGTGAACTCCAGCTTTGGAAGGCAAGAAAGTAGAAAGCTAGTTGATATGGACTCTTCAATAAATACTACTAGACCTTGTCCTTGGCACATATGAGTTGGCAAAGGCTAATTAAGCGCTGAAAGTGTTTATTGTGGTTTTTTGCTGTACCTTTTATTTAGAGGCTAGTTTCTTTAAAATTTTGTTGTAATAACTTTAGTTCTTTCCTAATTTATTTATATCAATTCAATAAAATTATAGTTTTATTCTTTTATTTATTACTTTTTAATTCTAAAACCTCAGGATTATCTAGGTACAAAAGATTAACTGTCTGGTATAAAAAATAAAATATTCTAGTTTATATTTTTACCACATGAAACAATAACATAAGAAAAATTAAAAAATTAGTCTTGGATCTCAAATCTTCACATTTGCAAATCAAGCAATATCAATATAACAGAAGTCATTAAAAATGGGAAAAAGTAAAATTAGTTTAAAAATGATGTCATATATGAATATATATGTATGATTTTGATTATGATGCTATACCAAGATAAAGACTTAAAAACCAAAATTGTCAACCTAAAATTTATGTTTTGTGAAATAAAAGCAAGTGGTATTTAAAAATATGACTTCTCCCAGGAAGGTCAATTAAGAAAAATCGCCAATGGCTACATAATTCTAATTTTCAGAACATGTATTATTAGCAAAGCTTCTTCTACAGACTTGTGTGTGCACTCACACATACTACTCCAGTTTGGAAACTCTTTTGTAGCTCTCTTAGACTGATCAGCCCTGGGCTGATGTTGTATAGGAGTTTGAGATTTAGTATCTCTGACAAGCTGCACTTTTATTGTATCATACAAAATCTAAGAGGCCATCATAAATACCTATGCTCACTTGCTGTCAGTTTTTCATAATCCTTTCTGCATCTTGCCTCTCCAGGGCACACCTTGTCCTAGTAGAATGGACTGGTCATTCCTACATGATCTATTTTCACAGTTTCTCAGTAGCAGCAATGGTGTGGGATTCTTCAAAATCTATTGCATGCAAAAGGATTCATAACTACCTTATGGAAGAGCACAGACTTTCATGACTATCTGTAACAATCTGATACTGTAGAAAATGCTATCAGTGTGACTGGGTTTAAGTGGACGATTTATAGTACATGATGGGGCAAATACCTTTTCATTCCATACCATTAAAATTCCATGGATAGGAAGTAACTGACTCATATGATGTAGGCATTGATGTATGCTGCTCACCTGGGTGGCTGAAACAGGGCAGATAATTCTTAATTCCAAGGAATGATAATTAATATGCTATATTATCAAACCAAGGAGGTAGAAAAACTCATATACATATTTAGTCAACAAAATTATTAAAAACAAAACAAACTGTGAGGTAGCTATTCATTAAATGGTTACTATGAGCACAGATTTGTGTAGGAACACATGCAGTTGAATCAGCCTACTCATTTGGCATATTATTTGTCACCCTCTTGATAGTGTAATGGTGGGACTTCAAGTAAGAAGCCCTTGACTGTGCCTTGAATTCATTATGGTCTTGGACAGAGAATAAACTAAGCCCTGAGATGTATTAGTTTTACTTTCATGTTTTATTTTCTGAAAGTTTAAATTGACACTTAATATTTAAGGTTTTGACATTATATGTTTAAGGTTTTGCCAGCATTTAAATATTACTAATCGGGGCTGGGGTTATGGCTCAGCGGTTGAGCACTTGCCTCGCATACGTGAGGCACTGGGTTCGATCCTCAGCACCACATAAAATACATAAAGATATAAAAAAAATAATAGCACATCATTTAAAAAAAATTAAAAAAAATAAATAAATATTACTAATCAAATCTTTAGCTTTTCTTAGAATGCAAAGATGAGTTCAATCACCACTGGATCCTTTATCCACAGTGGCCCCCTTTAGATGGACATGAACCACTGGTATCTGCACAAATCTTCAAATAGGTAGTGGTTGAATACAAATGAGATAGAATATAGATATAGATCTACCTCCCTTCTAATTTCAGCTTCCTGTCTGATTCCTGGGAGCAAAGACAATTCTAGTTTGAATGTTCCCCAATTCATTTCTAAGAACTGTTCAAATACTTTCATCAGAGGTAGCGTGTAGATTGAAATGAATCCTTCTTATCAATGTCTACAGTCACTTATGATAGTTTTTTTCTTTAAAGTAGAATAGATACTCTTTATCTTCATATATTTTCAATCCCTTTTTATCAAAACCTAAGCAATACTGCTGTTTCAGGAGTCATGGCATCTTTCATTCTAGACAGATTATGTTAATATCTTCTTTACGTAAGTGTGTTTTTTTCCACACCGTGGGAAAGGGAGCAGTTTTAGGGATCTTCCTTGCTGAAAAAGGGAAATAATTTCTGGCTTGAATTTGATTTTAAAAAGATTACAGTTACTAATATTTGTATAACATTGTACAATTTATAAAGCATGCTCAATTATAACATATTTTTTTAATTTTTAAAGTAATTTGATGAATTACGTATTATACTGTGGAGCTCAAAGAGAGCCACAGTGGCCAGATTAAGAGATGAGTGTGAGTAGGTGTATGTTCTAGGTCAATAGGTCCATCTTCTAGCCAGGTCATCTGATACAGATTCCTGTCTTTTTCCCATAACACCATGACTTTCGTCTTTGTATGATGACCATAAAGGGCTTCTATGGGCTTGAAAGGAGGTGAAGAAATGAACTTTCTTGCTGTCTACCCAGGTTTATCATTTAACAACTCTGGGAAGCAAAGGATGAAAAAAATAGAGGAGAAAAAAATCCAAATATTCCCAGAGAAGTTGACAGGCTCAAAAGTTTCCAGGCTATCAAAAAATGACCTCTTAAGCAGAGAGAAGGAGCTTGCTTTAGAAAACATTCTTGAAGAAGCCTCAACATGCAGAAAGAACCTAATCACTACTTCATACCTACTGCTACATAGTCACAATCTTTCATTCATGGTCTTATTTAATCATTTATGAAGCATTATGCCACCATCAGAAAGGTCTCAAGGTAGGAATACATACTAATAATTTGTAGAGGAGGAACATAAAGTTCCAGGTGCTTAGTGCACCCACAGTTACCCCATAAATATAATCAGCTAAGGATGACAGTCACACATTCTTCCTGCCCTGCCACACCTGTTGGAGATGCTTCTGAGCAGCTCTGTGCTTGCAACTTTTCTACCTCCCTAAGTTTCTTCTTTATTATTTCAATGCACTCTGCATGAGACTTCATGAGACTCCTCTGATTAAGGACACCTAAATCACAAGATCGGAATCTGTCAAGCAGCCACAGATTGATTTCCTTGCTACCAGAGCAGAAAAGAATACATTTTCTCTTTGCCATATAGATTTTACAGTGGAGCTGTGCAGGTTATAAATTATTAGCACATTCAGACTATCAGTGATGACTTTGGGTGATACGCAGACTCTAGGTGTGTTGTATATAATCTTCCAAAGATGCAAATTAAAAACATATTTGTTTTATCCTTCTCGTCTGATGTTTCATCATCCCATGCCATTACAACCCTTTGACAGAAAGTCACAGGATTAGTAAGAAGAGAAAATGTGAGATTTGTAAATTCTTATAAACTTAATTTAATATGCACTTCATACAGGGAGAGTGGAGAAGACACCTATACTTGGAATAGTACAGTCACAAATCAGCCAGACAAAATGAATTGAAGATTTGAGAATTCCATTGTCCACATCCAGCCTGTAGCTCAGCATCCCACTGGAATTGGAGAGAAAGTAAAAGTCATTTCTGGCCATTTATGAGGCAATATTCATAAAAAAGTATACAGTGGAACGCCAGAGTTAATGGAAAAATTAAAAACAATCTTTCATCCTTCCATGTGTCTTAGTTTAGATTTTTCTGTCTTCTTGGGATATTCCGGAAGGCTTTTACCCCCACTTTTACCATCTCCGGCAAGTGCTCAGAAAAATAAAGTATGCAATTCATTCCAACCCCTAATTTCTTCCTCCACAAGGGAGAAAGGGTGACAACACATTGGAGGATGCCAGGGAAAATGTACCTTTCTGCGTGTGACCTCCTCTTCTATTTACTCTCTCCAATCCACCTATCTATAGGCAACAGACTTCTAGAGAAACTTTCTCTGGTTTCTTTTCTTCCTCTAGACTATTGTATAAAAGTTAAAGCAATCATAGTCCTCAAGGAAGCTGGTTGGTTTTGTGTCTGCTTTGGGTATCCTATGAATATCCCACGAATGCTAAATACCCATTTCATAACCAGCTTTAGGGAAGAATATGGAAGTATCTAAATGGCCTCATCTCATTTTCCAGATTGACTTCATCATTGACAGAGCTGATATTTTTATTCTTCTCTGATTGTGGTTTATGTCTCTAATTCTGAACATAAGGAAGAAGAATTGCTTCAAGTGTGTTGATCCAATATCTTGCTGATGTTAAATTAGGAAGGAGAGGATAGTAAGCCTTCCAGAATGTCACCATGGTCCAGAAATCAGGTTTTCTAAGGGGACAAGAGCTTTCCAGAACTTGGGAAGTGGCTGATATTAAGATAATCATAAAGGACTGATGCTTAGCAGTGTGGATATATGAATAAGCAGGGAGAGTAGCACTTTTAGGCATTTCACTTTTTGGGATACATGTTCTTCTGCTGTAGAGATACATCAATGACTTTCCAACTGGAAACAAGGAATATGAACTATGGACAAAGACAGGGCACTGTACAATTCTAATGGCCCACATCAGTACTTTTGGCAGCTTGTCACCAGCTCTATAGCGGAGGGACTATCTCCATGTAGCAATGCTAGAGACAGCCAACAGGATCTTGGTAGGAGTCACCTTTATCCAGAGTCTATGCTGGTGACTCCTCTCTTATTGCTTTATCTCCTTTGTCATCTTTCAGGGATAGAGGCTAATGGAATGGATTGTTGGGAAAGACAAAAATATAGGTTTGAATCCCAGATGCAATACTAGCTATGCCAGCCTTGGATGTGAGCCTCAAATGAGCCTCATTTGCTCATCTGAAAAATGAAAATGACAGTTACACCTACCTAATTGAGGTGAAGTAATGGTCAAATGATCCTTATGCCTGTAAAGGCCAGTGTCTGGTTCATAGTAAGTAAGTAGTAATTATAAACCACCAAGAATCATTTAAGAATAATTCTCTAGGATAAATATGAGAAAAAATAAAAAAACCTCTCTTTGTAAGGTAGAAATAATAAACTTAACCACTTGCAGAAATGAGAGGCAAGCCCCTTGCCCTTAAATAGAAAACATTACCATTTTGTAATTCTATCCTAAATGGTCGAATATGGGTGAGGTCAAAATCATAAGTTTGGGAGTTAGAAAAGGATCAAAGTTCCAGGTCACCTGCTTAATAATCAAAAGCCTGTGTTTCTTCAGGGTTAGAGAAAATAGAGTAGATATTTCACAAAAATTCCTCAAGATAATAAATATAAGGTGTTTTGCAGAATTGCATGGTATGTAGTTGACCATTATTGCCTACCTGTTGGCATCATGCCTTCAGGAGCTACCATGGGTGCCGTAAGCATAGCCTAGTAACACCAGCTTCATCTTCTGATCACCATTCCATTCTCTCATTTCCTACACTTAGATTACATTTCCTTTATCTATTCATGGTCTCATTCTTCCATCTATCCATCTATTCATACTCATATCTTCTAATTATCACATTCCTTCATCATTCATTTGTCCTTCTCCCATTTTTCTATGCTTCCATCCCTGTGTCTTTTGGATATTCCATCCTTCCATTATTCCCTCCATGCTTCATGAGAATTCTTGATTGGCCCCAATCAGGGACTTAGCTGTAAGGTTCTGGAGTCAAACACGTCTTTAAGCTGACTTCACTAATTATAGTCATAAAAATCAATTACAAAATCTTAATTGAGATTAATATAGATTAAGACCACACAGTTTCTAACACTTTTAACACATTAAAATTTTAATTATGTTTATTATCCCCCATAATATTTTTACTTTTGTATTTTATGATTTTCAAGGTATTTTTCTAGAATATGAATATCCTTGGCTCTCAGAATGACTTTTTGTATATTTCTCTGTCAGAAGAGAAAACTGAGACTAAGGGATTTGTATGAGATTCTGTGACTCATATGTGGCATAGTGCAAACTAGAACCTGGTACTTGGAAGGTTTGAGTGTTGCACATACAGACAAGGAACAGAGGTTGAGAGGGTGAAGAAAGAACATATATTCATGGAATCCACTGTAAGGGAAAACAGAACAAAGCTCTTCTGTAAATTCAGATATGTCTCCTTCCAGACCTCCTGGCTAGTCTATATGTTTCAGAGTAATAACCTACTTTGATGAAGAGTACTATGTGTCAACTTGCTGGGGCCACAAGATGCCAGATATTTGGTTATTATGAGGCAATATTCAAAAGAAAGTGTTCAGTAGAACACCAGAGACAATGGAGGAAACCAATCTTTCATCTTTCCATGCTTCTTAGTTTAGAGCTTTCTGTCCTCTTGGGATATTCTGCTAGGCTTTTGCCACCATTTTTATCTTCTCAGGAAAGTGCTCAGAAAAAAAGGGTGTGCAATTTCCTCCAGCACCTCATTTCTTCCTCTACAAAGGAGAAAGGGGTAAATATTATTTCTAGGTGTGTCTAGGAGGATGTCTCTGAATAAGATTAACATTCAAATCAGTAGACTGAGTAAAGCCAATTTCCCTCCCCAATGTGGATGGACCTCATTCAATCCACTGAAGACCCGAATAGAAGAAAAGACTAAGAGAATTCTCTCTACCTGCATTAGTCTCTTCAATGAGTAATCAATCTTCATCCACTCTCAGTCTGGAACCTGGAGTAGGACATAGACCATCAGCTTTCTTGAATATAGATCTTTGGACTCAGCCTGGAGCTGCACCATTAGCTCTCCTGGGTATTCAGCTGGCTGGCAGCAGACTTGTGACTTCTCAGTCACTAAAATTGTGTTAACCAATTCAACTACTTACAATAAATCTCTTCCTCATTCTCTTTCTTTTCCCATGTTTATGTGTGTTTCTCTCTATATCTATGGAGAATCTAGACTAATGTACCTATTATGCTACTTTCTATTGTAATCCTTCTTTATCTTCCAATATCCTAAATTTTTGGCCCTAGAACTTAACAACAGTAACAATTAAAATTTGTATAACTTTATTTTAACTTGCCATTATAGTTTTAAAGTGCGTTTTTGTATCTGATTTCTTTAAAATCCCTTGTAACAGGGTTATTTATTGTCATCCTGATTTACTATGGAGAAATTATGGTTTAAAGAAATAAAATATCGTACCTAGTTCATGTTCAGAGATATAGTGAGAGAAGACATGTGGCTGAGCATGGCAGAGGCCTGTGCTCCTAATTCTAGAACAGGCTTTTCAGAACAGGCCTCTGTATTTAGCAATGAACAGAAAGATATGCAGAAGAATTGTAACAAGGCTGTAGCCTGTCTTTTCCCTATTAGATTCTGCAACGTTTCTGATTTTTCAGACTGTTCCAAATATAATCACTTGAAATTACTATTAAAGAACAGTCTTTTCACATGCATTACTTTAGGATGGGCTGCATTTTAAAATGTTCACTTTATCTGCTCTCTACTCATTGCTCACCATTTATGATATGTTGGTAAAGGATTGAAGTTCAGTAATTTATGTTTTCAGACAAAGGCTGGATATTGCCTTTAACAAATTAAACATTATACTAATGCATGTAGGCAGTCACTATTTGAATAAATTGTGAGAATAGGAGTATCTATATATTATTTTTTCTTTCTAGATTCCTTTGTTAGACTTTAAACTGTGTCAGACCCAAAATAATATTTTTTTATCAGGTATTCTTTTTTCTTTTTTGTTTGCATGCACAAAATTTGGACAGAGACACATACCCACATTTTAAGGAATTATACTAAAATGAGCTTCAGAATGCAACATAAAATTACCTTACTTCTAAAGCTTCCTGCCTGCTCTTCCTCTTTCCCCCACAGAGAGAACCACTATCATACATTTTATCTTAATTATCCCTATTTTCTTTGTTCTTCTTTCTTGCCAGCAATACATGCATCTCTAAGCAATCTATTGCTTGCTTTCAGCAAGTTTGGGGGTTTTCCAAAGGAATCATACAGTGTGTATTATTATGTAACCACATTTTTTATTCCATTTTTTTTTGTAGAAATATTTTCCATGTGTCTCATATATACAATTTGCCCTAGAAATAAATAATTTTGAAATTGTTAGTAGTGGAATCACCCACTTCCAACTAAATGGACAATCCATATTGCCAGGAAAATTGCCTATGAGGACAAAAGCCCCAATTATACCTGGTTGAATAACAGCCCTCTACAGTACTGAGGGCCTCCAGAAGTTTCCTTCTTGTGAGTTGAAACCCAGCATGTAATGGCTGCTGCCTTTTGGAGTCCCACATCTCTCGTCTGTGCTGTTCATGAGTGTCACTGTTCTCCACAGCATCTAGATGGAAGCCTGATGCTTCTGCTAGCTTCTTGATGTATACATATGTATAACAGAGATTTCCAGAGGAAAAAAAATCAATAGGATATATATATATATATATACACACACACATACATATGCAAAATTTTATTAAATAAGAAATTGGCTCAATGATTATAGAGCTATCAAGTCCACATCTGCAGTATGGGCCTGTGGGCTGGAAATCCAGGAGTGCAGATAATGCAAATGAAGTACAAAAGCTGTCTGCTAGGAACCTCCCATTACTCAGGCAAGGTTGGTCTTCTTGTTCTATTCAGGCCTTCCATTGACTTGAAGTCCACCAATTTAAGTTAATCTCATCCAAAAACATCCTCTAAAATGATGCATAAAATTAACCTTCACAATAAGGAATGATTTTTGAAATATCTACTTGAAATTTTCATTCCTGCCAAGGCATTGCTCTAGGCTGATAGATCCCACTCCTGACACTTCTAAAGCCTCCTCTCTATCTTTGTGTTCTCTTTCTGATATTTTGTGAGTACTCTCAATGCCTGCCATGGGCACCATGTTGTCGCTACTGTTAGTTAATCTTTCTCTTCAGCTAGACCAAGTAACTTCAGGTTAGACAGCATGTCTCATTCATTTGTGCATCTCTGGGCATCACACTAGGCATAGCACAGAATGGGCATCCAGTGAGTATTTGCTGGATACAAACCAAAACAGCTTGATAAGGCACACTCATTTCAACATTAATGTATAGCAGTACTCAATAGGAATAAGTTTTTTTAAAAAAATTTTTAGTTGTAGATGGACACAATATCCCTATTTTACTTATTTATTTTTATGTGGTGCTGAGGATAAAACCCAGTGACTCACACATGCAAGGCAAGCGCTCTACCACTGAGCCACAATCCCAGCCCCATGGAATAAGCTTTTTAGACAGAACATTTTGGAAGACAATGCAATTCCCTTAGCTTTTCCTTTCTGGCACTAAGTTCTCAACTCTATGTATCTGTAATGATTCTCTCATTCACAATCTGCCTGTGAATAACAGGGCCAGACTGCAGGGTTCTCTAAAAGGCATATTTATAAAAAGGGCAAAAAGTATTTTCACACATGGCTGAAAGCAAAATCTCAAACAGATTTTGTTTTGTGTGATTTGTGTGCCAGTAAGCTTAGGCAATGTTCCAGACCCCCAAGATGCTCTATAATGTCTCTCATGCCCTGCCGGCCCCTCCTTACTATGGGATCAGTGATAACCACCATGCCAAAGATGTGGAACTTGTTCTAATTTAGATCTTTTTTTTCTTGTTTTCTGCTCCGTCAGCCTTAACGAGGATCCAACTGGTGATTTTGGCATGTCTATTGGTTTATGGATCTTTACAACCAATTGCAGAAAGTTTTTAGACTGTGTTTGCACATTTCAAGTAACACACATTTGATAATTGTTATTTCTAGTGGCTAACTTACACCAGCTTCAGCTATCCCAGTGATAGTCCTCAAAATCAATGTTGAGCACGTCCAGGCTTTTATCATCTCACCCTGAGAGTGGATTTTGGATTCCTGTTCTCTAATTTGAGCATTCTGTTTGCCATAGTCTTTGATTCAAAGAGATTTTTCTCTATTAGCCACAAATACAATAAGAACATTTAAAAACACCTGGGGTATAATTATTTAAGTATAAACCCGTACAAATTAATTGTATGATATAATTTAATCCTGTGAGACAGAGCATCCATTGTATGGATGAGAACAAGGAGGTGTAAAGGACTCAAATTATAGCAAATCCAGATCTGCAGAAAACTCAAGCAGGATGTTTGAGTATTTCGTATGACCAGTGTGTGAGATCATGTTGAACAATTATGAAGCAAGTAGAAGAGATACTTTGGGATGAAGAACTGAAAGTCACATTGAAATTGTATACTATTGGAAAATTTTAATTGCTTTGATTAGCACTTTGATTTTAGATGCTTTGATTAGTTCTGTACTTGCAACTTGCAGAAACTAATTCAAAGGGTTATTGAGAGGATTTAAATGAAATTATGGATAAAAAGAGCTCACAAGAAAATATTTACCTTCAATCAAACTTCCATTGGACTAATCCAATGGCATATATCTTTAACTGAAAAAGAAAGAGCAAAACAAGAAATCATTAAAGCTTACAAGTAAGACTGGCTAAATATCTTGGTGGTCATAGGTTTGAAAGTCAGTATTCTTAATAGTAAGTCAGAGAAGCCTCACTCAAACTAGTTTAGTTGAGACACACATACACATACATACAGAGAGAGACAGAGATAGAGAGACAAACTTATTGATTTTATTGGCTTACAGGAATAATGGTTTCAGACACACACACTGAGATACATAGAATTATCTTCACCTTGTTCTTTCTTTTGTGGAGGCTTCCTGAGTAGCTGGTACTTACAGTTGTGTACCTCCATGTCTGGCCAGAACATCAACCTTGGAACAGCACAATTAACTAAACTTACAAACCTTACTCAGGTTTCACTAGCTCATAAGTACCATAATTATTCATGTGGTATATGAATTTTATCACATATATAGATTTAGGCAACCATTAAACCAATCAGAAAGCAGAACATTGCAGTTACCCCTAAAAATCTCCCATATGTGATTCCTCATAAATGTTGATGGAAATAAGGTGCAACCATCTGCCTTCCACCTCTAAATTCTGGCACCTAACCATTTCACCATTACTAGATGCTGTCATTTGAGAATGTTATATGCATAGATTTCTATAGTATGCACAATTTTGAGATTGGTTTTATTTTTACCTAGTATGTTGTCTTTGAGATCTATCCAAGTGTGTGTATATCAGTAGTAACTTTATATCTTTTAGCATTATTTATTCCATTGTATGATCTACAACAGTTTTTTTCATCTTTTGCCAATCGAAGGATACTTGGGTTTTTTCCAGTTTGGGCTATTATAAATAAAGTTGTAATGAACATCCTTGTGCAGATTTTGTGTAAACATAATGTTCTTTGCCCTAGAGCAAGTGTCCAAGAATGGGATAGGGTTCCGGAATCACACAGTAAGTGTAAGTTTAACTTTATTTTTTTATTTTTATTTTTTTAATTTTTTAATTTTTTCTCAAAAATTGCATTTTAATACATGTTATCAAACATAACAGAAAAAAACAAATTTTCAGAAGCTGTACACACTGTTCACTGGCAACATTTGTTGATGCAAATAGAAAAAATTGTTACAATCATAATTTTTCTAACTTTGCACAAAATAGTAAGCAGATTAAATTCTTCATATTAAACACCTTTATATGTACTTTCAATGAACAGTATATAAGTTTAACTTTATAGTAAACTACCAAACTGTTTTGGAGAGTAATTGCACAATTTTACATTGCCATCAATATCGAGTGACAGATCTGTTTGCTCTACATCTTTAGAAGCATTTAGTATTGTTAGTATATTTTATTTTAGCCAGTCTGATAGACATGTAGAAGTATTTTAGTATTGCTTTAATTTGCATTTCTCAAATGGCTAATGAGGTTGAACATGTTTTGAATGCTTATTTAGCATCTATGTATACTTTTTGGTAAAGTTGTCTGTTCAAGTCTCTTCATTTTCTTTCTTTCCTTTCTTTTTCTTCTTTTCTTTTTTTTTTAAATGTGATTCTGGGGATTAGTACTCAGGGCCTCTCACAAGATTAGCACTCTACCACTGAGCTACACTCCCAGTCCTTTTGTCTATTTTTTAATTGGATTATTTATTTCCAGATTCTTTAGACTTCTTTACTTATGTAGATACAAATTCTGTCTCCTGTATGCTTTGTGTTTCTTCCAGTATGTGTCTTTTTAATTTTTTTAACAATGTTTTTCATAGAATAAACATTTTTAGTTTTAATGAAGTCAATTCATCATCTTTTTCTTTCATATCTGTTGTTTTGTGTCATATCTAAGAACTCTTCATCTAACCCTATGGTTTTCCTCAAAGGTAATAGTTTTACATTTTATGCACTGATCTGTTTTATTATAAGTTATTTTTTTGTGTGTAAGTGTCAAGTTTAAGTTGAGTTTGAGATGTTTTCATTTAGTTTTCAGAAATTGGATCATGATATGTCTGGACATGAATTTCTTTGAACTTGTCCTATTTGGGATTTGATTAGTTTATAAAGTATATAAAGTTTATGTCTTGTCAAATTTGGGGAGATTTCAAACATTATTTCTTTAAATTTTATTTAACACAGCATTAATTCTCCTTTTCTCCATGGCTCTGATAGTCTGATTATCAAATCTGCTGTGTTATGCTGCACAGGTCTGTGAACACTATTAATTTATTTTTCTATCTGTTTTTTTACTGGATTATCCTATTGATTTGCCTTGATTTATTCTTTCCTTCAATGAACCAACTAGATGAGCTTTTACATTTTTTAATTATATTTTTTGCTCTAATATTTTCACTTGATTTCCCTTTTATCTTCTATTTATTTCTAAGACATTTTATATATATATATATTTTTTTTTTCAGATTGTTCATGATCCTTGGTGGAATATTTATATGAAAAATGCTTTAAAGTTCTTATCAGAAAATTCTCACATTAGTGTTATCTCTGTGTGTGCATCTATTACTTATTGGATTTTACTTGTTTTGGATATGCTGAGTAATTTGGTATCATTTCTTGGACATTTTGAAAAGTATGATATAAGATTGGTCCTGATTTTTATCTTCTGTTTTGTCACTCATGAAGGTTCAGAACATATAGTAGTAGTGCCCATTCTTGTGAGCTCTGCTTGAATGCCAGTTAGCTTTCAAAGCCTTGTAGCTTTATTCAGGCATTCCCACTGATGTGCTGCTTAGTGACAGAACTGAAACCTGGCTGTTCCACCTTGTAGTTCAGTTCCTTTTCACTGTGAGGGAAGGACAGACTTCATAAACTTAAGGAATCACCTTCTCTGGCTTCCTGTTCTCCCTCCTCACTTCACCTGGGTGAGGATGAGAAAGGGACACTGTTCTTTGCTGGACCTTTTCTACTGCAGGTGAGTGAGAGTAGTACACATTGTTCCTCAGTCTCTCTGACTGCAGCATGGGTGGGGAGAGGTGGAGCACTACTTCAGTTTATCTTTGCTAAATGCAGAGTGAGGAGAGTGGACAGGGTTCCACTCATTCTTAGATGCTGGGTAAATGGGAGAGACAGCGTCTGGCATTGCATTCACCTGGCATGTGTCCATCCTGCAGAGCTGGTGGGGTCCATGTGTTTACAGTTTTTTAAAAGCTTGTTGAAGTCTACAAAAGCTTCTGCTAAATCCATCACTGTAAGTTTTCTTGAGAGTTTGTTACTTTTCTCTCCCCCTTCTCCTATAGCTTCCTTTTCTCTTACCTCTTCAGCTACACATTCTTGCTTTAGTTCCATTATAATCTTATGGGAATGCCAATATTTATTTTCTTTATAAAATTTTTTTTAATTTTTTAAAAATAGAATGTACTTCAAGTCACAGTACACTATGGAGCACAATTTTTATTTCTTTGGTTGTAAACAAGGTAGAGTTGCACCATTCATGTCTTCATATGTGTACCTAGGGTAGGGATGTCCATCTCATTCCACCATCTTTTTTACTCCCATGCCCTCTCCCTTCCCCTCCCTCCTCTTTGCCCTATCCAAAGTTCCTCCATTTCTCCCATGTTCCCCACCCCCACCCCTATTATGTATCAGCATCCACTAATCAGAGAAAACATTTGGCGTTTGGTATTCTGGGATTGGCTTACTTCGTTTAGCGTGATGTTCTCCAACTCCATACATTTACTTGCAAATGCCATGATTTTATTCTCTTTTAATGCTCAGTAATATTCCATTGTGGACATATACCACAGTTTTTTTTTTATCCATTCATCTATTGAAGGGCATCTAGGTTGCTTCCACAGTTTAGCAATTGTGAATTGTGCTTCTATAAACATGGAAGTGAGTACCAATATTTGTACAGTCCGTCACTGATGGGACTCTTATTATGCGGGCCATGAGTGTATACATAAAGCAAATGGGAGCAAAGACAATGAAACCTACAATAGTACAAAAATTATTAAATAAAAAAAACCAAGGGATATGTTTGTTTATCTAATTCTGATTTAATTAGTGAGTAGCCCCTTTTTTCCTTTATCTTTCAGAATCTCCCCACAGTTATCTCATGTGTCTTGTCTGAAGCCTCTAGTTGTAATCAGTGGCAGAGCTATGGTGGAATGTGCTTGTTACATCTCTTCCAAATCCTGAATAGCCTAGTTTGACCTTTTATTTCAATGACAGTAATGCCAATTAGATATGAGTTAAGTATTCTTGTATCCATCAAGCTATCATTGGATGGATAGTTCTGATAGCCTGGTATTCAGAATGAACTGGAGCCAATTTATTTTCATAGTTAACCCGTTGGTAAATTTGTCCCTCTTGATGAAGGATATTGGCAATTCATCAGAAAAATAAAAGAGATAAAAACTTTGTAAGTCCCTAAACTATACTTTTCAAATCTATCATCTCTTTGTGCTGCCTTCTTATGACTCAGATGTGAAACAGATCTTTGGTGTTATAATATGAAAAAATAATACTTTTAAGACTTTTTTTCTGTAGTGTACATTTTAAATAGATATTTCAGCAGTTACTTCTCTGAGCAAGTATATTTTAAAGATCAAGGGCTCTGGAATCAAAACCTTCTGATTCTCACTAACTCTCCTGATGGGTAGTCAAGTATATCTGCATGCAACAATCCCCCTCAAGTTGCTTGAGTTTATCTAACTACAGAACAATGGAGATGATTGAGATCCTCACAATCAACTTCCTTTACTCCAACTTTATGCATCACTCTAGAAGCGTACTTTTCCTTTTAATTTTTTTTACTTGTTCTTTTTAGTTATACATGACAGTAGAATTATTTTGATATATTGTACCTACATGAAGTATAACATCTCATTCTTGTGGTTGACATGATGTGGGGTTACACTGGTCCTGTATTCATATATGAACATAGAAAAGTTACGTCTGATTCATTCGGTCTCTCCTACCTCCTCCCTTCCTTCCATTCTCTTTTGTCTAAGCCAAAGTACTTCTATTCTTCCCTAACTCCTCCCTATTGTGTGTTAGCATCCACATATCCGAATATCAGAGAGAACATTCGGCCTTTGATTTTGGGAGATTGGCTTATGTCACTTTGCATTATAGTCTCCAGTTCCATCCATTTGCCTACAAATGCCATAATCTCATTTTTTATTCTTTCTGGCTTAGAAATATTCCATTGTGTACATATACCACATTTTCTTTATTCATTCATCTGTTGAAGGGCACCTAGGTTGGTTCCACAGTTTAGCTATTGTGATTTGAACTGCTATAAACATTGATGTGGCTGCATCACTGTACTATGCAGCTTTTATGTCCTTTGGATATATACTGAGGATTGGGATAACTGGGTCAAATGGTGGTTCCATTCCAAGTTTTCTGATGAATTATCATACTGTTTTCCAGACTTTTCTATGTAATAGACACATTGCACTCACCTGAGGGTCATATGGGGACAGCTGGTGTTTTACTGAACAGCAATGATATAGAATACTTCGATCCCCACAGAAAACTGCTAAATAGTTACAATCTAAAACTTCCTTTATTGACTTACCAGATAATAGCTTTCTCACCTATAATTGAACACGTTTTTACTTCAGACTTTAATATATTTCTTTCTGTAGTATAAATTTTAAATAGATATTTTAGCAATCACTTATCTGAGCAAATATATTTTGAAGATCAAGGGCTCTGGAATCAAAACGATCTGGCTTCAAGTGATGTTTAGTAATTGAATTGATAGATGTGTGACATGTCAATTTACTTTAGTTTTCTGAGTCTAACATTTATTATTTGTATAATGGAGAGAACAAAACTTCACACATGGAATTACTGTGAGAATTAAATAAAATATATGTGTAAAATCAACTGGGAGGGCTTTATACCCAACTATCAAAAACTGATTGCTTGTTTCTCATTTTGAAGCACACTGAGCTTCTCATAAAGAGAAAACCCAAAGGCATCTGTGAGTCTTAATGCTGTGCATAGACACCACTATTACAGCGATATATTACCTTCATCCTTTCTTTATACCATATCCTTTTTAGGCCCAGGCAAGAGATTTTTCATTAATGCATACTGAATCTGTCCCACTAGATTAAGCCTATTACTTACACCTTTGAAGGGCTTTCCAAATCCACATATGAGCAGGGCTTAACTCTTTTCCCAACCCTCACATAACTAACAATTTGTTGATAATCTTCTATTGCTGTCTAAAGTGCTAATATATGTATTGAATGAGGTCAAAGATAAAGCTGAGCCTTTGGGTATCTATTAACTAAATCCTGCCAACTTCAGTTCAAAGATTGTTCTCTTAATGTTATATTCTGATTTATACAAATAGTAGTCCCAATTCAAATAATATATAACCTTCACAGAGAAGTCTCTTTCTAGTGACAGGTGATGGTTATGTACCAGCAATTTAAGCCTAGTTTATGGTTACAAAACAGAGTAATGACCCTTCAAAAGTATTCATGTCCTAATCTCTGGAACCTGTGAATAAATTAGTTTATGAGGTAAAAGGAACTCTGCAAATGTGGTTATGAATTTTGAGATGGGAGATTATTTTCAGATATTTAGGTGGGTGAAGGATCTTTTAGGCAAAAAGAATAACAGAGAGAGGGAGGGATTTGAAGATGCTATGCTATTTTCTTTGAAGAAGGAAGGTGAATTCAGGAATTCAAGTAGCCTCTAGAAGCTGGAAAACACAGGATATGGATTCTCTCCTAAAGCCTGTTGAAAGAATGCAGACTTCTTACACCATTGTTCTTGGACCTCTGATCTCCAGAATTTTAGGGGAATAAATGTGTGTTGTTTTAAGCCACTAGTTTGCGATAATCTGTTACAGAAGGAAAAAGAAATGAATTCTTCATGTTAAGAAAAGTTTTGTTTCACCAAGATTTGATTTGGTTGAGACTGTCCTCTGCTGCTTGCTTACGATGTTAGCTGCTGACTGGGACTTGCCATGCGACAGTTCTCTGTCTGTACTTTAAACAGACTATGTGGTTTAATTTTAACACATATATGTGTCAGCATAGCTATCCCATGTTTAAATGAAAGAAATCTGTTTCAGAGAGAATTAGGGAGCCATCCAGCTCTATGAACCTAGCAGGACCCTGGCAGGTTTGTTCTCCCTGCTCCCCAGCTGTTTTCCCTAGTTCTCTGCATCTAAGGATTTAAACTTGAAAGAAACTTATAGAGTTGCCTTTTCAGTTGTCTTGGAATTCATCACTAAAGTGCAAAGAAGGAACTAGAAGATTTTACCATGTTATGAAGAAATATATTTCTCCATTGGAAAAAACACAATCTCATACCAAACAAATAAGTTACAAAAATTAGGATCATTCACTTAACTTTTCTTTTTAAACTGATATTCTAATTGTTTTCTCATTATGAAGTAGTGGCAATATAACTGCCCTATATATTTTACAAAAGGACATTATCACATTTAATTGAGAAAAAGTATGTAGAAATGTTTAATTTTATAAAGCACTTTTCATATTTCTTTTATGATTATTATAATATAAGGTATCATTAGCATTACTTTAATCCCATATTTTTACAGAGTTCCTAAGAGCCTGAATTCACAAATGTTACATAGCAATGATAAAGGCAGCAATATTTGTGTACTCTAATTATCCATATTGGAAAATTAGTACTACTTTGGAATTAATGAAATACTGGATTGTCCAATTAAGGTGAGTGTTGAATTCATCTAATTGTTCCCCAGTGAACACAGGAGATTTCACTGGAATAGTTACAAGTATCAACCAGAAAATTTACAGTTACCTCTGAGATGCTTTTGTTAAAATCAGTCTAAGGGACTTCACCTAATTGCAGCTATTATCTCTTTGTCAACTCCCACCTGCAAATATCACATGGCCACCATCCCCTGATAAGCTGCAATACCTGGAGCACTAATTGTGGATTTCATCAAGATCTATTTTTTGTTTTGTATTCTCTTTTTCTTTTTTAATAAGAAAGAAACCAGGAACTTTTTGACCAGGTTACTGACGTTCTTAAGCAACTGACAATTTTCTCTCAGGAGAAACTGAAAGCTTTTCTCTTTGGAGTTTTAACTCCTTTTCAGAAAATGCTGCAGGCTGAATGTGGCTGTAGACATAGGTAGCAAAGTGCTCACTAATCAGCTGACTTGTGCGAGAGGATATTGGCACAGGACTGAAAAATGCATCAGAAAGGAGAGGCACAAACACTGAAGAAGGAGCTAAAATTGGTGAATCCTGAAGTAATTATGCTAATGCTACAGAAATTAGGAAGAATAGAAGAAAAAAATGGAAATGTTCCATTTTAAAAGATATAAATTTAAAACTGTTTGAGAGCTGGATAGAGATGTCTTCAATTATAAAATGATTGCAGATGAATACCTGTGTCAGAGCCAAGTGCATTTGGATTGAGAGTCTGGATGCCCTTCAGTACCTGTGTGTATGAGACCTGTGTTTCTTCATCTAGAAAGAAATTGACAGGAGCAATCTTACCATTTGCCGTAGTGGAGATGAGATGAAGGAGTGTGAAGTGTTGGTATGTCAACTTATGTCAACTATTACTGCTATCACTGATATGCATATGAAATTTGGGTGGTTGTTATGGTCTAGATCTAAAATATCCCCCAAAGGCTTGTACTAAAGGGTTGATTTTTCAGTCTGTGGGCTATCAGGAGGTGGTAGAAACCCTAGGAGGTCGCGTCTAGCCAAAGAAATTAGGTCCCTGTGGTGCATCCTTGAAAGGTATATTTTGTCCCTGGTCATTTCTCTGCTTCCCAGCTGCCATGAGGTGAGCAGCTCTGCTACACCACTTGCTCCCCACCTTGATGTTCTGCCTCACCACAGACCCATAGCAATGGGTCACATGACCATGAAGTGAAATCTCTGAAACTATGAGCCAAAATAAAATTCTGCTTTAAAAGTGATTATCTCAGGTGTTTTGTCACAGTGACAAAACTGACTGGCACAGTGCTGAAAGCTGAAATTGCAATGAAACTTTGTATCCAATTAGAGGTTCAATTTATAAATAAAATCAATATCTTGAGTACTGACATTGAGACATATGAGTGTTTTTTTTTTTATGGAAGGAGAATAAATCTACTAAAGCCTAACTAAAATCTATGTAGATTTGTGAGCCAAGAAATGCTTTGTGCTATTGAAAGTTGGAAAATTGTTAAATTGTTACTCACACAAGCCAGATTGATTGTTAAATTTGAATTCACCTTTTTTTCAGTCTCTCACATTTTCCCTCCCTCATCTCCACTCTTACTGTTTTCAAATTCTTGTTTTATACCCTTATTGTCTTAGCTAAAGTTGCCATAATAGTATAACATATGCAGACTGAATTATGGTTTGGATCTGGAATGTCTCCCAAAGTTTCAGGTATTCAGAGGTGGGATTTTGGGAAAGTGATTGGATCATGAGGGCTTTAGCCTCATCAGATTAATTTATGGAATGAATTAATTAGTCTGAATGGAATATCGAGAGGTGGGATGCATTTGGAGGAAGCTAGTCATTAGGGACATACCCTGGAAGGGCATATCTTCTCTCCACCTGTTTCCTCTCTCTCTCTGTGCTTCCCAGCTCCTATGACCTGGGAAGCTTTTTCCACCACACCCTATTTCCTTGATGTTTTTGTCTTGACCATGGACTGAAACCTCTGAAACCAACCAAAATAAATCTTTCCTCTTCCCAGTTGTTTGTGTCAGATATTTTGGTCACAGCAATAAAATTGTACTATCACAGACTGCATGACTTAAACATTCTAGAACATCTCAGTTCTGGAGTTTGGGATCCCAAGATCAAGGCTACAGCAATGAGAGTCTGCTGACATCTTTCTCCTGGGCTTGCACTTGAGCAGCTCCTCACTGTAACCTCACATGATCTGTCCTTGGTGAATGTGGGTAGTGAAAGAAACAGGAAGTAAGCTCTTTGGTATCTCTTATGATAGGATATCTCTTATAAGAACATTAATGCCATTTTTAAGTCCCTAACTTTCTGATCTTGTCTAAAGCTAATTACTTCACAAAGTCTCCACTTCTCTACCTATCATAAGATTGGAGGTTAGGGCTTCAACATATGAAATTTATGGGTACATGACTCACTGCATATCACTTATTATTTTTAAATAATTGCACAGTGTTCTCATATGTTGTATTATTAATTCTCTCAACAAATATTAATCTTCCATCAGAGCCACATACTGAATTGGGACCAGGGGGAACTCACTGGGAGAGCCCTGCGTAGCATGTCTTACTTTGGGAGGTAGACAGGATGGCAGAACAGACAAAGATTAATGAACTAAAATTTATAAATAATTCCATGAGGATAAGCTCTAGAAATGTCCTCCAAAGGCTTTTATATATGGACTTTGCCCATTTAAAGATTTAGACCAAAGAAAGTGACATTTGTGTAGAGAGATGAAGGAAGATGAGTTAATTACTCAAATGAGTTTATAATAGATGAATGGACTCCTCAACAGTAATATAAAATTTTAACTTATATATTGAACAACTACTTCATGACAGACTCCAAAGACAGCATGGATTAACTGGATGATAAATGTGTTCTGGCCAGAACATTCATTCAATCTCATATTTTCCATTTGCCATCCAACACTGAAAAATCATATTCATGCACTGTGTGTGAGATGGACACGCTGTTCCATCTGCTGGAATATAAGAAACTAAGTAGTATCCTTGGAGCCATTCAAAACCAACAGAGAGCCAAGACAACATTCATAATACCAGTCTGATCCCCCTGAAAGATGTTTTCCTGAACATCTCTGCCTCATATTTAGACACATTAAGAAGCACAATCATAGAAAACTTTCTGTCCCTTTCTTAAGAGCCGAGAGGAAGAATCTCTTTTTTGGTTTGTGGTTTTCTTTGTTTTGGCGTGAGGAAGCTGCTCTTTTTCTGTACAGATCATTTGTTTTGATTTTGTAGCCATTAAATTGCAATTATATTTCCATCTTTGCCTTAGCCAGGTTTGCCATTCACATTAAGCAATATTTCAATATATCACCATATGTATTTTTGTGTATTAACTTTATATAACATTTACAATGTTTCTGCTGGAAAAATTCCAGCTTGACTGATGCTAAAGGAAGTAAGGGAAAGTCTTACCTGACAGCGCTTGCAGAGTGAAGGTGGCTCTGATGCTTATTAATTCAGCAGTTCAATAAGACATGCTTTTTCCATCTGCTGATTTTCACCTGGTATATTGACTTTTGTCACTGGATATCTCCTAATGGGTGTAGGATGGTTTCAGCACCTCAGGAATATAGGATGGTTCATTGCCGGAAGATGTCCTACATTGAAATTAACAAAAGCACCTTTCCTGCAGACTTCATATGTCTCTGACCAATTCCTATCACATGCATTTTTTTTCTAATGCAGTAACCAGCAAAGGGAAAGAGTAATAGGATTATCAATATTGGCCTAGATTTATCAGTATTCTTTCCCCTGGACCTGGAGATCTATTCACTTCAAACATGATTAGTAAAGGAGGAAAATGAAGCAAAACTTTATCATAGCAAAGCAGAGTAGTGTTGGTGGAGTACATATTAAATTCCCATTATGCTTTACCATGTTTTATGTTGCTTTTCATACTCTTATTTATTTCTTTGAGGCAATGCTGTTATCTGCTTATTCTATAGTATTTATTATTCACAAATGCTCCCAATACTTTTTTTCTAAACAAAGTGGAGACATAACCAAACTGAAATATGTATTAAACACAACTATGCAGGCATATGACAAAAATCTGTTTCTCAATGAAGCATAGTTGTTTTAAAATGTGAAGATAATAGTAAGTGAAGATAATAGAAGAGAAGGAAAGGGGAAAAGGGTCTACTTAGGGTTGGGGTTCAAAAAACAGTTCAAATAAGCAGGCTTTCTTATTGGCTTAATGCAATCCCTGGAGAGAGGGAGAAGTTGGTTATCACTTAGTTTTATGGGAAGCCCCAACAGGTATCACTTCTTGAAATTGTGGGTGTATTGAGCTGAGGAAAATGTTCATGGGGAGTGCAATGAGTTTAGGTTCAAATGTACCAAGTTTGAGGTATCATGATGAAGAATCCAATAGGCAGTTATGTGCATGTTCCAAAGTATTTTGAAGTTCCAAACTTTTTTTCATAACCATTCTCTTATTTGTTCTTTCTAATCCTGCTGAGAGATATAGTTTATCTATAAAGAAACTGATGCTCTGGAAATGCGCCCGCTTGCTATTGAGCTACCAAGAGTCCAGGCTTTCTAAATCCAAAACTTCAGACTAAATTTTAGAATTCTAAAACCACAAAGACTTCAACTGAGTAGGAAGACACTTTGGAGTAGATTAGGTGATATTGCAGCAAGGTCTGCTATTTCTTGGTAGATTATTCAATGAAGAAACTCCATAGAATTTTGGTCACATACCTTCTTCCCTCCCTCCTTCCCTCCCTCCCTCTCTCCCTCCTTCCCTTCCTCCCTTCCTCCCTTCCTCCCTTCCTTCCTTCCTTCCTTCTTTCCTTCCTATTAACATGGAGTGGGCATTGCTATTTTAGGCACTGCATAGGTACCTGCAGACACAGACACAATTACAATGTAACACACACTTGAGCAGAGGGTTTTGTGAAAAGGCTGCCTAGAATTTGGATCCAAATATTACTAGTGTTCCCCAGATTCCCAGTAACCCTTGAGTAGCTACATATGATTAAAGATGAGAGGGAAAACTATTTTGTCCTGTGTTGGGAGAACATGGTAATAAAAGAAATGGAGATAGATGATATCCAACATTCATTCTGTCTCCATGTGTCAGACTGTAACAAGCAGCATGGACAGGTAGGTTCTTTGTCTCATGAATCTGAAGAGTGAAATCCATGGACACAAGGTTGAAATCAAAGTGACAGGAGTTTTAAAAGTAGTAGAAGGAAAGAAAGAAGAGCTCCCAAAGGAGGAGGTTTCCCAAGAGAGGGTTACCAATGGGTGTCTGTTGTCTAGAGGTTTTTATGCACTTGATTTGTCCCTATAGGTGATTGGTGGGGTATACAATTCAGAATGGAGCCAATAAACTCTGTTTTGCTTTCTCTTCTTTTTCTTTTTCTTTTTTTTTTTTTTTTTTTTTTTTTGGCACCAGGGACTGAACTCAGGGGCACTCGACCACTGAGCCACATCCCCAGCCCTATTTTGTGTTTTATGTAGAGACAGGGTCTCACTGAGTCACTTAGCACCTCGCTGTTGCTGAGGCTGGCTTTGAACTCGCGATCCTCCTGTCTCAGCCTCCCTAAGTGCTGGGATTA
>CM053407.1:94087444-94103318 GCA_028644305.1 Xerus rutilus
CAGCCACCGCGCCCGGCTCTTTTCTTTTTCTTTCTCTTCCTCTTCTTCTCCTTCTCCCTCTCCTTTTTCTTTTTCACTTTTGTTACCAAAGATTGAACGTAGGGGCACATAACCACTGAACCACATGCCCAGCCTTATTTTTTACTTTTTATTTCGAGAAAGGGTCTCACTAAGTTGCTCAGGTCCTCACTAAGTTTCTGAGGCTGGCCTCAAACTTGCAATCCTCCTGCTCAAGCCTCCAGAGCCACTGGGATTACAAGTGGGATTACAAGTGGGCAAGTGATTACTACTGTGCCAGGCTATTTTGTTTTCTTCAACAAATCTTGGGTGAGTAGTTTGCAAGCCTTTATTAACATAAGGGTGGGGTTAGAGTTTGTTGGTACAAGATGAAGTGGTTTAGAGAAGATTTTGTGGTTGACTGTTGCTAAGGGGATGGGTAGGGATAAGTAAGAAAGAACCATTCCAATTGAAGCTGGAGGATGGCATGGTCTCTTTCCCTTGTTCCCTTCTCCAAGGCCCTTCTCCTATCTCCTATCTGCCTTTCTGCCTCCAGTCTACCTTTTTGCCTCCAGACAATGATTTGTATGTTATCACAATATCTTCACAACATTTGTATGAGTAGACATTATTCCCTTTCTTGACTGAGTGGATAATTAGGACTCAGGGAAGTTAAGTACCTTTCTCAAATTTGCATTCACTTGAAGTAAATGTATTGAAATGTATTTTATAATAAATGCAATATAATATAAGGCTAGACTGGTTTCTATGCAACAGGTCTATTTTTTTTCCCTAAGCAAAATGTATTAATTCAGAAAATTTAAAAGATGATTCAAAGTGATGGGAAATTCTAAGTAAAGGGAGAAAACATTAAAGGAAATGTTTAAGTGAAACTCTAGACAGAAGGACATGGTATTTTTCTTGTGTCACAAGATGATCCAAGTGAAAGAAGAAATTGGAACAAAGAAAGAAGAGATGGGGATAATATTTAGAATGAGCATTACAAAACTGGGGCGGGGAGGGATGATGTAAAGTTGCCTGCAGTGTACTTAATTCAAAGGGCACTGCCACTTGGTCCTTTATATATGCAGTCCCCTAACCTATTTTTTCTCATGGATAAGCCAGAAACATCCAGCAATCTGACAAAATGATAGCCTTCAAGTCTCTGGTATTAGATTGAATTTTCTCAAAGGTTATATTAGAAACACTACTAGATGGTTACAGCAAATGTCACAGAGGGCTTGTCAAATTTCACTAAAGTTCCTGAAAATCGGCAACTCAGTAGCAGAATAGCTACTTAGGAGGGGATGAAAATAGCTTCACATTGCTTTTTCCAGCATTTATTTTTTAACCTGAAACCTGACTTCTAGCCTCCCCATTTTCAACTTTGTAGAGAAGAGTGGGACCTTGTGGCTTAGCCTTCTTCAGTCTTATTCATCATTCGAAAACATGAAACAATGTCAATGCACTGCTAATGCATCAGGCACCAGTGACTTGTAATAGGTTAAGTAGGTCCCTGGATGCTACTCTATAAAATGGTCACTTTCTATCACAGCCCCAAGCCCTGTAGCTTGTCTCTTGTTGCTTCTGCTTACTGGACAAATTGGTCTTGGGTTTTCTTGCCTATATCTCTTGTATAAGTTAGGCTCACCTTAGTAGATAAGAAGATATCTACTTTCATCCAATGCACTCTATTTCAATGTCCTGTGCACATTTGAACTTTTTTGTTCAAATAAACCACCACAGGTTTATTTTGTGATAAAGGGAGCTTAGCAGAGATAAGACATACATCCTCTTTTTATCACAAAACTTGAAATTCTCACCTTCTTTTGCTTAGAGTCTAGCTAAGTTGCGAAGGCTGTCTTCAAACTTGTGATCCTCCTACTCAGCCTCCTGAGTCGTTGGGATTCTAGGAGTGTGCCACCATGCCCAATTTTAACTGCCTTTCTTACGCTCAATGCTTAACCAAAATCATTTAGCAAGTTGTGCCTATTTCTGATTTCTTATCCTTACCACTGAAACTGTACACTTAAAGTTCACCAAGAATACTGCATTTACTGGACTGCTTCACAGCGTCCTCTCCCTGTACCTCTGGCATGAAAGATGTTTCTCCTGAAACATCTGTACTGTGTAGTGGTTAAAGTATTACATTTTAATTCTGAGTTCAGAGCTTTGAATTTACTATTTTCTAGCCATGTGAGCTTGGGCAAGTTAAGCAGGCTTTGTAATCTTTAGTTTTCTTCCTCTTTCAAAAGAGTCCCTGATTCCTACTTCAAAATATTCCAGAGAGGATTCCAGGAGATCATGCATATAAATCTCTTAGCACAAGCCTGTCTTACAGTAAATCTTCTATAGTTGTTAGCTTTTGTTACCAGCTTCTCATTGTTTTCCTTCTATTGTACTCTTTCAGTTCTTTCTCTGTCTCTCTAACATCATTTTCTCAGGTCTCTTTAGGGCCTTCTAAATAGGTACTTTATAAGAGCTACTTCTTCAACTCACTTTTCTCCTTGTCTAGTTTTTTCCTGTAATGGATGATATGTTTATCCTCATTGCTAATGCTAATGCTTCTATGCACATAACTCCCAAATCTCCAACTGTATCTTGAGACTCAGTCTCCTGCATCCAATTCTTCACTGAGCCCCATGTTGAGGTATCTGTAGGACTCTTCAAATTCACCACAAACAAACATTATATCACTGCTCACCTTCCAGACTGCCTTGTCCTCCTCCAGATACCCAGTCTAAAGCTCTGAAGCAGCTGTACATCTCAACCACCCTCAGTTCCCTTGAGAATCAACCACCAGTTCCCTTCTTGGCTTATCTTCTCTAACATCTTTCCTATATCATCATTTTCTGTCTTGGCATATTATCATTTCTTGCCTTATATCTGCTAACAATGTATAAATTAGTTTCCCCACCTTCAGCCTCTGCTTCTCCTTTCTATTTTAACTTGTTATCTTTCAGATTTCAGCTTTCAGCCTATTGCTCCTCTATGCAATAACTGGGGAGACTTCCCCTAAGCTACAAATAAAGGCCAGACTCCAATATCCTATTACTTGGTATAAATTGAACTTTCCAGATTTTAATTTAAAAGAGTTCTTCCTGTCATCAACCCTGAACTTTGACCATAAGGGGCCAGGCTCCATATCCTGAAGGGTTTCTTGCCCTATCCTCTCTTGCATGTGCCCTGTTCTGATCTCTCTGAACGCCTCTGCCTCCTGCCTCATCCTATCTCTGTCTTTAGAAATACATCATGTCCTATTTAAACCCACATTTTCCAAGAAATTGTGCATAAAGAAATTAGCATATCCTCTTACCTGCTCCCTGGGCAGCTAGTTTTATCACACTATTACAAAAGCTTCATCCTAGGTATCAGTGTACATTTATATGTGCACATTTCCTTCCCTATAGTCAGAGACCACATCTTTTTGAATTTTTATCCTCCTTCTGTGGCATGTACATGTTAAGAATTCAATTGATGTTTACTTTATTGATTTTTTGACTGTTTAGGAATCATAAAACAAAACCCAACACATCATATTTGTTATGAATGTGGAATTCACTTATTTATTTAATAAATGGTGACTGAGAACAGATTGTATGACAAAACTTATACGTGCAAAGAAAAAATTGGTTTTGCTTCCAGTGCTAGATAACATTCCAATCTCTCTCTTTTTTGTTGTTGTTCTAGGGATAAAACCCAGGGCCTTACACATACTAGCCAAGCACTCTACCTTTGAACTATATCCACAGCACTGTTCCAATCTTTATTTTTTCAAACTTCAGAACATCTCAACACCTGACGGTTTGTTAAAAATTCCAGAGTTTTCAATTTAGTAGATTTGAGATAAGGTTTAAGAATATGCATTTCTACAAATTCCCAAGTGGTACCAGTGTTGCTGGCTCAGGGACCATACTTTGAGAACTAAGGTCCTAGATAACTAGCTCAAAACTGACTTCACTACTTTTGGTTCAGGTGGAATCACTTCATTGTCTGAAGCTTATTCAACCACTATTTAAATGCAATCAGTGAACTAAATAGACACTCACCCAGCTCTAATATTCTACATTGATCTATGAGTAACAATTTTTAATGAAAAAAATTAGATATATCTGGAGCCAGTGACATTTCTGCCAGTGCTAATGTAAGAATGGAAAATGAAGAATTGTCTTCTTGTATTTGGTTATAAGTTGATCCTTCAACATATCTTTGGGAAAATCTGTATTTGACTAGGTGCAGTGGCACACACCTGAAATCTCAGTGGCTCTGGTGGCTGGGGCAGGAAGGTATCAAATTTGAAGCCAGCCTTAGCAATTTAATGAGAACCTGTCTCAAAAAAAAAAAAATTAAAAAGGGCTGGGGATGTGGTTAGGTGGTTAAGTGCCCTTAGGTTCAATTCCTAATGCCAATTAAAAAAAAGAAAAAAGAAAGGAAAATCTGGATTTGTTTTAAGCAAAGTGTACCCATCTTGACTTTGATTTGGAAGAGGATCATTTGTTACCAAATATAGGTGACTTAGTTAAAAGGAAGTAGCATCTAAAGAATTCTAATATGAACAGAATTCATCTTGATTTTTCATTTGTCTAGTTGTGTACCTGCAAAAAGTAATTCACAGAATGTGGGCTCTGGACCATAATTTGAGCAGCATCACTTAGGAAGTTTTGAGGTGGAAGCACCAGGAAACAGATTTCATGATTTGTCTAATGAAGACATAGATCTGTCATAATTTGGATATTAAGAAATGCCCCTATAGTTTGGCTAGTGGACATGAAGTCTAGGGAAGTCACATCTTTAATTCTTCTTTGCTAGGGTATGGAGGCCTTTGTCTGAGAAGAAGGCAGAGTGGGAAGGAGCTGGAATCATGTGGATGTGCCTCACTCCTGCTTCTATGAGTCCTTTTCTCTGGATGATTTCAGATCCACCTGTCTAACTCTACCTCTGAAGTGTATTCTTCCTTACATGTACATATCTGTCATTCTCTATGGATCCAACTTTTTGAAACCCCTCCTATAGTCAGTTTACTTAGTTGTCACCTATGGGCCTGAGGCTCTGTCTGTATTTCAGATCTATAATTACTCCTACAAAAGGAAGACCTGAAAATATCTTTCATTTTCATATACCTCTATACTTGGAAGATGTTAATAACATTTTTACAAGCCTTTATGAATACAGTGAAGCATGTCAAAGTCATTCAGAAACTGATCTTGCCTTGTGGTACAGGTGTGCAAATTGAGTAGATGTCTTTTCAGAGGTGAAAGGAAAAATCATCTGCCTACTTTTTCCTTTGAAATATCATAATTGTTCTGCTATTTATTTAGTAGCTGTTTTACTTCTATGTCATAATAAGTCTTTTTTGAATCACCTCTTCTATTTTATGGTGTCATTTCCCCTTCAAAACTCAGGAACATTCATTATACCCTGTGGCAAAGAAAAGTTTTCTAGATAAGCAACAGCAGTTTAAAGTCTGTAGTTTAGGTTGCTGCAGTAAGGTTTGAATTCATGTTTTAATCAATATGGAGGCTACAGGTAACACGGTTATGTTTGCAACATTTCTGACTTAATCAGTAAGTTAAAAAGGCTTTGCTCTTTTAAAACCATAATTCAAGAAATACCCTAAGGTCTTTAAAGATTATAAGACATGAAGCTCATAAACTTTTCATTTTCTTGAATCAAGAGGAGCCTCCAGCATATTTTGACTGATAGGTTTCTACATTTCAAGTACCCATTTGGTACCTAACTCAGTTCTGGCCTTCAGACTCCCCTTCCATAACTCTGTCAGGTACGCATGAAAAACTACTGCTACAGAAAGTTGCAGGCAGAGAATGGATGAAGTTAACTGTTTCCTACCATTCTCATTACCAAGGGAGATCCCAGGCTCATGGAAAATAATACAATGAAAAATTGGGGAGCACAAACAGACTCCATTCATCCAACAAATGTACACTGAATGCCTACTCTCTGCTCATTAAAAGCTAAGCATAAATTTGCTATCCTGGTATTTATTATCTCCTATAGGGACCCAGAAAAAAATAAACAAACAAACAGAATACAAATCTGCAGATAAAGATACTATGAAAGCTAAAAAGTCTCTTTGAGGTGATGACAACTGAGCTTAGACCTAAAACATCAATTAGAGGTAGCATTGGGAAGAACCAGGAGACAAAGACTGGGACCCAGCAGTGAGAAAAACACACAGGATAACAATGGATGCAGTAAGGAAGGGATGGGAGATGAGTCCTCATTGGTCCAAACCAATTGGCCTTGTTGACCTTGAAGAAGAAGCCCAGAGTTAGTTCTAAGAGTGAAGCCACATCCCCAGCATTATTTTGTATTTTATTTAGAGACAGGGTCCCACTGAGTTGCTCAGCACTTCACTGTTGCTGAAGCTGGCTTTGAACTCGAGATCCTTCTGCCTCATTCTCCTGAGCCTTGGGGATTACCAGTGTGCGCCACCAGTTCCAACAAGAAGTCTTAATATCTGGAATCTTACTTCCCTTTCTAAAGGTCCCTGTGCTGCAAGGAGAAGATTTGGCAGAAGGAAATACCTAGGGGATGTAGCTGTGGCATAGGGGAGCAGGGCTGGTGACTTGAGGCTAGAATGGTATGATGATCATATGTATGTGTCCAGTTGGCTGAGCCACACACACTGCCTGGTATTTGGTCAATCATCAGTTCTGATATTGCTACAAAGGTAACTTTCAAAGATGGGATTAACACTTAAATAAGTAAACTAAAGAACGTTGGTAATCTTCCATAATGGAACCAATCTCATTCAATTAGTTGAATATCTTAAGAGAAAAAGACTGAACTAACCCAGGGAAAGAGAATTTTGCTATCAGAGAACCTATGGACACTAACCACAATGTTTCCCTGGGTTTCCAACATGCCAGCCTACCCTGAAGATTTTGAACCTATGAGCCTCCATAATCTTATGGGTTAATTTATTGCTTACAAGTTCTTCCCCTCCCCACTCTTGTCTTTCTCGCCATGTGTCCTTTTGGTTCTGTTTCTCTGGAGAATTCTAATACAAATAGTTAAAGAGACAAGCATAAGAGGTATAATCAAGATATTTGAGGATTAAAACCACAAAGAATTGTTTTATACTGATTGTGGGGATCAGAGAAAGAGAGAAAGCAGATTTAGCTACAATGGTTGGGGCATGAGCCAATGAGAGAACAGTGATGACATCTGTCAACATGGGGAATAAGTTAGGGGAGGTGGATTATGGCAGTGGGAGTTAGGAAAGGTATTGAAAAATTCCATCCCAGACATGGTGAGTTTGAAACACCGATCATTCTATAATGGGCATATAAAGTGAGAATATATAGATTGAATATATCAAAACACATTCTAGAGCTTTGGAAAGGGTATGGAATTTGACATCCATAATCATTGATTCAGGTCTTGATTTTGCTAGAATCTAAGCAATTTACTTGGGCCTCTTGATCCAGTTGTTTATATATATGTATATATATACACATACATATATACACACATATATGTATATGTATATACTTTAAAAATAACATCTACGTCACAGAGATTTTTAGGATTTTCAAAGTAACATATTGCAAACAAATTATATTTTCATATAAAAAGATTAAAAAGTTATATAAATGGCAGCTATGTGAGAATGTTTGATCTGATGAAGGTAAGAGCCCGAGGTAGTGTTATTGGTCGTGTTACTCATCATTCACCAGCCACTAGCAGTTAAACTTGGAGAGAAGTCTCTAGTAATAAAGTGTCTGGTCACCTTCCTGGGGATGGAGGCATTAGCAATAAAGCATCCGCTGATGACCTCCAGGAAGGAGAGGTTGAAAAGGCTTTTGACAGCTCTTGGGAAAGCTGAGCATGGCTCCTGGTTGAGGGTGCTAAGAGCTTGGGAGCCTATGAGTGGAACTGTTGGGAGCACATCATTTGATGTCTGGCCTCAAGGCATCAAAGGACTTTCAGTATCCCTGCAGGGAAGAGCGAGGAAGATGTTGCAACAATAGCAGGCAATCAGTTGAGCATCCTTCATTTCTGTTTCTGCTAGAGCACTTTTGTTCTTTAAGTTTTCCCCTCCTAGTGTAGGTGGATCAAACTTTTTTTCCCCCAAAATGGGGAAAAATAAAGTGGTACATGCATACTTTTTAAAACCACAAAAAATTCCTAAGACAATTCTTAATTATTTATACTTAGATTCAATTGAAATTATTGAAAAATACACTAAATTATTTTTCTCTGTTTTTGCATTTGTTTAGGAGTGGACCCATAACAAGTGATATCACAGACTGTGAGTTCTGGACCATAATTTGAGTGACATCACTTAAGAAGTAATTCTTAGAAATATCTGAGGCAGAAACACCAGGGAACAGGACAAATTTAGGATAATTTGACCCATGGGGGATTACAGTTGTTGCAATTTGGTTATTAAGAGACAGATGGTCCTATTTTTTTGGACAGTGGACATGAGATCTGAGGAAGCCAGATGTCCTTATCTTGCTAGGGAACCAAGAACTTTGTCTCAGATGAAGGCAGAGTGGCAAAGAGCAGGTGTCCTGTGGCTGTCCCTCACTCCTGCCATCATGTCAGTATGCTGTTTTTGCCTGGGAATCCAGTCAAATATGGGAAAAAAGCAAATAATATATTGTCTACTTGACGAATATGTTTTGTTTTTGGAGATGACAGTAGAACTTGGCAGGGCTTTCCAGAGTTGTCCCTTAATGAGGACATGATAAAAAGGCAATTAAATCTATATGTTGGAGAACCAGCTTAAAGTCACCAGAAGCCAAACTTCCAGACTCAAGATAAACATGAGGATCTGATTGTAGGCAGTCAGTAGATCCAAAGTCAGCCCATTGCTCTGCCCAGGAAAGGACAGCACAGGGCCAAAGGGAGGCCAAAAGAGAGAGAGGGGCAGGTTGCCAGACATACACAGACAACTCTCCTTCTTATAGTCAATTTTGCTGGTTCTAGAGAACTTCGCTTGTGACTAATTAAATCTTATGTATGAGAATCACCCTGGTAAAATCCCAACAAATAATATCACTTTCATTGAAAGACAATTTTACTGGCTACTAAAAAACCCACAAAAAAACAAAAAACAAACAAACAAAAACAATGGTTAATTCTTTGAGTCCTTGGAACAGTAATAGATTTGGGAGGAAAAGCAAGTAACCAAACTGGCTATACCAACAGCAGGACCAGGAGAATTTAATTTGCTGTTGACATGCTGGGCTGGAAACTAATGAAACTTGATTTCCTGTTGCCTGCTGCAGATCCCGTGGTAACTACTATTTACAGGCTACTTTCTCCAGAGTTTACACTTGGAGGGATTTGGATCCATTTTGGGCCAAGTAGAGAAAGCCAGACCTGGTCACCAAGTCCATAAATCCTATCTTAGCTACTATTTACATTTTTAAGAAAAAAAAAATCAGACTGGGGTTTTAATTGTTCCTTTATTCCAACTTGAACTATTTAAAAGAAATATGAAGGCAACAATAGAATTATGACAAAAGTAGAAAAATATTTCAGACAGAGATAAACAAACATAAAAAACCACTGGCAAGGCTGTGCTGGCATAGAAAACATCTACTATAGGGTCATGTATCATTTGTAGAAGCTGGGCATGAACCTATTTCTAAGGCCCTAACAAATAACATTCAATGGGAAAGCATGAGTAGTTTAAGTAGAGTCTCCTGCCTATCTGAGAAAACTAGTTAATTTTCTAGAGGCATTGCTTTTCTGAAATGGAGATATGAGGATTGTATTATGCATGACATCACAAAGGGGATAAGGTGTGATATAGGGATGGTTGACTTCCTGCTTCTTTAAATGTTAAAACAAATAACTGTTTTTAAGAGACCAGATCTCATAGTACATAAAAATGTTATTCTTTAGCTGCATGGTTAACATGGTTACTCTTTTAAATGCAGTAAATCTTTGTCATGCATTATGCCAAACTAAGAAAATAGAGCAAAGAATATTTTCTTATTTAAATGCATTACAATGCATACACGGTGCACAGAAATGCAAATCATTCAGACAGACTCTTTGATTAACTCTGGTTTTATTCCAGATGGATAGACTAGAGTCCCTTTCACATAAATAAAAAATTATGATTCCAAGAAGAAGACCTTGTGGAAATGTTTGAGGGGTCTGACAAGTGGAGGTAGAGATAAGTGTGGTTGAAAGGATAGTTAAGAAACAGCATCAAAAACTTTTTCTCCAGCTGCCACCTTTGTATGAGAAGGACTCTGGGTGTATGTTATTCCTCTTGGTCTGATGCATAGGGTGGTTTCATTCTTCTCATGCATCTGGATGGGGAGCAGGAAAAGCTCATGGCTTTGATTTATAGTTTTGGTAGTATATTTTGTTCATCCCTGGAGTTGTAATTCTTGCCCGAATTTTAATACAATCTCTGACCAAAAGCCTTTTTCAGAAAGTAATTTTGAAAGACAACAGATATTGATTCTTAACTAGCTAAACCTGCAAAAATGCCAAAGGTCACTGTTAATACAGTATGAATGTGTACTGATAGCTAGAATTGACTATGCATTGTGAGATATGCTATTACTTATGCATGAATTATTGAGACATATTTTAAAAAAGAATTTGTAAAAAAAAATAAGTAAAATGTGCCATGCTTCTATTTTTAGGTTTCTTTTCAAGCCATATCCAATTATAATAACTTTGCATAATAGTTTTATTCAATTTCAATTTTCATTTTTATTTCAGAATACCTCATAAATATGTTTTCACATTTATCTTAAAATCATTTGAATGGATGGATAAATCTTTGTCTATTTAGGTTTCTGAGAGTGTTTCTAGTTTCGTTTTCACATGCAGGATGCTGCTGTGCCCTCGTGCACTGTGGGTCACCTATAGCTCTCCTCCTATCCTTTCTATCGCTGGACATTGCTGAGCAAATAGCCCTGATTTGGGGTTCTGCTGATCTCATAAAAAAGGAAATAGGGTCTGGTGATATGGACTGTGGTGGTGCACTTGCTTGGCATGTGCCTGGCTCTAAATTGAATCCTTACTACCAAGAAATAATGATAACAATAACAATAATATGAGACAAGACTGAAACACTCAATTTCTCTGAGAAGCTTTGCTTATAAGTGGCTCACATTCTGCCTCTATCACTCAACATGGCATAGCACTTCAGACTTGACCAAGCCTAAAGTCACCATAGCAGAAAGAAAAATTCATCTCCAAAGAGAGGAAGCAACTATATGAACAATCACACAGTGGAGTACCAGCACTGCACTCTACTGTCAAGGTACAACCTATTACATTTTAAGACAACACTTAATGCCCAGCTACATTTTCTTTCTTTCTCTCTCTTTCTTCCTTCCTTTCTTCCTTCCTTCCTCCTTCTCTCCCTCCCTCCTTTCCTTTCCTTTCCTTTCCTTTCCTTTCCTTTCCTTTCCTTTCCTTTCCCTCTCTTTCTTTCTTTCTTTCTTTCTTTCTTTCTTTCTTTCTCTTTCTTTCTTTCTTTCTTTCTTTCTTTTTCTTTCTTTCTTTCTTTCTTTCTCTTTCTTTCTTTCTCTTTCTTTCTCCTTCCTTCCTTCTTCTTCTTATTTTTTTTTGTATAGCCTGTCTTCTTTCCTACCTATTTCTCAGCTTCTTTGGCTAAAGAGTTTAGATAAATGATGCTATCATTTAATGCTTAATATTAATATTAAATATCACTTATGAATTGTGCCAGACACTGCCACTTAGTTAATAATCTGTAAAACTACTACAGGCCTAGACACAATTCAGGAAAAAAAATGGTATTGCAAGAACTATATTAGAAAACTATTAATTTTATAGATAAGTAGATATGAAAAAGGAAATCCATATTCCAAACTTGGTGGCATTGGTGTTAACAATCCAGAAAGCACAATTTCTGTGGTTCTTTTATGTGCTTATGTCCCACTTACTTTTAGCCCTTGCTTTCCCACTCACCAACAAACAGCAGCATTCATTGTATGATGACATACCCATTTTAGAGTTAGTCCTTTCAAATATCAATCATTTCTGAATTTATCATTTAGATACTTTGAGCAAATGATAACCATGAAATTACATAAAACTGATAGCAGACTAATATTATCAAGGTTGCATTTGCACTGTTCAAAAATCTTACTGTCTTTGATGAATAGTCAGAGCTAAATTCCCCAATACCTGTGTGTGCTGAATGCTACTATGTTTCCTAGCCCTAAAGCATTTTCTTTCCAACAAACAGAAATGTTATCATTGGTAAATATTTTCTGTAATATCACAGGTTCTCAGAGTTTTTGTACAATTATTCTGTATTCAAATTGTATTATTTGTCAAAATTGTCATATTCAAAATCCTAAATTCAAGAGGAAAATAAAGCATCAAAATTATAATGAAGGCTTATGATTTTATTTATTACATTAACATTACAAACAATCAATATAATTCCAATTCTTAAGATAAAAAATATTCCATAATTCTCTTATATTGCTATTTTCAGATTCAGCCCAGAATTCTTTGTTTTTTTTTTTATAGCCTCGCCTATGCCATTTTCTACATGCATATATGTTTTAGATTATTATAATAATTGTATGGCTACCTTTTGTGTTTTCATTTATATGAAAAATATTTTCATTTGGTTATAGTACTGATATTAACTTGTATTTTCTAACATTAATATATGATTTTAATAGCATTCAAAACTTTATAATATTGTAGCATGCCAATTCACTTTTAATAGGATTAATAACAAACGATTTTGTTATTAGAGATCTTCTATAATTTCTAGTATTTATTTACATGCAATAAAATGTATAATATGTATAATGATTATTTATATTCCTGTATATGTTTTTCATCTTGTGGGATTTTTATTCGCAATGTATTCTAAAGGGAAATTTCCAGAAATGAGATTACTGGATTGTATACTTTATCATTCTTGAAATCTCTGCTAAGTCACTTTTCTAAGAAGAATGTGCCTGATTTTAGTCATGAGCTATATGTTAGAATGCATGCATTATTGCATCATTTTCCATCTTAATTATTAAATATTTGCTTATGCAACAGATAGAAAAAAAGATAATAAAAAATTAATACTTTGGAGGTTGAACAGTGTTTTCTATTTACTAAAGTTGTTATTATTGTTCTTGCTGTTAGTGGTGGTAGTAGCAGATGGCTTGTCTCCTTATAGACATTTTATCTTTTGGAGGCTTCCCATTCTTTCCTTTATAAGCCAGTTATGTTAGAAATAGTCTGGCTTTAATTGTATAGAACTTCTTGAAGCCATTTGAATGAAAAGAATTTATTAATAATTGTTAACTAGATATAAAGATGTTAACTACTGATTGGCAGAGTAGATTCTGGGTTATCAGGGAGGAAACAACTACAGGAAGCAATTCCCACCCTGGGACTGAAGTAGTGAACTAGGACATAGAGGTGGGTACCATGGACAGTGACTCAGTCCTCTGAAATTGGGATAACAGGCTGCCTTCTTAAAGCCCAGAGAAGTGGGTCTTTGAGCCAGTGACCCTGAGTTTCCCAAAGAACTAAAGTCACAGAAGTGAAAATGCATCACTCTGGTGACAGTGACACCATGATAACTACAAAAGAGTCAAGACTTTCTTGTCCCTTCTCCTATCACTCTCTCTCCTCCCGCCTCACAGTTCCTTCCAATGCCCTCTCTTGGCACATCACAGCCAGGGTGAACTGGGGGCAGGGTGGAAATGCAACTTTCAGTGTCACAACCCCAAAGTCAAAAAAATGGTCAAGATGAATGTGTTTTAAACTTAATAACTATGACAACATGTTTATTTGACCCTTTATATCTATGGGTTCCACATCTGTGGCTTCAATCTATTGAAGATCAAAAATATTTGGAAACCATATTCCAAATGTATTGCAAATGTAAAGATATTTTCTTGTAATTAGTTTTTAAACAACATAGTATAACAATTATTTACATAGATATGCATGGTATTAAGTATTTTAAGTGACATAGAGCTCATTTAAAGTACACAGGAGGATGTACATAGTTCTACACAAATACTACATCATTCTACACAAAGGTCTTAAATGCTTTGTGGACTTCAGGTATCTGCAGGAGACATGGAGCCAATCTCTCATGGATATAGAAGCATGACTGTATTGGAAGAAATTGGGATAATTATTTGAACTCTGTTAAAGAAACAATTCTTTGACAGTTAAAATGATAAGAAGATTTCAACAGTATCTTAATAAATAAGAGAGACTGGACAAGAACATACAAGAACAATCAAGGATTGAGGATTTAGAGCAAATAAGCCAAGTGAGGTGATCCATGGATAGAGAATGTTTAAGTCAGCTTTTTCATGCTGTGATCAAAAAACCAACAAGAACAATATTGAGGAGGAAAGTTGATTTCTGAAGGTTTCAGAGGTCTTAGTGCATAGATGGTCAAATTCATTGCACTGGTTCACAACATGGTGAAAGGGTATGGTGAGGAAGGCAGTAAGGACGTGGCACCAGGAAGAAAAGAACAAGCTCTGCTCACCTGGGTCAAATTATAAACCACGAAAGCATGCACCAAGTGACCTACTTACTGCAGTCACACTCTATCTGTCTGTAGTTACCGCTCAATTCATCCCTCTTGGGATCAAACCACTGATTAGTTTAAGACTCTAATAGCCCAGTTAATTTACTTCTAAACTCTCTTGCATTGTCCCATACGTGAGCTTTTAGGGGATAGCTCCTATCTAAACCATAACAGAAAATCATGAAGAGGAGGCATTGAAACCAGAAGGATTCTTTTCTTTTTGCCATTTGCTACTGGGGATTAAACCCAGGGATGCTAAACCACTAAGCTACAATCCCTATCTATCTATCTGTCTATCATCTGTCTATCCAGTCAGGATATCATTAAGTTGTTTAGGGCCTCCACAAAGTTGCTGAGACTGGCCTGGAACTTGGAATCTTCCTGTCTCACCTCCCAAATCACTGGAATTCTAAACTTGTGTGGCCCAGCAGAAGGATTCTCACTGAATCAACCTGACAAGATTCTGGCTTAAGGCAGGTTAAAGACCTATAAAGCTAAAGTGGTAAATGATGAATTTAGTCAGATATCAAGAATAAGGAGCTTGTATTGAATTGGCTCAGCAGGCTGCTTGCTAAAACTGGATTAGGAACTCCAAAGGCAGGATGGCTTTTGGAGTCTGAGCTCAAAGAAACCTGACTGAAGTTTGCTCAAGGACAGAAGGTGGTTGGGGTAATTATTTGAACATCAAAATATATCCCATATGTGTTTTTTCATCCTCTAAGGAGGAGAAATATATGGTGTGCTTATTTATAATTTATTTTTATTTTTATTTATTTTTATTATTTATTTATTTATTCTTTTTTTAAATTAGTTTATTTAGTTGCATTTCAAGTCATAGTACATATATAGAGCTCAGTTTTTCCAATTCTCTGGTTATAAACCAGATAAAGTCAACCATTTGTGTCTTCATACATGCACCATGGGTAGTGATCACAATCTCAATCACCATCTTTACTGTACCCATTCCTCTTTCCCTCCCCCTCCCCCCTGCTGCATCCAGAGTTCCTCCATTTCTCCTATGTTCCCCATTCCCATCCCCCTTATGTATCAGCATCCACTAATCAGAGAGAATATTTGGCATTTGGTTTTTTGAGATTGGCTTATTTCACTTAGCATAATGCTTTCCAATTCCATCCATTTGCCTGCAAATGCCATAATTTTATTCTCTTTTATTGCTGAATAATATTCCATTGTGTATATGTACCACAATTTCTTTATCCTTTCATCTATTGTAGGGCATCTGGGTTGCTTCCACGGTTTTGCAATTGTGAATTGTGCTGCTATAAACATTGAAGTGGCTGCTTTACTGTAGTGTGCTGTTTTTAAGTCTTTAGG
>CM053407.1:94103818-94148764 GCA_028644305.1 Xerus rutilus
TGTGTGTGTGTGTGTGTGTGGTTGGTACATACTAAGTACTCATTATTTCTTTAAAAGTGGAATGACTAAGCAGGGAAAATATTTTACATAAGCATCTTTTTGCTCTAAATCTAGTAAATTATTTATTATGAAGTTTATATATAAAACTTGCTTTCTTTAGCATCAAAAAGCTCCTTACCCTTTTTAATCTTAAAACTTAAACAGATTTTACCATTGCTGATTAAATCATTGTGGTGATTTTAGTGATTGGCCTATGTTGCCCTATGAAGGATGCATTTGCTACAGTCAATACTAAAGACTTTTGAAATGCTTCTAAGCCATGGTGCATAGATTTCACAATTTTTTGGATACTCCCAATGAAAACAGCCTAGCATACATATTTAAACAGATTATCAAATCTGTGGAAGAAAATATTAAAAGCAGGAAAAAAGAAAACAGTGCAAAATGGTAATTACCCATAAACTACATCCATCCATCAATGTTGCCATTTCAGCACACATACACATATCTACGTAATTGTTGGTGCTCTATTTGTTCACATCATTCTCAGTTTTCCTCCTACACTTCTAGAACTCTTCCCAACACCCTGAATCTGTCTTGGAGCTAAAGTATCTTCAGTGAATGTTAGCTGCTGCCTGGGAGTCATCAGTGTTCATGATGGATTTTAAAAACATAAAGATTTACATTAGCACAGAAAAATCATGCAAAAACTGATAAATGACATCTATCTCTCAAAAATTCTCTATGTTTACTTCTAGGAATCTGTTATTAAATTTTCATTCATGTGTAGCTTTTCAGAATTGGGGTCACATTGTACATGGTATTTGTAACCTATTTTCTTTCATATAATAATAACCATGAACATTTTCATATCCATCTCATCTTCCTACATGCCATTTATCACCTGCCCCAACAGAGTTATTAAAAAGACTGCCACAACCAGAGTTACAAAATAATCAATCTGGATGCTAAATGAAATCTAAAAGACATCATATTTTCTCTCCTTCATTTGTGGTAAATACTATTATCTCTCTTACTTGCCTTCGAACCGATTAATAATTCTTAAAGATTTTAAGATTAATGTTCTCAAATCATTTTTATCTAGTAAAGAAAAATGATGCTTCACCCTTCACTCTCAGTTTTTCGTAATGAATTTCCTAACAGAGTATCACTGCCTTTTCTGACCACTAGATGACGACCGATGTAACTGTTTACTCTTACCAACTTCCTGCCATAGCTATCCCTCCACGGAGACCATGTGATCTTTGAAAGTTGTTGGCATAGTAAAGTTTTATAATTGATTGTAGGCAATCCTATTTTTCTCACTCTAATTGAAGGTTTAGTTTATATTACAAGCTTCTTGCAATTACAAATTAAAACCATCAGACATCATTTCACATTTGCTCTATTTGGTACACACTAATTATTCTTACATATGAGATGTTGGAAAAGATGTAAAGCAAGATGAGCTCTATTTACATACAGTGCCCATGGAGAGAAACTTGTTGGGTATTATCTTTTAAAGTTTAAAATGTACATAGCCAAATGTGTAACTATCCTAAGCATTAGGATATTAACCTACAGAAATATTTAAGTATTTACACCTGGATAAAAGTAAAAGAGATTTGATAGTAGCACATGCAATAGAAAAAAGGATAATAAAGCAAAGCAAAGATAAATTGACACCAAGCATAGTTGAATAAACTGGAATATTCTTTCAATGGAATGCCACAGAACAGAAAAAATGGATTCTGACTGAAACAGAACTGAGACTAAATCTCACAAAAATATGTTGAGTAGAAGAAGTCACATATATAGATACAGATTCCTGAAACGTTTAAGTGCCTTGCCCACTTGCATGAAATAAATACAACTTGAGCCCAAGGCCATGGATATAAAAGTACAGTTGCTTAACCAGTACACTGACCTGATGGGTCCAACAAGCATAAGAGGGAAGAAAGAAAAGAAAACTAAGTAGTTTAAGGATAAAATGCAAGATGAGGAAACACAGTACAGTAGTGTACTCTCTTCTTTTCAGAAGCTTGACTGTAGAGGGAAAGAAACAGAGTACTGAATGGGGATGAGATGTGAGAGAGTTTTGTGCATGAAAGAAACACGTAAAGCTGCGTGTGCTGAACTGCAAGGTCCAGTGGGAGGAAGTGCTTTGAGAATGCCAGAAAAAGGGGATGACTCATTGGATACTGTTCTGAGGAGACAGGTGGATGGCAAGGAAAAGCAACTGTGAGGCTCAAGCATGTGGAAAAGTGCACAAGTCTGGAGACAGAAGAAAGGATGCTACAGTAGGGGCTGAGGGACAAAGGCACTTAGTTTGTATGCAAGGTGAACATTAAAATGGTAAAAAATTCAAATGGTACTACATGCATTGTGATAAGATAGTAACTATAATTCTTGTTCAATACTATCACACACTGGAGTTCGCCTACCTGAACTATTGTTGTTCTCTCTTGTGCTATTTATTTGCATAATTACTAAACATCTTATATCACTATTTCTTGTTACAAGAATTTTAGTTATTGTCTATCCACTTCCCATATGGAAGATAATGATTCAATTAGTTGTTATCTGTGCACTTTCTATGGAAGATAACAATACAGCACTCATAAACCAATCTTACAGTTTCCTTCAATTATATTTCTGTTGTAATTTTTAAAACATTATTTACCATTTAATTTATAAAAATGTAATTATTATTTCTGATGATTCCTAAAGCTTATGTGTATAATTGAATTTTCTTACATATCTGTAAAATGGGAATTAAAAAATAGACCATATTTCAAAGAGTTATGGAATTAGGAAAGATAGCAGAGTGAATCAGACATTACTTTCCTGCATGCATATATGAATTCACAACCAATGTAATTTCACATCATATACAACCAGAAGAATGGGAAGTTATACTCCATATATGTATAATATGTCAGAATACATTTTACTGTCATGTATAACTAATAAGAACAAATAAAATAATTTCCATTTTAGAAGCAAAAAAGGGAAACAAAGGAGTAAATGCACATCACATCACATAGTACTGAATTAATATGTATAATTTTTGTATTTTTATGCATTGGATAAAGTCTTAGCTTAAGAAAGACAACATGCATACATATAAAGAGACAAACAGAATTTGGCACATGAGTCAATGAACATTTGCTATTTTTACTAACAAAAAGGCAGAGGAGGATATAGAAATTGCCAGACAGACTGCAGTTAAATTAAAAATTTCTTGACCTCATGTTCAATATGTTTGAAATTGTTGTGTTAAGATTTAAGTTATGATTTTATCTGATACATAAAAGCTGCAATTTTGTTTCTTTTATTATTTTAAATTTTCCTCAAAGCACTTGTTTTGAAAAATATTAGAGACAATGTGGCTGTGCACATAAAGGTCAACAAGACATCCTGATGCCTTCTTCCATATTCTCCTCAAATTTATTTTATCGCCTTGACCTTTTCTCACAGCCCCAACTGAGTGATGCTCTTGGCTTGTGGAATACATTTTGCACTGATGTTATGCTTTCTTGAAGAATGAACCTGTTCGTATGTCAGTACAAATACCGATTTAACATCACAGTGATTCTGGAGGGAGTTGAGATTATGAGTTTATTTATCAAATAATGAGTATTGCTCATTAGTCTGGCACTGATTTATCTGAGAGAAGAGGATGGATTAGAACTTTGGTGTTAACAGTGCATAACGGAATATTATAACTGTATCAGCACTGAAAGGAATTACAGACCCTCCTTGGAATCCACTGCTCTCTTAACAAAATTATCCCCAAAATAATCTCAAATACTCAGCAAAAGCTGTGCTGATGTCCCACACATATTAAACAAGAAAGTAAGCTGTGAGGTGCAATAAGAGAAAGGATTCACCATCTTTTGGAACCTTTGTTTTTTCATCAAGAAAGCACTCTCTAAAATACTAATATCATTACTCTTATGGCATCAGGTACCAGTAAAGCTGGTTTCAATCTGAACATATTTACCAAGGGAACCCTGAGCAACTTCAACAAATTCTCTCGAGTCCTGATCTTTAACAGGTAGAAAAAATAACTTCTCAATGAGGTTGTTGACATAAGTTGGCACATATTTTGAGGAATACCATTATTTTGCAGTCATGAGCATTTGATATCCTAAAGTAACATTGACAATACCAGCTTCTCAGAGGGTGCATCCTTGACTTTTCAAACTAAATGAAACTCTTTCAGACTCTTTCACTTATAGGAAATTGTTAATCTCTTCAAAGTTCATGTGTCTAAAATTATTTCATTTTCCTTCTTTGCTCACCTGTTGTTATCTTCTCCTTCCATTAGAATTTAATTTCCATAGTGCCATGAATTTTGTCTGTTTTCTTCACCACTTTAATCCCCGTACTAAGACTGTTTCCAGCATAAAGAAAAACTCTTTTTGTGCTTAGTAAATATCTGACAAATTACAAAATTGTTAAATGATGAGACAGAGATAGTTTGATGTAGAGACTCTGGAGGACAGCCTACATCACACAACTAACACAAAAGATTCCATTCCTTTGAGGATCCACACAGCAAAATGTGAAAATGAGGCATTATAAGAGAAACGTAAAGGAACAAACCTAGAAATGAGTGATAAGCTTTTGATTTTGATAATTTATCTTTAGGTATGTCATCTTGGTCCTTGTATTTTCTGATGGGTTTTTGGAATTTAATAATCTATCTTATTAACAACTAGGCAGCAAAGTTTATAACTATTTGAGTTCTAAGCATTTGGAACAGTATGTTTTCTATCATAAAACATCTTCTCCAGTCATCCAGCATATATGTATAAAAAGCTAAATTACAGAAATACTGTATAGTTGCCAGGAGTATTCTAATATTTTCATCTAGATACAAGTCCATCAAGAAACTATTTTGTAAGTCAATGACTTGTGAGACTTCTTTTTAAGGTAAGAAAGTATGAAACAGAAAAAAAAATTCCTTCACATAAACATACTTAACTAGGAGAACTATTGAGGAAAGGATGTCTTTCTCTGAGAGAATATATCTAATTCTGATTATGAATAAGCCTTGCCATTAGTTTATATTCTACTATAAGCAGGCAACTCTTTCATTCCTAGAAGATACACAAGCATATTGATGCCATACAATAACATCAATCGTTTGTAATGACTTGTAAAATCATCAAATATTTTGGTTAATTTTTCACTGCTGTGACCAAAACACCTCACAAGCACAATTTTAGAGGAGGAAAAGTTTAATTGGCTCTCACATTTTCAGAGATTTCAGTCCACAGACAGCCAATTCCACTGCTCTGGGCTGGAGGTGAGAAGAAATATAAGAACATCAAGGTTGAATGGTGTGGCAGATGATAACAGCTGGAGATATGGCATCAGGAAGCAGAGAAAGAGAGAAAGGAGACAGTGAGTGCTTGGCTCTCCAGGGACAAAATATCAACCCTAAAGGCATGTCCCCAGTGACCCACCTCCTCTAGCCACATCCTAACTGCCTACAATTACTACCCAGTTAATGCCTATCAGAGGATTAATCTACTGATTAAGTTACAACTCTCATAACTTGATTATTTCACCTCTGAACATCCTTGCTTGTCTCACACATGAGCTTTTTGGGGACATTTCATATCTAAACCGTAACACTGAGCATTGCAGAAAAAAATCATATATGATTGCTGAAGAGTCATTGCTGTTTTGTATGGGGTGCAATAGAACTGGCCCAGGAATACTTGGGCTGCCTGATCATTCTCTGTGTCCAAATCCTGGGAAAAGACCACTGTTACAGTTAATGCAGTAGAAATAAACTGGAAATGAGGAAGCCTATGGGCCTGGCATCAGGGTAGCAGGAAAGATGATTTCCATTCTTCCATATTGACCTGAGCACCTTCCACAAACTCTGTTTATTCTGGGTCTTCATCTTCAAAAAATAGAAAAGAATAATTTCCTAAGAGGATTACTGAGAAACTTGGCACCTATAAGATTCTCTAAACCATGATCATTCTAAAACGTGGTGCTAAAACAGTTCTATGGTATTAGTTTTACATTAAAAAGGTGATGGACAATATTACCCCATGTACATATATGATTACATGAAATATGTAATTCTACATCATGTACAACAGATGAATGAGAAGTTATACTCCATTTGTGTATGATGTATCAAAATGCATTCTACTGTCATGTGTAACTAATTAGAACAAATTAAAAAAGGTCATGGAGACACATGAGAAATTGAAGGCGTTTAAAATTAACAATGCTTTATCATCCATTGTTTAATTAATAATTTTCCCATTCAGTTGCATTTAACATGATGTTAAAGGTTGCATTCTTTTCCCATCAGATAAATTACCACTCTGCTATTCCAAAAAAGTGCACAGAAATCTATTTTATCCCATTGTTTTGTCTTTGAGAGATGTCAAGATGTAAAATTTACCTTGCAGGGAAGAAATATCAAATAGTTACTTGCATTCATTACAAATTTTTTTTAAGTCTCTGTACTATTTACATCTCTTGTCAGTTGTATTTTCATCTAATTTTGGGCCTAAGATTGTTTCATGTGTGCAAGAAACAGAAATGATTTTTCAGTTTTACAAAGACAATATCTTTGCTTTTGTTTCTTCCAAATAAAATTAACTTATTTAATAAAAGTCCCTAATACATGGCAATTTTATTATTTATACTCCTCATGTTGTACCTTAGATCTCCAGATTGTCCATGCTGCATATCTGCTACTATGTATTTATTGACCTACATCTTCCCATTCTCCCATCTCCTATCCATTATTTATTCTTCATCTATGCATATTTGACCTTTTATTTTTTGTAGGACTCCGCATTAACTGACATCATATTTTTTGTTGTTTTGTTTTTTGTTTGTGCTTTTTATTTTTTGTTCGTTTTGCTATTTCTGGCTCATTTCATGCAGCAAGTCAAGAAAATTTTAACTCCATGCATTTCTATTTGTCACTGCTATAAGTATTTCATCATCCATAAAGATATAATGAGAGGATCTTCTTTAACAGAAGAGTTCCAGGTACCCTAGCAGTGCTGACATGTTCTGATGCCAGATTCTGACTTAGATGTTAATACATAATTGTAAAGAATCTTACTAGTGTCTTGGGTTAAGACAAATGTTAACAGTACTAACAAATAAATGCAAGCAAACACACTGAGATTAAATACTAACATTGATATCAAATTGAAAACTTGGAACACATAATAAAAGGAAAAGCAAAGACAAAGCACTAAAAATTTGTGAATTAAGATCTTGGCAACAAGATTTCTTGACTTTCCTATAATATTTAAGCCTTCTTCTAACTTTGAGATATTTGCTGATTTTAAAAGTTTTCATAGAATTCATGAGAGTCTAAGAAGAGCTTTCCCCAGAGTCATGGAAACAGAAAGACAATTGGAATTCAGATACCACTAAGTAAAGGGGCTTGAAATAAAGCATGTCTCACGGGGATGAAAACTCAGTTTGGAATTATGTTGATCTTTGGATTAAGGTGATCTGAGATTCTAAGTGCTCCTAGAAAAAGGCAACATCTTGCAAAGCCTCAAATAATTTGTACACAATTTCATATATAACATAAAGCATTCAGTACAAATAGTCATTTGGAAATATAAGACAAAATAGAAGAAGACCAGCAAAATTGTAGACAATGAAACACAAACAGAGGCACCAGATAATGAATACAAAAGAGATAAATTATGAATAGATGAAGAAAAAAACTAAACAAATGAGTCCAAAAAAATATTCACAATGATGTATGTAAGGATAAAATCATGAAACATTCAGAAAGACATCAAAGACCTATGTGAGATATAGCACAAATGACTCCACATATCTGTGATACTTGAAGGATAATGGTAATGGAATGGAATAGTAGTTGAAGAGATAGTAGTTGATAATTTCAAAAATTACTTAATATTATCAAGTCACAAATTTAAGAAGTACTAATAGACTTAGGAAGGATACAATTCAAAAAAATACACCTCAAAACACCACTTTAAGTGATGGAAAAGTTATCACTAAAATGATATCCTTAAGGTAGAAAAGGAGAAGAAAACCTTTCAAATATCAGAAATAAAAGATATAGCTAACTTCTCTGCAAGATCAATGGAAAGAGAAAATGATGGAATAGTGTCTAAGACTTCGGGGAGGAAAGGGGATAAAACTTAAAAATGCTAAGAAGAAAAAATCCTTATCAACAATAGAATTCAATTAAATATATTTTTAACCAAACAAAACCTGAAAGTTTGTCACCAACAAATTTTCAATAGAAAAAATAAAGACATTCTTCCTTCAGAAGGAAACGGTTGTAGATTAAAATGGAGACATTCATTAAATAATGATTTACATATATATTATTAAAATAATATAATTTTATGTAGATACATATTATCAATGGACAAATAATTATACATAATTTTTATTTATACAATATATAATACAATTATAATAAACTTCATATATGATAGAAGTAATATAGAGTTGAGAAAAGCTAAAGAGAGTTAATAGAGTATAGGTCATTGTCTTATCCTTGGAGTATATGTATGTGTGTGTCAGCCTATGTGTTTCAGTGAATATACAGTAATAAGTTAAGCATATATGATGTATTCTTTAGGAAGATTATAAAAATTTATTAAAAGGATATATATCTATCAAAAAATAAAAGGCAAAAATAATTTAAAGTATGTACCAAATCAAAACATCAACTCAAGAATATAAGTTAAAAAGAATTTTTAAAAGGCAGGACAAATTGAAAGAAATATTAAGATATGAACTAATGTCTCAACATACAAAAAACTACATTAAATAATATTTTATTTAATACTTAGTGACAAATCTTCCAAGATAGTTTGAAATCATAGCAAAACATGGCATATGTTCCTTATAAAACTCACAACAAAATATAAAGATATTAAATGGTTAGAAAAAATGAAAAAAGGTATAGGATTTGAATTTTAACCAGAAGATAGCAATTGTGGCATTTTTTTTTGCATCACATAAAATAAACTTTAAGCAAAAAAAATATGTATTAGACATATAAGGAGGGATATATTATAATGTTGTATTATATAGTATAGATTTTATATGTGTCTTTTTCTCAGTTGCCATAACAAACTACCATAGACTGAGTCACTGTATAAATAATATAAATTTGTATCTCACAATTGTGGAAGTTGGAAAGTCTAAAATAAGATGTACTTCTCACAGCTGAGCAATTTGAGAAGTTTAAAGTCAAAGTGATTTTCTCATAAATGAAGAAGGTGAGGTGCCAGCAGTTCAGGAGCTGGTTAAGAGTCTGCTTTCTAGGTGGCTGTCCTTTTGCTGTATCCCTCAAGACAAAAAGGATGAAGTTCTCCGGGATCTGCTAGGACCTTGTGACCTATTCATTTCCCAAAGGCTCCATTTCATATTATCACCTTGTGGGTTAGGATTTTAGCATATGAATTTTGGAGTGACAAAAGTATTCAGATCATAGGAATTTTACACATTTCAATATATTTTATATTTTACATATTTAGTATATAATTATATTTTATAATAAAAAGTATAAACTTAACAAAATGATATGAAATTTTTAGATTTTTATTCACTCAATAATATGTCTTTAAGGTATATGGAAAAACTGATTGAAATTAAAAAAAGACATATCCCAAATACAGTGAGACATTTTAATACACATTTTCCCATAACTAATGGATCAAGGACATAGAAAGTTTTTAAGGATATGGTCAATGAATTTGATTTTATTTACATGCACTAAACTACTTGAAGATATTTATTCTTTCCAAAACAGAAAATTATTATTGAGTCAGAGTACTATTAAGTTAGAAATTTTTGATTGAATTAACATTGGAAGATTAGTATAAGAAATTGAGAAATACAATTGCAATGACCTATGGGTCAAAAAAGTCAATAGAATTTAGAAGATATTTGAATAATAATGAAATGATAAAAATGAAATATATGGGCCTCACTAAGCTATGATTACAGTGACAATTTTGGTCAAAAGCACATACATTATGCAAGATAAAGTCTGAAAACCTGTTCTCTATGCATCCTTAAGAAGAAACAACCAAAAGAACAGATAATGAACAAAAAGGAAGCAAAAGGAAACAACTAATCTACTAGCAAGTAGATGATAAGAGAGAAAAATATCTACATGGATAAATGGAGGGAAGAAGAGAGAGAGTATAGATAATCAACACCATGAATGATAAAAGGGACATCATTAGAATTTGACAGATAAAAGGAGACAAGAGTAAATGTGGAACAAATATCTACTGGTAAATTTGAAAGTTTAAAGACTAAACCAAATTTTATCAAATTCATGTATGAGGTCATCATTTTGATACAATATACTGACAAAGACATTTGGAAAAAACAAATCACAAGTATCTTATCTGTGAATATAAACTAAAAATTGTACAGCCGGGCACGGTGGCGCACGCCTGTAGTCCCAACGGATGGGGAGGATGAGATAGGAGAATCGTGAGTTCAAAGCCAACCTCAGCAAAGGTGAGGCACTAAGTAACTGAGACCCTGTCTCTAAATAAAATACAAAATAGGGCTGGGGATGTGGCTCAGTGGTCAAGTGCCCCTGAATTCAATCTCTGGCACCAAAAAAAAAAAATGGTACAGAAATTATTTACAAATTGTATATAGCCATCTATAAACATAAACCTAGTTTTAATTTTGAATTTATATATATATTTAAAAATAAATTAGATAATAAACATACCAAAACCAAGTTTAGTTCCTACCCAAAAAAATTTAATCTCTGTTTAATGATTAAAAAAAAGTAATCCACTATATTGACTTAATTGATGAAAAACGTAGCTACATATGTTATTGCACTAATAGATCAAGCTAAAACATTTTTTAAAATTTACTATTTACATAAAAATATTTTACAAAATAAGAAGATAACAGTCAATCTGATTAAACTAATATAATTTATCTATTGCAAACATTCTAGATGGCAAAACATTAAAGACCACAGCACAGAACTCATGTAAAATAAGTAATATGTATTAATATTTGGAGATATAATTAAAATTCATTTTATTTACACATGATACATTGAAAAGCTTAATCTTTAGATAATTAAGGGCAATTAAAATAAAGATCCCTGTATTTAAAGTCAATAAACAATACAAAATCTATTAGAATGGCATAGCTATTACAGAGTATGAGTTTTTTTAAGAGATTTGGAACACTCTGATCTTGCCTTAGTTTCTCTTATCCCCTCAAGTGGCTTATTACTCTTTGTATAGCCTTAGCAAATTTCCTTTGAGAGGGTCCTGATGACCTAGGGTGGCTGTGACATAGTTTTAGTGTTGACCTGGTCACAGGGAAGGGTCCCAACAACCTGGTCACAAGAGATAGTTGTGATGTGGTCTTGAAATAACAGTTTCCTTAAGGGGTTATAATTAACTATGGCTGGGGGAGATTGAACATGCCAGTTTTCTGATGTTTGCCAGCTTTGATAAAGGTCTTGTTACTCCCAGTCCTGTGATTTGTGGACTATTTGATGTAGGTGTCTGAAGTTCTCCCTGTAAGTTACTGCCTTCATTGCCCTCCACCACCCACTTGCTCATGACTATTTACCAAACACTATGAAATACAATTAATAGAGGCTTTTATTAAAAGGAAAGGAAATCATATTCATGGATAGGGGACCCAGCATTAAAAAGATGTCAGTCTTTTTTAAATTCATGAATAATTTTGATACAACCACAGTAATTGTCCATTTGTTTATGCCTTTGTAAAGTGTTAGTGGGTATGTCTGTAAGAGAAAAAGAGCAGTGGAGACAGAGCATATGTCCATTATAGGTTCTATAATTTACATAGAATTGCAAAGAGACAAGAACTGCCTGGACATTTTTTAAGAACAATGTGGCAAGGCATACTCTATCAAATATTAAGAACTATTACAAATGTATACGTTTAATGAGAGGAAATTGGACCAATAGAACAGAACAGAAACTATAAAGTCAGATTGACATTGACATGAATAATTTGATTTACAATAAAACTTGAAATACAAACTTAAGACTAGGGAAATATATATCTGCATTATTTCTGGTGCTAGATCTATTGTCTACCAATAACAGAGAAAGAAAAGTATAAAAAAGACCATTACTCTTAATTCATACCACATACAAGTATTAATTACTGCTGGAATATAAGTCTAACATTAAAAGGCAAACCAATAGGGATTACATGACCTTGGCATAGGAAAAGATTTGTTAAACAGCACACAGAACAACCCACTAACAGTAAAGGTAATGCTTGGTCTATACCCAAATGTGAAACTTCTGGACACCAGAAGTTTAAAAGACACCACTGACAATGTGACCAAGACAATGGCAGTAGATATCCATAACATATATATCTGTTAATAGACTTTTATTTAGAATTATATCAATAAATATTACAAAAATAACCACAAAATTAAATTGTGAAATAGAGAGGAAAGTTTGTATGTATATATGTATATACATTCACTCATGGAAAATAATGTATTTAACAACACTGGTAATAACTACCATAATCTAGAAAAAGTTATGATCATTAACAATAGAAAACAATTTATATCATAAAGAATTCATCATATGGATTATTATATATACAATAAAAATGAATAAATTATAACTACAAGAAAAATAAATATAAAAATCACAAACATGATGTTGCCTGAGGTAGGGATACATCAAGAATTGCAGATAGTCATTTCCATTTTTATGCAGTTCCAAAGAGTAAAAATATATGTGGTAAGACATCAGGATAGAGGGTATATTTGGGAAAGAAAGGAGATGATGCAGCTGTGGAAGAGGCATAAGGAGAACTTTGGAGTTATGGACAATATTCTTTTTTGGGGGTGAGGGTCCTGTTATAATCCTTTGGGAAACCACACATATGAATAACTCTTGCTGGAAGTAGGGTTACTTGGCAGGAGACTGTGATACATGTGATGTATTGAGGCAGTGCTCCTGAAGGAAAGTAGAAGAAAGGAGAAGAAATGACACTAGGAAGGATGTAATCTTACATGAAGTTCAACCTTAACTTCATTCATTTAGGCAAGGACTCTGGTACATCACTTATATCCTTGCTAGATTTTAGTCAAGGAGGAAGAAACTTACCCCATAACCCTAATTCATTATCTGAGCATACACCATCTTCTGTGGGCTGGACTAAGGGCTATAATCTCTCCTATGAGGTAACTCTAAGGTACTTTTTCACAGAAGAGTCAACAGCTGGGGCTGCTATTAGCACCCAGCACTTGGAGTAGTGGGGGATGGACACACTTGGTAACAAAGGATGGGACACCAAATCATCTACTATAGACATAAATCCTACCATTAAGGAACCCACAAATTTACATGTTTTCAGTCTTAAAATCATAGGTTTAAGTAATATATCTGATAGTATACTCTGAGCACTGTTCATAGAGCAAGAACTTGCTTTTCAGGTTCTTTATCCCTATCCTTTCTCCAGTCTCCTGACCCTCAAAGCACTTGTTTCTTTTTGAATACTTTTTTCATCCAATGACTCATTGCCAAGAACTCTCCACCCCATATTTATCACATGCAAGTCTTTTTGTGTGTTTTATACATTTCATAATCTCTGATATACATTGACTGTGAAAGACTTTCCTTGGTCATTATTTTCTTTTTTAAAAAATAGTTGTAGATGAACACAATTATTTTATTTATTTATTTTTATATGGTGCTGGGGATCAAACCCAGTGCCTCACAGGTGCTAGGCAAATACTCCACTACTGAGCTGCAATCCCAGTGCCATCATTGTTTTCCTAATGGCTCTGCAGAAACATATTTTTTTTTCCAATTTTAACCATTCCTGTCTACAATATAATGTGATGTATCCATCTAGAGGGAAGTTAGAAGTTACAGAAGACAGGGAGAAATTAAGGTCTCCTTAGCATTGTGGGAGATAAGACTAAAGAGAGAAAGGAGGATCATACTGCTGAGCTTCATAATTGTATAATGCATCTTATTTGTGGAGCACCTTACTAGACCCTGGAAATACAGAGGAAAGTGATTTGCTTTCAGAAAGACATTGGAATGGTATATTGTTTCAAATTTATGTTTAATAATCAATGACCATGTTAAACAAAGTAGTTATTTCCTATCTGTGGTTGAGATATATGCCTCCCTGGATAAGGTGGAGGATAAATCCACTGGTGGGATGAAGAACAGAATGTGGAGAATCAATGAACTTTAGATGGCAGCAATGTGAGTCGAAAATAATGAAGATCAGAAATGAGAGGGTGACACTATGACTGCTGGAAGGGTCGCAGGTTACAAGAAATTTAAGCATAGACATTCAAGGATTTCATGATGAACTCAGGGTAGAAAGTAGGAAAAAATTTCAAGAATGATTGGTTTACTCTGAAGTTTCTCTCGAGTGTAACTTTTGGTAATGTGAAATACAGAACACGGAGAGTAGGTAGAAAAGATCTGTTGAGGAGACACATGATTTAGATTTCGATGACTAGATTTGAGGATGGATGTTTAGGTGTCACTATGTTGACACATGTAAGAGAAGAATTTGGCAAATCTAGCAATTCTAAAACTTGAAGGAAATGTATCAATCACATCTATAACATATTCCAGAAATTATGTTTGTTTTAAATGGCTTAATAACAAAAATACTGCCCTATGTAAAGTTTTGAATATCCATAATTATACTAATATCTCCAATAACTTTTTATTTTCTATTAACTGGCCAGTCAATTTTCCATTTCATAATATTGTGCAATAATTTTAATTATTGCAGAATAAGAAAAATGGCACTGAGGAGAGTGTATGATTATGTCAAGTTCATAGAACTGGGATTGTACAATATTTGCCAGTTCCTGGTATAATACTCTCTTCCATTTTACTCTTTCCTTTGCTGAATTTCCCTCTACTTTGTGGGACCATTTTTCTAATTTAAAATTCATTTTAACTTTAATTAGCCATCTATTCTAACATTGTTTTCATATCTGTTTATTTGTAATCCTGAATAAAGACCATGAAAAAATGAATTGATGGCTCATTTATAATTTCTAAAATCTTTGTCTGAGCTCAAACTAATCATAGATATTATGTCACATTATAGATAGAGAAATAGATTCACAAAGAATTATTCAAATATGAAATCCATGTACCCACTACATCATGAGAAATATTAAATTATTCTCTAATGTCAAGGCCAAGAATGTTAGAATGTATATCTTAAGTACGGCTGTCAAATAGGAATCAGCTAACACATACCAACATAGTGACACCTAAACATCCATCTATAATGCATCCTTAATATGGTAATATTAAAATAGAATCACAAAATCAATAAAATCAAGTGTTTATCAGAGGAAAATGTAATATTTTCAATGTATCATTCAGTAAACCTATTTAATACAGAATACACAGAGACACGGAAGCAATGCAGTCCTTAATCCTACTTCCAAGAAGTCCTCAGTGACCAACCTATCTTATATAGAATAAATCAATAATTAATGTTGGAAAATGCAAACAATACAGAGAGACACAAAATTGCAAGGGAAGTTTTTTCTTTACCTCATCTCTAAAATGTCTCTCTGACAATAGATATTTTGTTCATTCATTAGTACAGATTCATATTTATGTAAATAGGCATTTGCTGATATTTTATCATATTATGAACACAGTGGGTGTATGTATGTTTTTCAATGTCAGATTCCAGAAGATGCACACCTAACAGATATACCACATTTTTCTTTTCAGGGAGCAATAACTCTTGCTTTGAACAAAATTTTCTTTGAGTGACTACTACCTGCTAATGCTTTGGATCAATGTACTTCTAAAATGGGATTTGAACCCATTACATTTTTTTCCAGGCTCATATTTTCTTTAGGAAAAAGGATAGATCTGTGTGTATGTGTGTACGTGTGTGTGTGTGTGTGTGTGTGTTTGTGTGTATGTTTGCCTCTGTCTGCATGTGCAGTGCTGTGAATCCAACACTGGTCCTTAAGCATGCTCAGTAAACACTTTACCAGCCTAGGATACACATTTGTAATTAATCGATTTCTACCATTCAAAAATTTTCAGGGAAACAATATTGTTTTTCTTGTATAGTTTCTTCCTAAGATTCAAATCTCCAGACTGAAGTGATTTGAACACATTACCAAGAAATAATGTGATACCATAGTTTTTTCAAAACCAAAAAATATTGTCACTACAAAAACCAACCTAAAATTGCTATGTTTTAGCTATTATTGGAATTTCTTTTCTTTAATCATATATAATTTTACATTCTGCATTTATACTTAATTATCTATTCCCAGAAATTTTGCTTTTTGTCAGTCTTCACACTTACTCCTGCAAAGACTGCATTAGGCAGAAGCATTCTAAACATTGCCTTTCAACATTAATATTGCTACAAATTTTCATAGGTGTAGATAATCTGTTATGAGCAGCTATGTACATCTGTGAATGCATCACTGATTGTTTAAGACAAATACTTTGAAGTGGGATTACTGAGTCAAGAATGTGTATACCAATGTTAAGACACATTAGAGACTTTGATGTAAGGGTATAGACATTACTGATGTTTTTTCTTGTTGAACAAGTTTCCATCTATGAATAATGCACAAACCACTTCTTGCCAAGTAGAAAAAGAATAATGCCACAGGGAAATGAAATACATGGATAGACTGGAAAGAGGAGGATTTTGAGATGTGATAGTGGGAGAAAATGTTTAAAATAAAAAATGTACTAAAAATAACCAAAAGCTCATGATGGTTTCATACAGAATTTTACTCAAGAGCAAAGGACAAACAAAAGAGGAGATGGGAATCCACAATATTGCTGAGTAAAAATGTTAAAAAGAGTTTATGGTATGAGGTAGGATGGAGTGGTGAAAATACTTAAGAATTTCAGTATGAGCCATGGATTGAATGTTTATGCTTTCCCCAAATTCATTTGTTGAAATCTTACCCCAAAGTGATGGTATTTGGATGTGGGGCCTTTGGGAGATGATGAAGTTGTGCAGACATCATGGGGATGGAATGGTGATGATTATTCCATTTCATCACCCACACTTTCCCATATAAGGACACACCAAGTAAGAGGCCATGTACAAGCCAGGAAGAGAGCCCTCATGAAAAGCAGAAGCATGCTGGCACCTTGATCTTAGACTTCCAGTCTCCAGAATTGTGAGATATAGATGTTTCTTGTTTCAGTCACCCAGTCTGTGGTCATCTGTTATGGCAGCCCGAACTGAATGAGGCAGTACTTAAGCTGAAAACTGGGAATAAAGCTTACTTACACTGGGGAAAGCTCACGGGAAAGAAGATATTTTTCTCAATCCCACAGAATGCTCCTGTGAACCTGTGATGTAAAACTCAGACCCAGATTAGCAGTCACAAGAAATACTCCAGGAAAAAGGTCGCACTAAAATGATAGAGTGAGCCCAAATCATTCCATCAGCAATGGTCCCAGGATTCATTCAATGTCCCTTAGAAAATGCTGCAGAGGGAATTCAAGTTGAAGCTGCAAGATTGGCTTGCAGTCAGGTCCTGAAACTATGAAATATGGTAAAATTGTTTATGCTACAGGGCTTCCTAGGAGTGGATATTTTCTATAAATTTGAAAAATTTGCTGAATAGAACATGAAAGTGAAGATTTGATCCAAAAGATTTGAAGTCTGAAAGGAAAGAAAAAAAGAGAAAGAGAAGGATAACAGTGAATGATAACATCACAGCAAGATTGCTATCCTGACACTCTGTCTGTCCATCAGTATGGTGCTGGCTTCTAGAATGTTCTTCCCAATCTTTTTTTGGCAGAACCACACAATGCATAGCAATACCCTGGTTGGAATTTTGCTCTCAACTCTTCTCATAATGTTCTCCCAGACTAATGGCCCCAAGTAGATATAGCTTATCTCAGTTAGGGCAGTATGCTAGTCAACTTTTCATTAAATATGATAAAAAATCTTTAAGAAAGAAAGGTTTATTTTCACTCACAGTTACAGAGGTTTCAGTCCATGGACACTTGGTAGAGTTGTTTTGGGGTCTGTGATGGCACAGTACATCATGGTGGGAGTACATGACAGAGGAGGCCTGTTTATTTCATGGAATCCAGGAAGAAAAGAGATAAGAGGGGATTGGGATCCCAATACCCTACCATGAGCACATCTCTGATGACCCCCCTTCCTTATACTAGACCCTGCTTCTTAAAAGTTCCATTACCTCCCCCAATAGTGCTGTGGGCTGGGCCCCAGCACTTAATACATGGTCCTTTTGGGGAGATTCCAAATCCAACCTTTAGGAGGTGGATTAAGCAACAGATAATTATTGCTCATAGTTCTGGAAGCTAGGAAATCCAAGATCTATTGATCCAGTGTTGGCTGAGGACCCACCTAGCTAAATGGGTTCTGTGCCTGTGTCTCTTCTTCAAAGGGCACTAACTCCGTCCCTGAGGGCTCAACACTCAGGATCTGGGCAACTCTTGATGGCTCCACTTTCTAATATTATCACTGTGAGGTCAGGATTTCAACAAATAAATTTGCAAGGGGAAAGACAAATATTCTGTCCATAGCACCGCCTCTGCACAATACTACCATTGTTTATTTATTGTTATGTTTGCAAAGAAAAGGATTGTGTTCTTCTTGAAGAGTTATCATAAAAACACATGAACATCAAGAGAAATAATTCTGGAGAGGTTTCTTGTACTGCTGCTATGTGAATGAGCAAGAACTGTAAGGTGCTCTCCTAGGACTTCCTTTTTGTGCTAGTGAGAATCTGGCATTCTGTCTTCTGAGGCTCTGAAGCAAGATGATGCAGACTTTTGGATATGCTTCCTTCTTAACCTCTTTGACCTCAATCTCCCCCATTTAAAGCTGACAAGACATCAAGAGCTCTAAAATATCTTGCATCAAGAAAGGAGAACAAGACAAGAAACAAGCAACCCTCTACTGTTTTCATGATTCTTTAGAAGGATAATGCAGCTAGGAATTAAGTTGTGGAAATAATAGATGTGAAAACCTTTAAGAAAATAAGAAGCAGAAATGCCACAAAAATACTTTCATAGAACTGTTTTTTTTTTCCCTCATTAAAATGAAATTTTCTATGGCTTAGTATTTTAATCAAAATTACACTAGGGAACTGAAATGAAACCATCAGACTGTAGTCAGTTTATTTATCTAACCAGAGGACCTTGCCAGTTTCCAAGCAATTTTGTTTCATTTTTGCATCTTGCTGTGTCATGTCACACATCAGAGGTGCAATTGAAAATGAAATTATCTATAACCATGTCACCTTAGTAGTATTTATTTAAAATGCTTATGTTCTTCTCTGGCACTTTATTAATTCTAATAACACAGTATGGTAATTTTAACTAAGGGCTCTGCATAAAATTAAATTTTAAGATGTGGTGAAGATTTAGTCAGCAAATAATGGCATCTGTGTGAGTAGTACACATAGGCACGCTTGCACCTGGGAGAAAAAGTATTCTGGGAAAAAAGGATACTTAATTCCTTTTGCTCAATCTAGAAAGAAAATTGACCACAGGGGCCAGAATGAGCATCCTTGCCCCATTTATCCTTGTGAAACAAAATCCAAAGCGTCCCTTTAATAGCTAAGAAACTGACAGCTGGGCCCTCAGGAGTGAAGGATCTCATGCTGGGATGTTAACACATTCATTTTATTAAACCATTGCTTTGAGCAAAATGTTTACATCTATGGATAAGGAACATGAAGTCACCTTGTCTATTTTTTAATCAGACATAGCTCTTCCTCATCACTGAGCCATTTTTACTGTACTCAACAAAGATCTCCCTCACTGCTTCTCAGCTGGTGAGAATGACGCTGTGTTTTCCAGCATGGCTGTGGGAAGGGGCACACTGTCGATGAAAACTCTCTTTGTTTGAAAACACTGATTCTGCAGTTTCTAATATCAATGCTCTGTGTTGTTCTCACTTCCACAAGTCTGTTCAAGGTGTGTATGTGTGTTGTGGTGTTTTTCTGCAGGGTCTCTGTTTGAATATGTGAATTTGTGTGTATATATGTCTGTGTGTGTCTCTGCATATGTGTGCGTGTTTATGTATGTGCTTGTGGAGGGGGGAGAGTGAGATATGCAGATATATGTTTGTTTTAGAAATCTTAATCTGGTTGCTACATAGAGACTTGTCTGGCGCTCATTTTAGGTATTGCCTTTATTGGTTCATAATTATAGATTTTTGCTTTCACTAAATGGCCTCAACAAAAAGCTTCCTATTTTATTAATTTTCTCTTTATGTTTATTTGCACCTGTGTGCTATGAGATTTCTGAATTCTAGTTGTATGTACATGTTTCTGTGTCTGTGTGCTGCTAGGAAAGATGTTTCAGTCTTGATTGCAATATGAACAGAAAAGGGATCCCCAAGGGCCTGGATCTTAACTCTGAGGCCCTGCCGTGTGTACCCCATTACACAGCTACCTGGTCTAGGGCAGGTGCAGGCTGATCCCACCTAATCATCCCACCCCCTAGTCTTATGCAGGATACAATGTTCTCCTCCTGTTTCTTTATTATTTGAAAAATGTGGGATGCCTTTGGATGTAAGAGACTCTGCAGTACCTGCTGGGGTAAGAACATTAAACACGCATTGGACTGCAGGAAACCCTCATCCACCACATCTAAAACCTTCTGATGTCCAAAAAAATCTCATGTAACAAAACCAGACAGGATGGTAGCAATAAGAAGGACATCACTCTTCATTTTAAATTTTAAAAAGACCAATATTTCATATCATAATACATTATAGATACTGGAAAAAAAAGTAATTTTAAAGGAGAGAGAGAAGAAGGAGGAAATAGGAAAAATTTAAAACAGACCTCAATTTTAGGGTAGCAAAAATGTCTCAATTTTAATAACTGGAAAAGGTAGCACAGAAATAAAACATATTCCTGTTTAGAAATTAACTGTGAAAATTCTATTAAAGAAAATGGTTTTCTAGCACAAGAGTTAATGCCCCCATCTGCTCGTGCTGACATCTTGCTAAATGTCCCCATCTTAAATGTGGATGAATTCAGTGACTCTTTTACCTTGAACAAAACACAATAGAAGTAATGAAAAGCCCCTGGTATGAGAAGACTACAAAGAAAACCATGGCTCTCTCCTGGGAGGCCTCTCCAGTGAGAGAAGCCAGCCGCCATGTTAGGAACTGCCCTGGAGAGGACCTTGTGGAAAGGAAATGTAACAACTGTAGGCCAGCAACCAGAGAAGAATGAAATCCTGTCAAAAATCACTTGAGTGAGCTCAGAAGATATTCCCCCCCATTTGAATTTCCAGATAAGACTATAGTATCTGTTGATACCTCTAGAGATTTTTAGCCTTGTGAGTGACCTTGAGACACAGGCACTCAGGTAATACATTCCTGGGTTCTTGATTCACAGAAACTATGAAATAATTATAATTTCCTGGGAAACTCCATCCAAACTTGGCTTTGTCCCTCTTTGGTTTGATTTGCTTCCCAAAGTGCAAACTGGGTCTGCTCACACTTCACCTTTTGGGTAAAGGTGTTCTCTATATGATGCATACAGCATGCTAATATTGGATTGGGTTTTAGATTTTAAATGTCAGAGTCAAGACTTTGGAGATAAAGAGTCTATTCCTGGTCCTGAGATGCTGTGCAGCCACATGGTCAAGTAGTATTCGCAGCTACAAAGTGTCAGATTTGCTTGGTATCCATGGAGGACTTTGAAAGGATTAATGAGGATAATGTTAAGTCTCACTACATGATTCAGAAAAAAAATGCAGCATGACAAATATTCTTATGTTCAAAGGTAACCTATTTTTTCTTAAAATATTTTTGGGTTACCACAGGGACATAAACCTTTGAAGAAAGTGTATTTTTGATCTATTTTTTAACTGTAATGAGACCGGTGACCAGCTAACAAAAATTCAGGATACATAGCATTTTCATCATGATTGACTGGAGCCTCAACCCTTATTCAAATATCAGATCTACCTCCAATTGACAACATGATTTAGGGTCAATCTCTTAAAAACTTGAGCCTTAGTTTCCTCATCTTTAGAGTAAGTGTACTCATACTTATCCCAAAACCATCACAGGGATTTGTTTGTTAGTGATTCTCTACAACTTGCATTTGAGCATCTAACTTTTCAATGGGCAGATGAAAGTAACATGTACATTGTGAAAGTTTGGGAGCCTAGTAAGAACTACTTAGCTATTTTTCCATTCTTCTATGTGATTATTTCCTCACTTCCATGGGTCGAAATATATGCAGTATACCTCTTGGTGTCAATTCAAGAAGCCTCATGTGTGACATAATTTGGCAAAGAACCTTTCTGTTTAGGCAAATGTCTCTTGTGAGGACTTTAAAAGTTCTAAGCATGATGGATGGATGTATCTTCTGACTTTGCCATGACTTTATTAAACAAGTGTATTTTCAAAGAATTATCTTATATCTGCTTTGTTACTACTTTTTCTGCTTCTTCAAATCATGTGTCAAAGGACAGTATCACACTGACAGTTACTAAGAGGATATAAATAAATCATAATGCTTGTCATCGTAGCCACCTAGATCTTAAGCTTCGTTTGGTCTCTGGAAATTCAGTCCGGCAATAAGTACTATTTTGTGGTTTCTTATCAAATGACAACTTTTGTGAAATTTAAGGTGCATTTTGGAATTGGAGATTTTGACCATTGGGTAGAGAAAGTCACTCCTACCTGCAGATATTGAAGCACTGCTCTTTAACTAATTTCCTAAATACCCCCAACTTAGAAACTTTATAGGAATGCAAAACTGTTAAATAAATGACATTCATTTTTCACATCCTTTGTGGTATTCCCAATGAAAAGACTTGGAGAAGCTAAGTAGCATATGTAGAAGATCATACATGGATATGTAACTGGTGAGAAATTTTATACCCAGCCATTGTTACCCCAAAGCCATGTGAATCTCTTTTCTCTGCAGGGATAAAATGATCTTTCTTTCTCAGTCAAGATTGTTGCATGCCTCATCATAAAGTGTTGATGGGTTGTTCCTGATGTCTTCTTCCCTCTATGTTTGTGGAATTGCCTTTAACATATCTTCCTGGTGTCCACCAACAGTAATCACTAAATTCTCAGACTTTATGAATTTTTAAAAAGAAATATATGAATGTAAATTAGCTTAGAATAAGGGAAGAAAAAGGAAAAGGAGATAGGAACAGATTCACATATGTTCTTAAAAGTTTCAAGCCTCTGGCATTTCATAAATATATTGACAGCAATTTTAAAAATCATCTTTCTAACCACCATCTCAGCACTTGCCTCTTTTCAACAATATCTCTGGCCAGTGCATTTGCTATGTCTTATTTTTCCAGTTTCTGTTGAGACACCCATCTCTGATAGGGAACATACTCCCTCTGCAGGTGCATAGTGGGCAGTTTGAAATATTTTCTATGTTATTATCATTTATTAACTGATTTAGAAACAATTCTTGAGTATTTACTCTTTGCTCTAGAATTACTTCTTGCTAAGAGATGCAAAGGTGAATATGTATTAGTCTTAGGATTCATTTTCCCCCCTTGTCACTAGGCTATACATGAATCCTTAGAGCCTCCTTGTGTGATAAAAGATCTTCTTCAACACAGCTGCCTGGAAAAAAGTTAGGGCACTTCTTTCAGGCTATGTCAATCAATATTTCTTCTCCTAGTGAGTGGAGGTGAGTCCCAGCGGCCCTTTTTATTCTCTTTGGGGTCCCTGAATGGAGTTCTCATGTAAAATTTTATATGGGTAGTTGTATTAGAGGTAGTGAAAGGTTGCCTGAGAAAACCAGGCTTCCAAGAAGAGAAATAAGAAGTCAGATGCCTATAGAGAAACAGTGAAATAGCCATGTGGCACCAGATAGAGACCAAGTAGATAGTCATCTATTCTTTTATCTCGAGATGTTTTCTTCACAGGTATTTAGATCTGCTTCTCAAGAAATTTTCTTTATATTCTAGACATACTCTTATTTTTTTCTCTGAAAATCCTCCCTTACTCACTTTGGCTAATTTGAGAGTGCTCTCTGCACACAACTCAATGAATCCTACAAGTGTCTTGGTTATTGAGATAACTCCTGTGTAGGAGCACTCTCCGACCTTCAACCTCTCCCTTCCCTCTTTTTGCATTCTATGCTCATGGACCGCATGCCAGGCAGATCATACTCCATTGGTTGTAACCTCGTGCTGTGATTGGTCTGAGGACTCTTTATACATAAGCTTCTGTACTTTCTGGAATAAAGGGGTTCTGCCTTTCACTCTAGCACAGCAGTCTTACCTACCCAGAGTCTGGGTGAAGTGACTCCATGGACCATCACTCCCAAACCTCACCCCACGGGACCACATTCTGTCCTTCCTGAGGACCCCTCAATACCCCCGTCCCTTGAGACCTCAACTCGTGGAGCAGTCCCACGAGGCACAACTTAAAACTACATTCTTGGAGTAAGCTCTTTTGATATTTAAAAGGTATATCTATGGGTACCGCTTCAGTGAGGGGAAAGCAAAGAGCTCTAATTTTCTTAGACAGGTCCTTCTTTTTCATTGTTTTATCCCTTCTGCACCTATTATGTTTACAACTCTAATCTGTACAGAGGGCAATGGTCATAGATAAAGTTTATTTCCAATTCCAAATCAGTTACCATTTTGACCACCATTTTGGCTGAAAACAGTACATGCAGACACCTAGAAGAAGCTTTAAAAAGCAACTTATTAAATTATCTCCAGGATCACCTAAATATTATAAAGTCAAATTTGAGTGGAAATTTAAGCTGTTCAATATCCTTGGATTATACAAAAGTGGAGGTCCTCACTGGCTATATTTACTTACATTCTACAAAAATGTTTCTCTAGGTGGCAAATTGTCCATTGGATCACCTTCATTCTCATTATTTCTGGAAACTTCTTATTTTTTCCTTAGTACTGGTTTTGTATGTTTTCCTTCATCCCAAATCTCAGCTTTCCAGCTATTTTTTTTCCCTTTTCAGCTTTCCTTATTCTAAATGCATATCCTGTCTCAACTCTTCTATGAAATTTTATGGTAAAATTATTATTCCTGGCTCTCTACCACCTAGCATGCCTGCCCATTTCTGCTGCTGGGAGAGAAAAACTACAGTATCACTCATGGGTTTTTCCTGAAGCCTGATTCTCCCCTTCTCTTTCATTTAAGCTCTGGCTTCAAGCCTTTTCTCAGAAGATGCACTCCCTTGGAGTTTGTACTTATTCTGTTCCTTTTGCTTGTAATAAACTTCCTTCTCTACTTTCTCCTTCTATGGCTTATGACTCCTCATCCAACTTTGGTGATCGCAGATGCTTGCACTATATTTTATTGTTTTAACATTTCATGTGATAATTTTCCTTGTGTAGTTCTCCATAACAAAAGATCTTGTGGCAATAAGCTCCATGTACTCTCTTACCTATCTGAAGCAACCTTTTGTATGAAACTTAAATAACATGAATAATAAAGAATATTTCTGAAAAATACAAGAGTTGTGAAATCATTAATTAAATAGAAGAATACATGACTACCTAGTTTCTATTCATTTTCAAATTGAAAATATATATGTAAGGTATTTATCTTAAACTTTATAATGTGGGACTTTCATCCATGTAGTTCTTTTATCTGTTCCTATTGGGTCAGTACAATTCTAAACAAGTTGTAAAAATTTTCAAACATCAAGTTTATTTTTTTTCTCTGTATAATAACAAAACAATCTTTTTAAAAGTTCCTGAGCAGCTTGAATAAGCTGCTTGCCCTCTGTGCTAATGACAGGTAATGAGTAGAACTATTAGGAAGCATGAGGAAACAGATATTGCAAAGTCAGATCCTGTCACAATTATGTGCAGTGAAAGCTGAAGTTTAAATTTATATATAAAAAAAAAAAAAGTTGGGAGGAGAATAAAGCTGTGGGAGCCGCTAGAAAAATCATGAAAAATTGAGCAGGGTCACAGCACTCAGCAAACCTTCTATTTTCCCTGCCAAAACCTTTCTGGTGTCTCTTGTATATTTTCTAGTCTAAAAGAATGTAATTGTGTTGCCGATCAGCAGTGACCGTTCGCATTCATAATGTCCATTTATAATAAAAATGCTGTAATTTGGATTCTAAAAACATTTGTGTTGCTCATATAGTCTAAAGCTCTTCAGGTAATTAGAAAACTCCACTTTAAAAAATGCAAAGTTAATACATTAGCATTAATGAGTCGGTTGCAGGGTTTTATTTATTTATTTATTTATTTATTTATTTATTTATTCATTTTTATCTAAAAGCTGAAACCATAGCCTTAGGGAATGGCTATCATTTTAATATGAGCTGATGACCAGGTAATTTCCAGCCTTTAAACTCATCTTATTTTTTATGAAACAGCAGGAAGATGGAATAGAGGATGGGAATTGATAGGTAAAATCATATGCTCTCAACATATGAAATATTTTTTCATTTGGTTTATTCTTAATTTAAAAAAATAATGTAGTCTCGTTAAAGGCTGTGGCAGCTTTTTTGAGATTTGTGTGTTTTCTTTGCAAGTAGATTCCGGCCTACACATGGAACAATGCCTAAGGGACCTGCAGTGGCACCACCTGTCCTTGTGTGGGTATCTTCCAGCATCTAAAACTGGTGATAATTACCAATGATCAGGAGAATTGAACAGCTCCAAGCCAGGTGGCCTTCCCAACACTGAAAAATTGATCAGCAATACTGCCAAGAATCAGGTTGCAATGAACCCTACCAACGCGGTGTTTGATGTCAATGGTCTGATAGGACGTAGATTTGATGATGGTGTTGTCCAGTCTGATATGAAGCACTGGCCTTTTATGGTGGTGAATGATGCAGGTAGACTCAAAGTCCAAGTAGAATACAAGGGAGAGACAGAAAGTTTCTATCTAGAGGAGGTGTCAGTGCTTCTGACAAAGATGAAGGAAATTGCAGAGGCCTACCTTGGGAAAACTGTTACCAATTCTGTGGTCACAGTGCCAGCTTTCTTCAGTGACTCTCAGATTCAGGCGACCAAAGATGTCGGAGCCATTGCTGGTCTCAATGTACTTAGGATAATCAATGAGCCAACTGCTGCTGCTATTGTTTATGCTTTAGACAAAGAAAAGGTTGAAGCTGAAAAAAACATGTGCTGATTTTTTATTTAGGAGGTGGCACGTTTGATGTGTCAATCCTCACTATTGAGGAAGGAATCCTTGAAGTCAAATCCACAGTTGGAGATACCCACTTAGGTGGAGAAGATTTTGACAAATGTATGGTCAATCATTTTATTGCTGAGTTCAAGCACAAGCATAAGAAGGACATCAATGAAAACAAAAAAGCTGTCCAACATCCCCATACTACATGTGAAAGAGCTAAGCATACCTTCTCTTCCAGCACTCATTGAGATTGATTTTCTCTATGAGGGAATTGACGTCTATACCTCCATTACCTGTGCTCAATTTGAAGAGTTGAATGCTGACCTGTTGTGTGATGTCATCGATCCTGTAGAAAAAGCTCTTCAAAAGGCCAAAATAGACAAGTCACAAATCTACGATATTGTACTAGTGGGTGGCTCTACACATATCCCCAAGATTCAGAAGCTTCTGTAGGACTTCTTCAATGGAAAAAAAAAACTGAATGAGAGCATTAACCCTGATGAAGCTGTTGCTTGTGGTGCAGTTCTCCAGGCAGCCACTTTATCTGAAGATAAGTCTGAAAATATTCAATATTTGCTGCTGTGGATATCACCCCTCTTTCCCTGGGTATTGAAACTGCTGATGGGTCATGACTCTCATCATCAAATGCAATACTATCATTCCCAGCAAGCAGACACAGACCTTCATGACATACTTTGACAACCAGCCTGGTGTGCTCATATGAAGGTTAGCATGCCATGACCAAGGGTAACAACCTGTTTGGCAAGTTTGAACTCACAGACATACCTCCTGTACCTGGTGATGTTTCTCAGATTGAAGTCACTTTTGATATTGATGTCGATAACATCCTCAACATCTCTGACATAAATAAGAGTACAAGTAAAGAGAACAAGATTACCATCACTAATGACAAAGGCTGTTTGAGCAAGGAGAACATTGAGCTCATGGTCCAGGAAGCTGAAAAGTACAAAGCTGAAGACAAAAAGTAGAGGAACAAGGTATCATCCAAGAATTCACCAGAGTCCTATGCATTCAACATGAAAGCAACTGTTGAAGATGAGAAACTTCAAGGCAAGATAAGTGATAAGGACAAACAAGATTCTAGACAAATGTAATGAAATTACATTTCATTGGCTGGATGAGAATCAAACTGCAGAAAAAGGAAAACTGCAGAGAAGGAAGAATTTGAACATCAGCAAAAAGAGCTGGAGAAAGTCTGAAACTCCATCTTTACCGAACTGTATCAGAGCGCAGGAAGAATGCCAGGAAGAATGCCAGGGGGACTTTCCTGCTGGGGGAGCTCCTCCCTTTGGTGGTTCTTCCTTTGGGCCCACCTTTGAACAGGCTGATTAAGCCAGCCCAAGTACAGTGTAAAATATGGAAGGCCCAAATTTGTAGCAAATTCTGTGGCAGTTTTGAAGTTGCTGCTATAGTAAATTACTGGGCATTCTCAATTTAATGTGGAACATGTACACAGGAAAAGGAAATAATATTGCCTTTATAAGCACTCTATTGTAAGTGGGAAACATGATGTCTTAAATAAAAACTGTATTTAAATTGACATAAATAAATAAATAAATAGATAGATAAATATTCATTCTAGTAAGGAAAACTGAAGATTCATATCAGTAGAGATTTAGCACCTAGGATACAAATATTCTAATATCTTTACATAAACCCACAATTACATTTTACTCTTGGTACCACTCTTGAAATTTGTTAAATTCAAAACGAAATCACCTGTGTCAAACTCTGACAAATGAATCCAGGAAAGCCATGGAGGAAGGCTCTCACATGTGAGCTGCCTGATAATAAAAACTTCCACAGGGGCAGCTAACAACTTATACAAGAACACTGCCCAACTCACCACCTTAAAAACCCCCTCCAAGGAAATAGCTTGTTATGCTCTAAGGTTAGTTTACCAGCTAGCTGCAGCCACTTTCTAGTCAGGGCTCAGCAGCTCTCACATAAAGCCACAGTACCAAGGTGCTTTCTTTCAGAATATCTTGCATAGTTTTCCTCTTTCCCTAATAAGACCTCAATTTTAATTTTTTCTTCCTTGGATGTAAAAAAGGCCACCCCAACAACCTGTGCATGTGTCACTGACTGTGATCCCATTTTGTAAAAAAATTTCCACACCTTTTTGCATGGAGCTTTTTGTTTTGTTTTGTTTTTTGTTTTTTTTGGTACCAGGGATTGAACTCAGGGGTACTCAACCACTGAGCCACATTCCCAGCTCTATTTTGTGTTTTATTTAGAGACAAGGTCTCACTGAGTTGCTTAGTGCCTCGCTGTTGCTGAGGCTTGCTTTGAACTTGTGATTCTCCTGTCTCAGCCTCCTAAAGTGTGTTTTTGTATTTTTGTTTGCCTGTGACACATGCTTTAAGGAGAATGGAGTCCATAATTGCAGCATCTTTCCCTGTAAATTCCCATTTGTGGTCCAGTAGACAAATGATTTACCCTGGTTGTTGCCACAGTCAAAAGGAATTTTTTCTTACTCAAAAAAAAAAAAACAAAAAAACAAAACCTGAGAAATAGTTAGAATATTTTCTGCAAACTCTAAAAATCATGCTAAAGGTGTGGGATAAACTGTGCCCTTCATCCAAATTCCTAACACCCAACACCTGAGAATGTAACTACCCTATATCGTCATAGTCATCCTGTTTTAGGGAGGGCTGGAAGTCCAATTCAATTAATGTCTTTATAAGAAGGAGAAACATGAAAAAAAAAAAAAAGGAGAAACCTAAAAATCTCAAACTGATCAAAAAAAGAAGATAAGATATGCCAGCTCTAAAATGACATAGATGTTAAAATTATCTAACATGTTTTAAAGCATCATGCTAAAAACGCTTCAGTAAATAATTGCAAACATTCTTGATACAAATGCAAACAAAAAATAGAGACTTCAGTCAAGAATTAGAACATCTCAACAAATTCACAGAGATTACAAAGGTTTTGAGAATAAAGAGGAAAGACACTTGGGACAACTGTTCTAATATGAAGAAGTTTAGAAGAAACAGATAAGTTTTACATTATTAAATTTTGTAGTCATATTAGTTTGCTAGAGAAAATCACCTTCATCGTTAGTCTTTTCTACTGTTATTATGTACTACCATATTTCTAAACAATAAGCTCATGTTTTTATTTCTTGTTTTTCAGTTTTAAAAACTGTCTGCTGACTCATGATTATGGAAAATGAGGACATAATCTTGAATACACATACACCCTTATCTCCACCCATCTTCCCAGGGTAGTTTTACATTTCTATTATGAAATTCATATGAACTACTTCTGAGTAATGGATCATATTTTGACTGAAATTATATCTTATATGCGTTTTTTATTCCTCTCTTATCCTGCATTTTTGAGTTTTCTTTTTATTTTAAGTGTCTTCATTGTTTTCTTTATGTGTCATGGTTTAAAATTCACATTCCTCAAAGACTGACCAGAGTCTTATCTTGGCAGTGGGGAATAGTGGAATGGGAGAAGATTTTTTTTTCTTATTAGTTATCTTTCATTTTTACAATCTATACATGTGTTGTTTTGTAAGAAATAAATGCAACTATTAAGAGCTTAGAAAGAAAAAACTTTTTTAAACATCTGAGATTATCATATTGCTCTTCTGTGCACCAACTTTAAAGAAAAGCAATAGAGGCCCAGAGAACTAGAGAACACTCACTATAATTCCCAGCTGGCTCATTATGAGACCAGTGCTTCAGCCATATCCACATCACTTGAAAGGTGAGGGGAAGAGGACAATAGCAACTGAGTTACATGATGTCCAGGATTCATCTCGCAGGGCATGGAGAACAGCTAGGGTGAAACAACGTGTTCTAATTTGTGGGCAAGAATGTAGTCCACATCCCACTGGATGTCAGGACTGAATTGAAGAGGGTTGGGGGCATCCCTCAGGATTATCTAATGAACTAAGCAGGAGAAAAGAGAACACTGTGAAGAAAAATTATCCAATGATGACAATAAAGAAGGCCTTTTTAGATCCACTTACAACAAAGCATTACTGTTTCTTAGATGTGAATTTAGTTTGAACAAACTAGGAAACTCACCTATGAAGCAACCAAGGAATATGGTTCCTTGGCCAAATTAGTCAATCCAGTGCTGGATGTCTTCTTGATCATTATTATTTATCTTTATGTAGGGATTATTTATACTAATCTTGCATCCATCCCATATCAATTAATAAAGACCACAATTGCTAAACAGATAATGAATTTATTATAAAATAATCTCTTGTATTTTGTCATGATCTATAAATGTTGGGATTTTACTTGTATGTCTTGTTCCATCCTTTAGGTTAGAGGTGATAATACAGCAGAGCTTTAAATGCCTATTTAGTAATTGCTTACTTATTAAGTACATAACTGCAGTGCTTTCCATTAACACGTGGGAAATTTGGAAAAGAAAATAATAGCAAAGTGAATTGTTGACAGATGGGTGCTGTGACACATGGATGCTATTGCCAAGGTCTTTAGTGATTAGCATCTAACTTTTCTTTCCTTTTGCTTGTTGTATCCTGGTTTCTGAGTTTAGGTGCCGGGGGTGCAGAAATGTACTGCAGTCATACTCCTGAGCACACAGAGAGGACCACTAACTGCCTGTCTTTAGGAAAAGGTAGTTTCTTAGTGAAGCATTAAATATGAGTGAGGATTTTCCAGGAAGTGTGGTAGAAGGGTTCAGTCTAAAAAGTCACAAGACACATGATGCCTTCTCTCCATTGTCTCTGAAGTTTCCTGCAAACATGGCAAGGTCTTGTAATGAAACTTGTAAGCTATCTATGAATTAGCATGTATAGGGAATATTGTTTTTCTCTATTTTATTTTGGTAGCTATGGAAAACCCCTTTAAGTTTTAATTGGATAAAATGCATTTTATATGATGGCCCTGAGGCCATCAGTCTTTTGTTTAAATTCCACATCTATTCTCTGTGTAACCTCATTTTAGATCTACTTGAAATCACCTACATCTCAAAATTAGAAATATGTGATAAAATTATGCTAAGCATGAGATGACAGAATGATGGTAGCTAGCATGAAATATATATTTCTTACTTTATTTTGCTTTATTTAATGTAACTATGTTATAATACCTAATATAAAAGGGGGGGAAAAGAAAGTTCTGACACTTTAGAAATTATAGTATCAAAGTTCCTCTGTGATCTTTTAGAAATTTACTCACTGATTAATAGACACCTTTAAAACTAGTGAACACACTGGTTATGTTAAAAAACAAAACATAACAAAAAACCAGAAAATAAAAGTAATTTTGTTAGCTTTCCATTATTATAACAAATACCTTACAAATCAACTTAAAAGAGAAAAGATTTATTTTGGCTCATGTTTTGGGGTGATTCAATTCACGGTTGGTTGACCCATTGCTCTTGTGCCTGTGGTGAGGCAGAACACAATATAGACAGTATGTGTCAGAGAAAGCTGTGTACCTCTATTTGGCCAGGAAGCAAAATAGAGAGGAAGGGCCAGGGTCCCCAGCCCTCATAAAGTTCATGCCCACAGTGACAAAACTTCCTTATGTTAGAATGTTCCTCCACCTCCACAAAAGAAGTGGGGACTAAGTCTTTCAACACACGGACCTTTCAGGGACACTTATCCAAATTATAGCAGTGATGTTGACTGACAATGGTCAGATGTTGATCCTGTGTCTTGATATAGAATCACCGACACACCCAGAGTCATGATAGTATTTTTAAGATAAAAAACTTTTCTTGAGATTGGACTTCTATGTAAGATATAATATGGCATAGGCAGGTCTCTTTCTCTAGGCCAAGGGAAAACTTAGAATCCTGGAACAATATGCATTTATTACTTATCTTCGTATGTGTTTTCTTTAAAAAATATCACCAGTGAGATTTGCTTTTGTGAGATTTAGTTAGTTTGGCATTCATTAATGATAAGGGAAGCTAAGTAGACAAAGAGTTTAGGTTAGGAGTTAGAGGGGAAGAACTATAAAAATTATAGGGTTGAGATTTCTTTTTTCAGTGAAAATAATTTAAGATGCTTAATTACTGAGGGTTCTCCAATGTTCCTGCAATTCCAGCAAACACACACACACATGCACATTTTTACTACCAAATGCCCATGATGTTTTATAAGTTGATTGTTACTTTAATAAATATGTCCTTGACATATAACTTGTACCTTTGATTAAGGTCCTTCTTTACTTATCTGAAGACTATCAGCCAGTGGGTAAGTACAGGATGGCACTTGATTAATATTTTTAAAAATTCCTTGCTATTGGCGAAGAACTGGCCTGTCATTTTGCTCTGTTAGACACTGCCTGAATTCCAGTCAGGAGCAGCCTTAAGCACCTGAGTATAACCACCACCCTGAGTAACCATCATGAGGTATTGCAAAAAAACAGGACAGGAGGAGCCTTGTGGGGTGGGAAGCACTTAGATTTGGCTACTGTTCCCTCTTCAGGCTCAGGTGGGAGGCCTCTCATTCCAGCAAGAGATCCTCTGTGCTAATGTTGCACATAAAGAAAACAGTGTTGGGGGCTGGCCAGGACAGTTGCTGTGGTTTGAGTATAGTTTGAGTGTGTTCCCTTAAATGTCTGTTTTTGAAATGTAATCCCCATTTTGATGTATTAAAGTGTGGAAGCAATCTGCTAATAATGTTTAGAGGTGAGGTCTTTTGGAGCAATTAGCAATTACTTTATTTAATCCTAGTCACTTGACTACTGGTGGCCTTATAAGAAAAACAAGAGATATCACATATATGTCTGCATACTCACTCTTCTTGCCATATGATGCCTTGGTCTGCCTCGGGATTCTGCATGTAAAGGGCCATCACCTATATAACCTCTTGACATTGAGAACTAAGAGCTAAGATAAACTTCTTTACTTTTCACAGTTACCCAGCTTCAGATATTTTGTTATAGTAATAAAAAATCGACTAATACACTACTGGGAACCACTACAATAGAAGTAACCTACTGAATTCCATCTCTAATAATAATCCTATTCTAAGCAAATGTCCTGTTATTTAATGGCAATTAGAGTGTTTACTTTTATTTTCAACCTTGCAGAAAAATTCTGGCCATGTGGGCTAAAGGAATGAGTCCTGTGAATGATTCCTCCTGAATGACCTGGCTTAAACCAGGCACCCCCATATAATATAATTCCAGTATTGTAGTATTCCAGTACTAGACCTCTGAAGTAGAATGTTCCATAGTAGGCCTAAATTTATCATATCTATGAAACCCAAGATTTCTGCCTTTTAAATTATCTCATACTCTGTTTCTATGCATCTTCTTCCCCTAGATAACCACCATGATGGTGGGATGTATCACCAACAGTTTCTAAAATTATTTAGAATTTATTTCACAATTAAATATTCTCTAACTTACAAAGAATACTAATCCATACTTTAATTTTCAAATTATCCATGCTAAAATGGCTAAGGTAAAGATAATTTCATTTACAATCATTTTAAGCAGCCACTGATTTGTGGAAAATACTATACTTGAAAGTAGGACATGGCTTCTCATCTTTGTTCTGCCTAAAATTATCCAAGCTGTAAATATAGGAAAAAATCCATATAAGCCCATATTTCCTGAAGCATCTTGTTAATTCATCATGCAGTTTGGGGCCCACTTACATTTTCTTCATGTAATTTAGTCACTCTCCCTACATAAAGTGAGGACACTAGAAAAGATTGTCTCTAATGGTGACATTGTAAGGCTCTCTTTATATAAGATATAATTTCCTTAATATCCAGTGTAAAATGGAATAAAATTAAGCATTAATTTTTCACTATAGACATAGAAATTTAAAGTTACAACATGATATATAAAGAATGAGATATTTGTCACTTCTACTCTTACATGAAGAATCTGAACAAACTGAAATCAATTTTTCTTGGACCTATCAGAAAACAAGTTTCAAGGCAAACTGACATCCTGGAATTAGTAGAAAATATACAGCATTTGTTTACCTGAGGCCCAAGGCACTAGATACCACATAAGCCAATAGAAACATTAACAGAGAAGTTTTGTAGAATTTTGAAGGCTAAGAGATGGCTTGTGTAACAGTGTGAAGTGCTAGGGAAGATCTCCACCATCTTGTAAGCTTTTCTTTCAAGAATCAAACAGATTCTCATTGGGAAGAAGAAGAAGGAACCCAGAGACAACATGATCCCCGCACAACACACATACACATACACACACACCCTGCAGTGCTGTCTGGGGCCTGAGGGAAGTAGAAGCTATTGGGATGTCCAACCAGACTATTTCCAACTATCTCCTCTGTGAAGAAAAGGTTCTATCTGCAGGGTACATTATTGAAGGCTACCTTGAGATACTGTTACAGTATTAATATTATTACAATATTATATTATAAACTGAAAGACACAACAGAGACCAATGTCAAATCTCCAACTAGAAGCATCTTCTCAGTCTCCCTTCAGTAATTGAAGCCTTAATTTACAGGGGAAACAGCTCAATTTTTGCCAGAGCATATTAGCACAGATCTCCATACATAAAGCCTTCTAGAAAGAAACTTGTTCTTTTTTCTAACCATGCAAAAACTTAGCTTATTTCTTCTATTCTCCACATATCCACCAAAAAGTTATGAGGCATATCAAAAGGGAAGAAAAATCTCATCCATGTGACAAAGATATGATATAGCTCTTAGAACCATCAGGAAATTAAAAAAAACAACAACAAACAGAAGTCTGTTTAATGGCCCTAATAGAGAAAGTGAAAAACATATAACATGAAAAGCCAGATGTAATTTCAGTAGAGAAATGAATATTATAAGAAAGGCTGAGATAAAAATTCAAAAATAAAAATATAACAATAATGGTAAAATTATTGGCTAATTAATGGTTTCTTCAGTAGCCTTGACATGCTTGAGAAAAGAGCCTGTGGACTTGAAGATAGGTCAGTAGAACTTCCCAAACTGGACTGCAAAGAAAAGAAAGGAAGAATAACAAATTCAATTAAACAGAAGAGAACATCAAAAAACTGTGGGATAAAATCAAAAGGTACAACATATGAATAATTGAAATTCTAGAACAGCAAAAGATAAAGGACAGGACATGTGTTTGAAAAACACAATGGTTGCGAAGTTTTCAAAACCACCAAACCACAAATCTAAACATTCTGTAATCTTTAATCTTGCTTAAACACTAAGCAGAATTAATACCAAATGAATACACACATGTGGTGTGCACAGTCACACATCCTCTACCCTATCATATTTAAGCCTCTGCAAATCAAAGATAAAGAGAAAATCTTGAAGCCAGATGGATAAAATATGTTAGCTACAAAGCAACAAGAATAAGAATTTCAGAAGTTTTCTTATTGAAATCATGTGAGCGAAATGACCTATTTTAAGTTTTGAAATAAGAAACAAAAGAAATAAAAACAGACAAGAACCTGACATATATGTAGCAAAAATATCCTGCAAAAGTGAGGAAATAGTATATTTCTCAAGCTGATGATATAGTTCAGTCAAACAAGCTCAATTTTGCCAAGTGTGCACAAGATCCTGGGTTCAAACTCCAATACCAATAAATAAATAAATAAACAAAGAAAATATAAAGACTTTCTTAGCTAAATAAAAACTGAGCTACATCATCATCAATGGAAGTATCCTAAAATAAAAAGCAATGAAAATGGAATCACAAACATAGAGACACAAAAAGGAAAATGTGCTGTCTGCCAGGATAGGGCAAGACCTCCATTTGATCTGCGTTTCAGGTGTGTCCACTCTGCTCAACAGAAGCTGTGGTTGCTCATTTTATCCCTGGTTAGAGGTGAGAAAGTCTTTGCATAAATTAAAGGACTAAAGTCAAGAAATCTGAAACAGAGATGAGAGCTCAAAACAGGGAACAGAGTCTTAGATGGAAACTGATGTGGATACTATGAAAATGTCACAAAAATAGGAACACTGAGTCACAAAGGATAAATGAGTAATGATACATAGAAGGGATTAGTTTTGGGAGAGCTACAGAGAGGAGAGATCTCTTACTATTGGCATATTCGTATAGAAGGATTGAATTAGTGTAAATGAGGACATAGAATTATCATGTCTTAAGTGAATTCAAAGAATACTAAATTCCTCAGCTTGGTATTCAGTACCTTTCAGCTCTTGAGAATTAATATTGGCATCTATTGTACAATTTTTCAGCCTAAATCATTTTAATTACTTGATCATGCTTGGTGAACAGATTATATCATGTTGAGCACTGAAAAAAAAAAAGGAAATTAATGAGTCTAATATTTTAATTAAAAAAAACTGTCAAACAGGGTCATGTTTTCTTTTGTCTTTAATTTAGTATTAGCAAATTTTAGGACAGGATAAATATCTTTAAGGGCATAGACTGTTTTTCTGTGAAACCCACACAGAAATGAATACTTGAAAATAGAGAAAAACTTGAACTGTTAGCATTGTATTTTAAAGGATGCAAATATTTGCCTAATATTTAAGATACTTCTTCAACCTAAAATAAGAATTGGCTACATTACTAATTGGCTACATTAAGTAAAGGGATATGACAAAGAAATAAGTCAAAAGAGGCAGTGAAAGAAATTGGCTTGTGGTTTTTGCCAGTCTCAAAGTCTCCACATGCCTTAGTTTCTTTATCTTAAAAAACAGAAAACTAATCCTGGATTTCACATCAGGGTTGATCCTAGAATGGAAATTACTTCTTTAGTTTTGGGTAGGAGGATTCAAGTCTTGCTCCAAGATATACTGGCTCAGTTATTCAGTTTGCTGTAAGATGTCTGTAAATTAAGGATGATGATGTCTCTCTCATACTTAATTTGTGAGACAAGACATATCATTAAATCATGTTTTCCACTGTGTGAAGCGTGGAATCCATCCATCTCACTGGTAGTATGGGTTTATTTGCCTCACATCACAGGAAGCCCAGAGATAGCCGATGCAGAGCGCATGTGGTATGTTCACAGTGTTCTTCCACTCCATTCCATGCTAAGTGGGTTGGTTCAGAGCTTCATCATCACAGTTTTCCTGATGGACTTCCAACATCACATCTGCATCCAAGGCAGGGAAAGGAAGACAAGGGAAAGGTTATCTGATAAATGTTGGGCTGGCACGGATGCATCACACAAACATCAGGAGCTGCACTGAAGGCTGGGAACATGAACATATAATATTTTTCTATCTCTATAATAGAATTGAGGGTAGAGAAAATGGAATTTGATGAGGCAATTCGAAGGTTGAGGCAAAGAAATAGGAGTAGTATACAGCAAGAACTAGCTGGAAAATAGAGATTACCTTGACAATATCAGCACATAAAAAGAGATCAATGGACTAGATCTTCCTTTGCTCCCTTCACCCTCTCAAGGAGAGTGCACATGGATGAACCTGGGGTACATTGGAAAAGAGCTGGGAGAATGATCTGGAACCAAGATGGCAGTTTGCCTTTTCCTCTGGGAAAACAAAAGACATGAAGTGAACATTTCAAAGATCTCAGTACCAAGTGCCCTCCCAACAGCCTCATAGGGGTTTTCTCAGGATTCCTATGCCTGGCTTCTCCTGCAGCCTCGTACTCATTACTATTGTTGCTCCTCACTCAGTTTCTAGCCTGCTGTGCCCACCTAGAGCCTGATCCTGTTCCCAGGGCTGGCATTTCCTGAGTTGGAGGTCTGAGTCTAATGGCCAAAGTCTTTCATTCTGTGCCCATTAGTGTGGACTTAATTCTGCAGCAAATGTGGGCTTTTAAGTAAAAGAATTAAGTAACGAGATTTGATATACAGAAAGCTTTCTGTGTGTAAAAATAGATTTTGGTGGGTGAAACTGGGAATCGTTACAGTAGTCTGAGGCTTAGCAGAAGATGTTTTAGTTTGTTTTGTGCTACTATAACAAAATAACACAGGCTAGGTAATTGGTAATGAACAGAAATGTATTGGCTTATGATTCTGGAAGCTGGGAAGTCCAAGATTGAGAAGCCAGCACCTGGTGAAGGCCTTCTTGATGCATCATCTCATGATGGAAAGGCAGAGAAAGATAGGTAGACAGATAGATAGCATCTTCCTTTCATAAGGAACCCGCTCCTGTGATAAAATTATTAATCCAGTCACAAGGGTTCCACCCATATGGTCTAATCAGCTTTCACCTCCCAATACCACTGCACTGGGAGGTACATGCTTTGTGTTGTGGTGAGGGGTCATAAACAAACCTTAGCAGTGCAGAAGAGGTGAATATGAGAGAGAGAAAATCACTATGAATTAGTTGTAGAAAATGAAGTTGTAGGACAAAGGCGCCAACAAAGCTTCAACTTGAATGGAAGGTCCAAATTTAATAGTAAAGGAAACAAGTTGTGGAAGAAAAATGTTGAGTCAAATTATAAACAAAGTAAGGTAGTGTAATTTTGGAAAATGCAGGTGAATGTGTCAAGCAGAGTAGGGTTATATGGTTGAACCTGGGGAAAAATGATGTTTTCAAGATGGAATCCCAGAGTTGGAATTAAAAAAAAAAAAGAGTGAGGAAACAAATTGTGGAATATTATTATTTAAGTATCAGGCAGCAGAAAATGAACCAGAAGAGGAGACAAATAATTACAGGAGAGAAGGAGAAAGACAGAAATGTGAAAGAAGGAAACAAAAGTACATGCAGTAGAGGCCGAGCAAGAAGGGAACTTTGTTTATATTAAAGCATGGTTGAAAGTTGACAGGATGTAGTGGATAAGAGAATGGGCTGCAGAATTGCACTGTCTGAATCAAATACTTCCAATTTCTAATTATGAAATTTCAGACAAGTTATTTAATCCCTCTAACATTGGTTGTGTTGAAATAGTTGATATGAACAACGTACTTAGTATAGAATAGCTTGGCGATGCCTAGTAAATATAACTTAATATTATAAAACTTAATATTATAAAAGATGTTTTGTCTCTCCTTTAGATGGTAAATGCTTAACAAAACAGTCCAGACTGCTGTCACTGCTATAGCCCCAATAAAAATAAATGGAACATAAATGGTAATTTCTAAGTATTTTAATATGGAAATAATTTTGTTTACCTTCACATCCAGTATTTAACTAAAAGAGGAGGGAAGAGGAAAAAAAAATGGAAGGGAGAGAGAAGGTAGAGATCTCAGGTATAAAAACCTACTGCTACTGTTCTGTATTGTTTTTTTAAAGAATATTTTAGGTATGTTATTTACCTTCCCTTGGCTTTATTGGCTTTACATATTAAAAAGTCCTGTATTTTTTTCATAATGCCAGGAAAATTTCCAGAATTCGGATAACTTGGTGATATCTACCACTATAGTAAGGATCAAAACCATTCTTTCTTTCTTTGTATTTTAAAAATTGAAGTATAATATTTTTGAAGTATAATTTAAATACAACTTTGGTAGAAATCCTAAGTGTACATCCTAGTGAATGTGACTATCAATGAGATAAAGACATGGAACATTCTGTCATCCAAGAACGTTCTACCATTCTTTTTCTAGTTAATCATCACGGCAAAATAATTATTATTCTGACTTTTATCAGAATATATATTACCTATTGTTGAATTTTATATTAGTAAATTCATATGCCATGGATTTTTCAGTGTCTGGAATCTTGCACTCCACAGAACGTTTTTGAGAATAGTCTATATTGTTTCACGTCCCATACTATTGCCGTGTAATATTCTGTAACATGAACTCCTAGCAGTGGGGTTATTTATTCTTTATCTTCTTTCTTAGAAAGTAACTGTGGTTTACATGAGAGAAGACCACAGAAAGCATTTTGTGATCACTAAGAATGTGGTAGGACAGTCTTACAGAATCATCTCATGTCCTTGAAGATCCCTCACTTCAAACCAGAGGAGTGGATAATCACATGGTAACATGTGCTGAAGAGATGTGGAAAGGTGGGGAGGACATTAGAGGCAGCAGCACTGGTGAGTTTTTTCTGTGGAGTTCAGATATCCTTCCTTAATCTCCTTGTTTTAAGGAAGGAACAATAAAGAATAAATATCTTGTGAAGATTGTGTAATTTGTATTGTTCTACTTTCAGTTCACTGATTCTTTCATTGAATTCCTTCATTCAACATCAATAGGTGTTGAGTCAGTAGATGTTGAATCCATCTATTGAATATTTAATTTCAGTAATTTATTTTTAAATTCTAAAATTTCCACTCATATTCATAAAATATATTGTTGCTCTTATTATTATAAATAGATGATTATTACTTTGGAAAAAAAAGAATAAATATCTTGCTGGGTCTTTTGGTTGTTTGTTTGTTTTTTAAATAAAGTAAAATAGTGTCAGAAGTGCTAGCTAGAGAAATTTCACTCAGGTGATTTGTTCTAACTGTGATATTTTAGAATAAAGATTTTTGGTTTAGTCTTGTGAAATAGTTCTAATGTCTCAAAACAGAATACATTTTTTTCTGAAACTTCAATTTGGAAAAACAAATATGTCTAGGTGTGTCCTGTCTTACTTTGTCCTATGTGCAAATTCAAGTCCATTTCTCCTGGATTACACATCTGTAAGGACAGTTGTGGAGGGCTGCATTCTGGAGAGGATGAGTAAAGGACCCCGTGGAAGATCACCTGGATTTCTGCTTAAAAGTAAGTTATTTGCAAGGTGAATAAATAGAATTAGAGTTGCATGTATTCAGTATGAAAATTTGGTGTCTTCTCACTAAACTTACCTTTTAATTTGCAAATAAACCACATAGAGGTAAATTGACAAATGCAGTTGAAACACAAATGTTGCATATAATAGCCAAATATCAGCAGATTATGAAATGAGACCACAATGTTGCTTCACTGGGATTCAAATATCTTGATTAAAATAAGAAATTAATAGTTCATGATCTTAAAAGCCAGAATGTGAAGGAAGAAATAAAATTGTTGAGGGCAAATCTTCTGTAGTGAACTCTTCTGACCAAGTTGGGGCTTGGTGGCATATGTAATAATCCATCAGGGGTGACATTTGCCTAAGGAAGTTTATTACTAAAATAGGTTCTTCTTAAATGAAACTTATAAGACTCCTTGCCCTGAAAGATAATTTTTCTTACCAGCAACATACTTGGATCATAATGTTCAAATCCCTCATAAATGAAATAACAATGTTACTTAAAATCCTTTTTCCAACTTTATGCAACAGACATCAATTGAGATAAGCCACCTTAGGGGAAAGGAAATTGTACATTAAGCACCTACCATATGCCATATACAGTGCTGAGCATCACAGAATTATATACAAGTGATATCACTCTGTCTTCTCAATGACTATTACATAAATACTAAAATTCTGAATTTATTGATGAGACTAAGCCTCATTTTCTCAGGTCATATAGACATTAAAGACCTGTTTTTCACATATAAGATAGTGATCCAGGGCTCTATCTTATTCCCTGAACCTCTGGTTATTTTTACAGTAGACACATTAAAAAAATCAGTTAAATATTTGGGAACAGCCAGTTTTCCTTATGAATATGCATGTCTTATCTTTCAGTGCCTTAGGTAGGGACATCTATTTATCTTGGAAATGAATGTTTCTAGCCATCCTAATATCAAGACTAATGATGTGTGGACAGAACACAATCAGAAACCATCCTGGTAATAAAATCATGGTGTACTTCATCAAATGATTCTTTAATATGCAAAGTCAACAATGTACTCAGAAAATGAAGAATGGTGCTTCCCAGTCAGGGCCAGTCCACTTACAGGGAAGCAGGAATACAGAAAGGGGACTGAACCAAGATGGAAATTTGCAGGATGCCTTAGGCAGAAGGTAAGAGGGAAAGGAACTGAGACAACAATTGAGTTTTAAGGGTTTATTGGACGGGTAAGGCGGGGGACAAAAAATTAGAATGACCAGGTTGTCTCAGACCATTCCAGGGAAGGCAGAAATTGGAGATAACACCAATGCTTAAGAAAAAGTATGTGTAAAAGAAATGACTGAGGCAGGATAGAAGAGATAAAAATATGGGTAGAAAGGAGACATAAAGAAAGCACGAGGAAGTGTAACTTTAATCTGAGAGTCTGCATAGCTTTACAGGCCTATCAGTCCGCAAGGCAGTCTCTCTCATAGACCTGTCATTCTCAAACTTCTGGGAAGTCTATAAATCTTAATGTTAGCCATTAAGTGCACTGACTTATGATAATCATCATGCACACTATTAATTAGCCCACTAATAAATAGATTAAATAAAGAGAGACAAAACATTTTAAGAAACATAATTTAGGAGAATTTACGATGTTATGTACAAGATCAGATAATGAAGAACACCTCAGCCTAAGAATCCTAAGAATGAGAAGACTGATATCATCCCCACATACCTTTCCATATCCACCCCTCACCTAGTTACCTTTGAAAGAAGAGTCTGAAAACACCCAAAGTGTATCTCACTCTTGAGACAGTCCACATTCTCCCTCGAATGCATATTCCTTTCTTTCTTCAGTAAATCTCTGTGCTTCTACTGATATATGCTGAAATTCCTTCCCATCACATACATCAAGGATCCTACCTGTCCTGAGTCCAGTTACCCCTTCTCCAGTAATTCCTTTAGACCTCTTTCAGTGATGTTTCTTCAATAGAGGAAAGGCAATGTGGGAGAAGCTGAATCCTAAAGCAATTAATATCTTGACTGTCAAAAATTTTTGGAAACAGTTTGAAAATGTCACTCTCTGAATGGGCAGCTAGAGACGGTGAAATCAGAGGAAGACACACACACACACACACACACACACACACACGGTGGGGGGAGGGAGGGAGAGAGGAAAGGCAATGCTTAGGAAATTGTGCGCAGATTCAAATTGCATAGACAAATGTAAAATAGAAGCAACCCTGAAATTTAGATTGTAGGTATGGAAATAAGTATAGTGTTAGTCTAAATTACAGATTGATATTAATTTGAGGAAGTTGAAAAGATCAACATCACATTATGCAACCGGACCTTCTCAATTTTCAAAATCTTTAGTGAATGGAGTAGAAACAGTAAATTCTGCTACCTTGCTCCCAAGTTACCCAATCATTTGTGTAACATTTTTTCTTGATTGCTTAAAATATTTCAGTATATGAGGTAGTATGCTTAGTTCTAAAAAGACTTAGAAAAATTAGGTATAATCAATGGTTATAATCTAATGTATATGTTTATGTAAGAAGGCAGAGAAAAGGTAGATGCATAGAAGAGCCCAAAAAACTAGTGTGTCTGCTGGGAGAGAGTCACCATGCACCAGAATTTGCACACCCATAAAAGACAGAGTTAGAATTTTTTTTAATTTATTTATTCTATTTAGGTATACATGACAGCAGAACACATTTTGATTCATTGTACACAAATGGAGCACAACTTTGCATTTCTCTGGTTGTACATGATGTAGAGTCACACTATATATGCAGTCATACATGAACCTAAGGCAATGATGTCCAACTCATTCCAACATCTTTCCTGCTCCCAGGCCCACTCCCATTATGGATCAGCTTCCCCTTATCAGACAGAACATTCCACCTTTGGTTTTTGGGGATTGGCTTACTTCGCTTAGCATGATATTCTCCAGCTCCATCCATTTACCTGCAAATGCTGTAATTTTATTCTCTTTTATTGCTAAGTAATATTCCATTGTGGATATATACCACAATTTCTTTATCCATTCATCTATTGAAGGGCATCTAGGTTGGTTCCACAGTTTAGCTAGCGTGAATTGAGCTGCTACAAACATTGAAGTGGCTGCGTCACTGCAGTATGCTGTTTTTAAGTCCTTTGGGTATAGACCAAGGAATGGATAGCTAGATCAAATGGTGGTTTCATTCCACCATTTGCCTCCAGGCCCTATCTGTTGTCCCAAA
>CM053407.1:94149264-94161067 GCA_028644305.1 Xerus rutilus
ATAAACGTTAATAATGGATAAAGGAGCATTCTTGGTCAAAGAGTGCACTATTTAAAAATTTGTGCTGGAAAAGTTATTCATCAGGAAAGTTTGGTTATCTTGTCATTGAAATAAGTATTTACTGAAATAAAAGTATAAATAGATTCTAACTAAGGAATTCACAAAACAATTGGGAGAAAGCTGAAACTAACATTCATTTGATTTTCAGATGAGATACTTTATAGTAATAATAAAAATCAAAAAAAAATGGAAAAGGAAAATGGACACAGGACCAAACACCAGGTACAGGGCTGAGTATGGCTTAGAATAGGAAAGGCCCTGGATTCAGCTCCAGGACCACAAAACAAGAACAAACAAAACACTACATACAAAATCAAAATTTTATTAAAAGATGAAAACACATGAAGTGGAGGATTATTCTGAAAATATAAAGAATTTGTGTCCATGAATAAAATATTAATGTCTAGAAATAAAACAAACAAAGACATAGGGAACATCCACTGAAGAGTAAGTTCAAATAGCTAATTCACATTTGAAAAGGTTTCTGTTTTGTTTTGGTTTTGCATTGTAAGTGAAAAAAAAGCAAATGAAAATGACATTCATTGTATTTTTCAGGGCTAGCAATGATGTGGAAAAAGCAGCCTCAAACACTAATGTGAAAGAGAATATATAAATTGGTAGAGACATTCTAGAAGTAATATGATGATAATGATCTCAAATATTTCCACCCCTTTGACCTTATAACTCTGTGCTGATTCTACTCAGTGTCAAGACTCTATTTTAAGAAAATTTTGAATGTTCATCAAATATTTATAGAACTATTCATTGTGCACTTATTTTTAATAATGAAAGCTGGAATCAACAAAAAACATGTTGCATGGATATAATAAAATATTAGCTACTTATTCATTAAGATAAACAGCATGGTTCTGAAGTATTTCCATGTGCTTATCACATGCATGTCTGTTGATAAAGATTACTTAATGCCTTAATGGGGGAATAGAGTCACCATATCTGCCATGGGGACTAGAGCAGAGGATATGTCTTCTGAGGTTTATTCTCACACTGTAGGTGGTCTCCCTCAATCTAGACAGAATATGAGAAATATTTTATAAATATAAATTAAAAAACTGGACAACCAACTATAGATAATCTGGGAAAGAGATGGATATTTATGTGGTGCTCATATTTATGTCAAGAGCTGAACTGATGGAAAAAAAAAATAAAAAACTGAGAAAACAAAAATAAAGACTGAGAAAAGCAGGAGGTACACTAGGTAGACTTCAGACAGATTAATTCTTTTGGAGTTCACAAATGGCATAACACCTACAGAGAGATTAAAAAATTCACTACACAAAAGCAGGAGAGGATTAATATTTTGGGGTGCAATAGCTTGAATCTATAAAGTTCTACAAAGTCTTGCACATTAAGGATTCGATCCTGAATGGTGGTATTGGATAGTTGTGGAAATTTAAGAGGTGTGGCCTATTGGTAGGTCTTCTTATCCCTGGGTATGTTCCCTGGGAAACAATGGTGGAACCCTGTCCCTTCTGCTCTCTTTCATTTTCTGACTTTCATTCCAAGCCATGAGGTGAACGGGTTGTTTGACCACTTGCTCTCAAGGAGATGTGTCACAGATCCAAAGCAACTGACCATGGGACAGAAACCTCTAAAACTGAGAGCCAAAATAAACCTTTGCCCTGTGAGTTGATTATCTTAGAATTTGGTTACCGTGGGAGCACATACTGTGTATCAAGCATACTATAAGTCTTATCTTATGTAACTCTCACAACAGGTAACTGGAATTTTGAGACTGATGTATCAATTACCTGCATATACCTAGTTATATGTTAGGTTCTGGGGAACTGGGGACACAGAGGCAAAGATAATATATTTTATCTTGATATAGCGTTAAATAATATGTATAAGATCACTCAGCTATCAGAATTGGACAAAATATTTAAACCTATTTCTTTTATGCATTTTTTTATTTTTTGGTGCATCTCAATTATATAAAATGTTGACTTTCATTGTGGCATAATTTCAGATACATAAAAACACAACATGATCAAATTTATTACCCAATCTCCTATCCTTGCTCCCTTCAATTCCTCCTCCTACCCTAATGTTCTTCCTTCTGTTTTTATGGCATCCTCTTTTCCCCTTGTTTTCCCCTCTAGTTTCCCCATATGAGAGAAAACATATACTTTTCTCTTTGAGTCTGACTTATTTTATTCAAAATTATGATCTCCAATTCCATCCATTTTCCTGCAAATGACATACTTTTATCCTTCTTTATGGCTGAATAAAATATTTGTTATGTATATTTACCACATTTTATTTATACATTCAACTGTTGACAGATACTTAGGTTGATTCCACAATTTGACTATTGTAAATTGTGCTATAATAAACACAGATATGCATGTATCTTTAAAATATGTTGACTTTAATTCTTTTGTATAAATACAAAGGACTGGTATGCCTAAATCATATGGTAGTTCTAATGTTAGCTTTTTGAGGCAACTCCATAATTAATTTTCATAATGGAGGACTAATTTACTTTCCCCCACATCCTTGCCAACATTTATTGTTATTTGTATTCTTGGTGATGGCCATTCTAACTGGGGTGAGATGGAATCTCAGAGTAGTTTTTATTTGTATGTCCCTAATGGCTAAAGATATTGAACTTTTTTTTTAAATTTAGTCATTGTCCATTTGTACTTCTTTTGAGATGCATCTGTTTGTTTCATTTGCCCACTTATAGAGTTGGTTAATTGCTATTTTAATGTTGAATTTTTTGAGTTCTTTATATATTCTAAAAATGTTAATCCTCTGTCAAACAGCACCTGGCAAAGATTTTCTTCCATTCTGTAGGTTATCTACTTTTTTTAAAGATATTTTTTAGTTATAGATGGACACAATGTCTTTATTTTATTGCTTTGTATGTGGTGCTGAGGATCGAACCCAGGACCTCACGCATGCGAGGCAAGTGCTCTACCGCTGAGCTACAATCCCAGCCCTGTAGGTTGTCTCCTTAATCTGTTAATTGTTTCCTTTGCTGTGCAGAAGGTTTTTAATTTGATGCTGCTCTATTTATTAATTCATTTTCTTATCTCCTGATCTATAGAGGTCCCATTCAGGAGGTCTTTTCTTGTACCTATATATTGAAATGTTTCCCCTATTTTTTTCTAACAGTTGCAAACTTTCTTGTCTTATTCTTAAGTCTTTTATATATTTTGAGTTGGCTTTTGTTCAGGATGAAGACAGGGATTTAGTTGCATTCTCTTACATATGGACATCCAGTTTTCCCAGAACTACTTATTTAAGAGGCTGGCCTTTCCCCAGTGCATTTTTTGGGAACTTAGTTAAGGATCAGATGACTATCTGTGTGGGTTTGTCTCTGTGCCTTTTAATCTGTTTCATTGGTTTCAGTGTCTATTTTCATACCAGTCCCCAGGCTGGTTTTGTTCCTGTGGCTCTGTTAGTATAATTTGAAATCAATGCCACCAGCATTGCTCTTTTTGCTCAGGATTGCTTTGGCTATTCTGAGTCATTTGTTCTTCTGTATGAATTTTAGGATAGTGTTTTCTAGTTAGGTGAGGAATATCATTGATATTTTGATTAGGACTGTACTGAATATGTAAATCACTTTTGATAATATGGCTATTTTAACAATATTAATTCTGCCTATGCATGACCATCAATCTTTTTATCTTCTGGTGTCTTCTCTTCAGTTTTCTATAGTCTTCATTGTAGAAGACTTTCATCTTCGTTAGGTTTATTCCTAGATATTTTGTTTACTTTTGGAAGCTATTATGAATGAAAGTATTTTTTTCTGATTTCATTCTCTGCAGATTCATTGTTATTGTGTACAAAAGCTCTTATTTTTGTACATTGATTTTGTATCTTATTAATTTATTATATCTGTTAACTAACTCTAGAAGTCTCCTGGTGGAGCTTTTAGGATCCTCTAAGTAATTCTAAGGAACTATATTATTTTCAAATAAGAATAATATTGATGAACATAAATGCAAAAATACTAAACAACATAATATGAAATTGAGTTCAATAATACATTAAAAAGCTCATATGCCATGATTACCGGGCACGGTGGCGCATGCCTGTAATCCCAGTACTTTGGGAGGCTGAGAAAGGAGAATTGCAAGTTCAAAGCCAGCCTCAGCAATGGCAAGGTGCTAAGCAACTTAGTGAGACCCTGTCTCTACATGAAACACAAAATAGGGCTGGGGATGTGGTTCAGTGGTCGAGAACCCCTGAGTTCAATCCCTCATACCAAAAAAAAAAAAAAAAAAAAAAAAAAGCTCATATGCCATGATCAAGCTAGTGCATCCATGCATCTAGGGATGCAAGAGGCTGATTCAACATATGAAAATCAATCAATGTGTATACTACATAGATGAAACTAAGGACACAAATCACACAGTTATTCAAATAGATATGGAAAAAGCCTTCAACAAAATTCAACACACTTTTATGATTAAAGCCCTGGGATAGAATGAAGTTAACAACATACTAAAGGTTATTTATTATAAACCTGTTTATTTTTGTTTGTTCTAATTTATCCCACTTCAAAATCTATCTGTATATTATTCTTTATTTCTCCTTTTTAAAATATTTTAGCTAGTCAAGCCATATATGCCTATATTATCTTTTAAAAGATGAATGCCACACAGATAAATGTAATATCCCCTTTACCTTCACTCATTTCCTTTTAAGTTCTGATAATCAATTTTGTGCATATTTTCATATATGTGTATGTATAAATATCCATAGAGAATATGATATTTTAGTATTTTATATATAAACAAGGATATGGTTTCCATAATATTTTGAAGCATTTTTTAAATCAGCAATATATTTTAGGTTCTTATTTATATAAGTGCATTATAATTTATCTCATTATTTTTAACTATTTCATAACATTTCTATAAAGTAATCCATTGCCCAATATATTGCTTAAGATATGAAACATTATCAATCCAGTTGAAATCAGCTATATATACTTCTCTAATAAAAGGTAGGTAGTGGTGAATTAACATACCAATAATTTCATTTTATCTGTTATCCTTTAGTGGAAGTCAGTTGGGAACAGGGTTATAGATTGATAGTTTTCTCACGCCATTCTGATGATTTTTATTTGACTAAATTCTGGCTTTTTATTGGTTTCATTTTAAAAAATACTGCTGCAAATCTAAGTATTATATATGTGTGCAGTAGAACATTTCTCCCTCATCTTCTTTGAAGTTGCATGGTTTTGCTATGGTGGTCACCTGTGCATTCTTGTTCAAGTGTTGTGTTTAGACATTGAAATCTGAGGATTAAGGTGCTTTATTTTTTAACACAAAAATTTCAAGATTGCTTTTGTTTCTGCATTTTTAAAATTTCTTCTAATATATATTCTATTTAGTCCTTTGGTTATGTCTAATCTATTTTAAACCATCCACATTTTAATCTCATTTATATTTTAATTCTTAACATCTTACATTTTTAAACAATTAGGAAAGGCATAATAGTCTCTTGTTATTTCCCATAGTTCTTAGTTACTTATGATTTGGTAATTTTAAACATATTCTTTTTCTGGACTGTTTCTGATAATCTTAATATCTGAATTTTGGAGATCTAAAAGTATTGTTTCTTGTGCTTTTATTGTATTTGTTTGTTTGTATTACGTTTTGTTTTATTAACAATTTTTTGTTAATTTTTGATTCATCTATATCTTCGGGAATCTCAGGAGTATAGACTAAGAATATACTTCTCTGTTTTCTTTTCCAGATGCAATCTGTCTTAGAGTAACAGTCAAGACTGAAGATGAGTATAAGTTTCTGTTGGAGGGAGAATAAAATGATCTACAGTTACAAAGTGTTTGCTCAACTCTGAAAAGACTAAAGACAAATTAAAAAAAACAAAGGAAGAAGAAAAGAAAGCAAACTAAATTGTTAGGAAGGGTGAAATCAGTGGTAGGCAAATTACCACAAAGGTGTTATACAAAAAAACAGTTCAGAGGAGCAAGAATCAACTCAACTCCCAACTTCCTCAACTATTTCTGCCAATGGATGTGTGAGTGTTGGGGGCAGGGAGGTCACTGGGAAACTTTCTACCAATTAGTGCCAGGAGTGGATCCTTCCAATAGAAAAATGCATATCAAAGGTGAGTATGCCCTCAGTCCATAATTAGAGAAAAAGAGGTGATGAAGCAAGTCTGAAGCTCAGCTTCCTTGCCAGCATGTAAGGTTTTAATCTTCCGTGAGATATTTGTCTGTATCTGTTTTATTAATATCACATTCTCTCCTTTTTGCCAATACTGCTTTATTTTGTCTAATATTTTCTAGTATGATAGATTTTTTAAAATGCATTCCTGTTGTTTTTTTATATGAATATTTTTACATTACTGTTGCACTTGAAGTTTGGTATATTAGATATTTTTATTTTTTAATAAGTTGCCTTTTTAAATCCTTTACTCATATTTTCCTACTATAGACCTTTTCTCTTATTAGGCTTTAAGAGAGATTCATAAATTAATGATTTTAATCATTTACCATGTATTACAAATGTTGTATTTTAAATACCTTTCAACTTTATAATGTTTTATGGCTTCTATTACAGAATTCTATATATAGTTTTTATCACAGAATATTACTAGTATTTAATTAAGTGGGTAAAATTCTCAAACTATTTCTTGATATAAGAATTTCGGCAGAGCCATATGGGAGATAGTGGAAAATAGAGAAACAAACAGAAAGAAAAACAAAACAAAGGCAAAGTTTTCTTTTTATCATTTAAGACATAGAAATAAAAATTTGCATACCATTACCAGCGACACAAATTATTCAAAAAAGTACAGACTGTTGAGAGATAAATTTGCTTTTGCAAAACCTAGTACTTGCCTCTGATACAAAGAGTAAAATCAGATTCTTGACTAAAATCACATCTGCAAGGACAGTTTTAGGATAGAAAGGATTATATGCTTTTATTTAGTGGCAGGAATGTAGAAACACAACTTTCTTCATGTTAAACACTGCTTTTTTTTTCCCTCACCAGCCATTAGAAAGACTACACTGTGAAGACTGGGAACAATTATCTCACTAGTTATTCCTGAGAGGAACAGAAGCCCTGACATAATTTACATCTGTATCAGCTTGGCCTTTATGTGCACTGAAGTACCTACAACACATCACTATCTAAGTATAATCTATTAGACAATTTTTAATTGTGGATGTTTCTTAAAAATTTAGTCATCAGATCTTTTCTGACTCAATAATAGTAAAGAGGGATAAAAGAAAGGGAGGTAGCCTTGGGAGGATGACAGGGTTCCCAGTCACCATAAGTTTGCAGAAGGGAAGATAGTAAAAGAGGAGAGTATTGAAACCATGATCACAAGATCAACAAAATTTTAAAAGTCTCATAATTCTAAATGATGATGAAGATGCTGAGCAACAGGAGTTTCATACATGCTTCAGGTTTACTCTTATATGCTTATAATTTGAGATATATATCAGTGGACACTACTGACAAAGTGTCTTCAAGGAGATTATATTCTACTAGGATAGAGACAATAAACAAAAATATTTACAACTAAAAATTGCCTAATTATTATGGGCATGATGCTGTTCATCCAAGGTAGATAAAGTCAGATGCTGATGCAGAGGCAAAATATTACATGATCCCTATTGTGAAGAGCAAAGTGATAAACACTCTGAGAAACTCTCTGATGAAATCCATGAAAGGTGGATGTCCACCTTCTCGTGATTCTCGTCTTGGTCTTCAGCCAGCAGAACATGATTCTGTGAGACTAAATGTGTCTCTGTGAGGAAATCACTGCTCACTAATCTGCTGAGTAAATTTATTTCACAGAGTATGATACCTTCTATAAGATTCTTAGTGACACACAGAGAGATTAATTTTGCTATTAGAAAGCTCAACTTATTTATTTAGTCTCACTAACACTATTAGAAATGGACTCACAGGAAGCCACTGCTGGGATTTCAGATTTAATACTTGATCATGAAGTATATGAAAACAGCAATCATGCCTCACTCTTCATTTTTCATTCCAGCCTCTAAGAAAGCACAGGCATTTTACAGAGACCCAGTAAACAGGCACTGTATATAAGAGCCTGAGATGATAGACCTACTCCTTTTGTAACCAAAAAGCAACAAAACTCTGCAGATTTTTCTAAATGATAATATAAGGATTTCTCATTTATTTCAATCATCATGGTGTTAACCAAATTTTTTATAAATATTTTACACCATTTTATTAGTAATTAATGACCTTTATTATGTTTTTGCTGTCTTACCATGAAATAAATTATTTTGAAGGTGTATTTTAAACTACTACATTAATTATTCTAAGTAGTATAAACACATTTCTTCAAACAAAGGTGAAAATTTGGTCTAGGTTTCTTCTCAATCTGAATTTATTGTGTGACTCTTTAATAGCTTGAATTTGTCAGAGTAGTTAAAAAAATCAAATCTTTGCCTTGTTGGGTTTTCCCCAACTGCTCATTCCATAATCACGCTGGTTATCATCTACTTTGTGTGTGTGCATGTGTGTGTGTGTGTGTGTGTGTGTGTGTGTATGAGTTGGGGATCAAACCTAAGGCTTCACACATGCTAGGCAAATGCTCTACCATTGAGCTATATAGCCCTAGGTCCTGACTTACTCTTCTTGAATCTCACATGATAATGTGTATTTTTATTTGTTCATTTTATCTCTCCTAATAGGATATAAAATCCTTGAAAAAATATTGTCAGTTCTTCCTATTGATATATATATGCCAATGACCTAAAAATTAGTCTCCTTAGGGGTCTCTGGGTGGTGGCTACCGCCAGCTGCTCTCTAGACTTGGACTCTAAGACTGGTTTCTCTCTGTTATTGACTGAACCAACTGAGCTCTTTCTTAATAGTTAACAATGTTGATGGCCGTGTTACAATCAAATTTGAAGCTGCTGACCTCTGGCTGAGCACCAATTTTCAAACTCTGTCAGTGCTTTTCTTCCTCTGGGTCCAGCAGAAAATAATTCCTTTGAGTTTGAGCAACTCTTTCAGAGAAAGTTATAACAAGATAGGAGTATTCATCCTTCTTTTTGTTTCAATACTGTCCTGGGGAGGCTGGACTGGGAAATAGCCAAGCATATTCTCACATGGTTCCAGAGATTTGCCAAACCACAGGCATGTGGCTCAGCTGACCCACAAGACTGGATTTATTTGAGGCATGAAGGCTTTTTCTAAGAGTCGCTTCCGTCTCTCCATGAACACCTAAGTGTTCTGAATGTGTATATACTTCCTTCCTCTCCAGTTCCTTGACACTGGTTTCTCAGCCCAAGAGATATAAGTGGACAACTAACTTAAATTTCCCTGTGTTTTTCATATATCTCTGGACTGTTTCTTTCAATATTTTAGTTACTGATACCAAGTTTTAGGATCTATTGTTTCCTGCTGTTTCAGGACCCTTACATAGAAATCACTTTTTTGAAAAAACATACAGCTCATGTGTTTAGCATAGTGATAAGCAACTTTTGTATTAAAATATATTCATTTTAAATGTGTGCATGATGATTGTAAAACACTTGAAATGTAGTATAAGAAGAAAATAATTTCCCAAATTATTTTCCCTTATAAGCATTACTGGATATATTTTATCTTGCTGTTCTAAGTTTAGTTTTAGATCATAGTTGCTATCATGTTTTAATTAAGTTCTATATCCTGCTTTTCTGCTTAGCATGAAATCAATATTTCATTCGATAAGCACAATTTTACTTGATGCATATTATTGCTTTGAGCATTTCTACAAAATCAAAATCAACCAGCCCCACAACTGGGGGATTTGTATGTCTCCCATTTTACTTGTTGAGTTTCTATTATTATCAACATTATACAGTACATATAATAGTGATCCCATAAGATTATCATGAAACCAAAAAATCCCTGTAGATGTAGCCATTGAGACATTGTAGCCATTGTAACATGCAACACATCATTCACAGATTTGTGGTGATGTTTGGTGCAAAAATCCTACTGCCTTTCATATAAAAATATAGCACATACAATTATGTATGGTACATAATAACACTTTATATTGACAATAAAAATGGGCTATATATTTATCATACTATTATCATTATTTTAGAGTATACTTTGACTTATAAAAAATAAATTTTACTCTATAACTGTATGCCATGTTGTTCCAGTAATAGCCTTGGGTATCTCATATTTCAGTGCCTCTTGATTGCATGAGAGGCCACATGAAGTGATTGACCTACACAAACTAAGTTTGTGTAAATAGACCCTGTAATGTTCAAGCAACAACAAAATCAACTAACAATGCATTTCTCAGCACGTGTCCCTGTTTGTGTGGTATATGTGTGCTCATGAGCATGTGCCCTATGCAACACTCACCAGGGAAAGTAAAATACTATGCAGTCAGCCAGTATGCATTGCTTTGTATTTAGTGATAATGCTAATACACTTACAGATTTAGTGCTTACAATGTGACAATAAATTATCTCATTCAATCCTTATAACAGTCCTGCAAGAGAGGCTCTGCAATTCCATGTTTCACACTTGAGGATACTGATTTCCTCTGATTAAATAACATGCCTCAAGTCACAAGACCACTGTGGTTGAAAATGAATGTTGGAACTGGTGTATATGTATCTTTTCTTAATTTTAAAATGATTTTATTTATACTACTTTTACTTTTGCAATGTTTTGCAAGATATAATTTTTTTCTTTTTTAAAATTATACATGACAGCAGAATACATTTTGATATAATTATGCAAGCATGTGATACATCTTATTTTACTTAGGATCCAATTCTTATTGGTATACATGATAATGGGATTCATTGTGTTGTTTTCATATATGCACATGGGAAAATTATGTCAGATTCATTCCACTGTCTTTCCTTTTCCTATTCCTTCTCCCTTCCTTCCATTCCCCATTGTCTAATCTACTGAACTTCTATTCTCCCCTTCTACCCCTCTTGTTATGAGTTAGTTTCCACATATCAGAAAACACATTTAATCTTCAGGTTTGGGGGACTGGCTTATTTCACTTAGCCTGGTAGTCTTCAGATCTCTCCATTTGCTGGCAAATGTTATAGAGTCATTCTTCTTTATGGCTGAGTAATATTCTATTGTGTATATATGCCACATTTTTTTTTTATCCATTCATCTGTTGAAGGGCACCTAGGTTGGTTTCATAGCTTAGCTATTGTGAATTGAGCTGCTCTAAACATTGATGTGGCTGTGTCACTGTAGTATGCTGATTTTAAGTCCTTTAGGTATAGACTGAGTAGTGGGATAACTGGGTCAAATGGTGGTTCTATTCCAAGTTTTCTGAGGAATGTCTATACTGCTTTCCAGAGTGGTTGCACCAACTTGCAGTCCCAGCAGCAATGTATGAATGTACCCTTTTGCCCTCGTCTTCACCAACATTTATTGTTAGTTGTACTGTTAATAATTGCCATTCTGGATTGAGTGAGATAGAATCTCAGTGTAGTTTAAATTTACATTTCTCTAATTGCTAAAGATGTTGAACATTTTTTCATATATTTGCTGAGCATCCATATTTCTTCTTCTATAAAGTGTCTGTTCAGTTCCTTTGCTCATTATTAATTGGGTTATTATTATTATTATTATTTGAGTTCTTTTTTTTATTTAATTTTTTTATTTTTTATTTTTTATTTTTCTCAAAAGTTGCATTTTAATACATGTTATCAAACATAACAGAAAAAAACAAATTTTCAGAAGCTGTACACACTGTTCACTGAAAACAA
>CM053407.1:94161167-94172499 GCA_028644305.1 Xerus rutilus
CATCTTTACTATACCCATTCCCCTTTCCTGCCCCCCATCTCCCTCATGTCGCGTCCAGTGTTTCTCTATTTCTCTTATGTTTCCCATTCCCAGCTCCCTTATTCATCAGCATCCACTAATCAGAGAGATCATTCAGCATTTGGTTTTTTGGGATTGGCTTACTTCACTTAGCATAATGCTTTCCAGTTCCATCCATTTGCCTGCAAATGCCATAATTTTATTCTCTTTTATTGCTGAATAATATTCCATTGTGTATATGTACCACAGTTTCTTTATCCATTCATCTATTGAATTATTTGAGTTCTTTATATATCTTGGAGATTAATGCTTTGTCTGAAATGTAGGTGGCAAAGATTTTCTCCCATTCTGAGGGATCTTGTTTCACGCCCTTGATGTTTTCTTTACTGTGAAGAAGCCTTTTAGTTTGATGCCATCCTATATAGTAATTATTGATTTTACTTCTTGTGCTTTAGGAGTCTTGTTGAGGAAGTCAGATCCTGAACTGATATGTTGGAGTGTTGGGCCTACCTTTTTTTGTATTATGTGCAGGGTTTCTAGTCTAATACCTAGATCCTTGATCTACTTTGAGCTGAGTTTTGTGCAGGGTAAGAGATAGGGGTTGAATTTCATTCTTCTACATATGGAATTCCAGTTTTCCCAGCACCGTTTGTTGAAGAGGCTATCATTTCTCCAAATGTATGTTTTTGGCACCTTTGCCTAATATAAAGTAACTGTACTTTTGTGGATTTCTTTCTGTCTTCTATTCTGTTCCATTGGTTTATATAAATCTAAATCTGTGCTCTTTCCTCTGTTGCCTTAGACAAGAAACACACACACACACACACACACACACATATATATATATATATATGCTTTTCTTGGGCAAAGATAAAAGTAATTTTTTTTCCTTTTTGAAATATCTATCACCTAAGCAAAAAGAAGTGATGGAGTAGTGTACTGAGATTGAGGAAAATTCAATATAACCCTCATCCCTGTAAGTATAATTGTCCTCTGACATTTGCACTATGGCTAGCTAACTCAGATCCGGGTGACTTGGAAGGGATCATTTTGTTTGTTTGCCTTGTCCTACTATGTCAGACCTATGTACAAGCCAAATGCAGGGACTTGACTAATGTTGACTCTTTTTTTTTTCCTGCTAGGTACAATGGTACTAACAACAACAACAAAAATATTTGTAGTCATGGGTGAGAACCATATGGAAAAACAAACATTTAATAAAATGTGACATCTACTATGAAATCCCAGAAAATTGTCCCTGACCTATTCTGTGGAGTGGAAGGAAAATTCAATCCAGCTTCCCATCTTATTTAGGTTGGTCAGAAGTTAGGAAGTTGAAGGATGAAGTAAGTGAACAGAAATGACTTTCTCTTGAAGTTCCCAAACAGAACCCTCTGTGTCTTTTAAGGGTAGTGAGAGGTACATAGGTGAAAGACAGGTTTATACACACACATACATGGATGTTCCTCATCTTGCGATGGGGTTATGGTTCAATATGTTGAAAGTATTGAAAATCAAAGTTGTACTTAGCACACTCAACTTGCCAAACACTAGAGCTTAGTAACACAACACACTGTATTTATCAGTTGTGCCCCCTGCTAATTCATGGCTGATACAGAGCAGTAACTCATTCTTGCTGCCCAGTGTTGCAAGATAGTACTGTGCCATATATTGCTCATCTGAGACAAGATCAAAATTCAAAATTTGAAGCATTGCTTTCCAAGTTTTGAAAGTTAAAAAATCATAAATTGAAAAATCTGTATATACATATACCTATGCATCTCTTTCTAAGAATGGATAATGGTAAATAGGCAGATAGATGATAAACAGATGATAGATGCAGAGTTAAACAAATAGCTATATATAGAAATTTTCTTCTTTCTGTTTTTAGTGGAAGCCTAGAACATATTAGGTGCTCAGCAAATAATTAAAGATTAAGAATCCTATGGATAATATGTCTTTGCAAAAACCTTGAGATCTTGGCACTGTGCAGTCTCTTTCTATCACTTCATGCTTTATTCTTCAGCCTGATGTGGTACTGAGCCCCACAGCACTGTCAGGTGCACACTCAGGGCAAATAATTTGGGCAGCCTAGAGAGTCCATGTTGTTCAACCCACGTTCTGCTTTCTTTTTACAACTTTTAAAAATAAAACACAGCCTGAATATGGATGAAACAAATATCTGCAACCTTTTCTAACAAGATAAGAAGATGCACTTTTTTATATTTAGAAGGTGGATGAGATTCAAGTCAAAGGGAGACACAGGGGACCAGTATCTAATTCACAAGCAATATAATGACTATGAAAATACAATCTCTTTTATTTTTCCTTTAGAAACCTAGTTGCTGTCTTTTAAAAAGTGCTTGTGTAAGTAAAACCAGCTTATTGAAATGCATAATGTCTAGCTTGCCTGTCACCAATAATCAGAGTATTTTCATCTGCAGTCTATACCACAGTCTCTTGTTTACAACAAATGTGGTTCTAAGTTTTGCAAGTGATGTTCATTTGAGATGTCCACCACACACTGTCCTTCCCTCACTTGCCCACTGTCACCTCTGGGCAGCCCACTGGTCATTGTTTGGCTCCCTGCACCTTTCTCTCTTAACCAGTATCACCATACAGATTATCAGCGACTGCTAAGTCTTGTCCATTAGAGTGGCTTCTTCTTCAAATAACTTTTCAGCTTCACCTACAAGATAAATCTAATCTCTTTTTTTCCTATTCTGTTATCTCTATTATGTCACCAAAAGATGTTTTTTTTTTCTCTTTTCAGTATTACTTGTTCCTACATTTAATCTTGATTTATTTCCCTCCCACACTCTTCTCTCAGAGGTTTCAAGAAAGTGAGGAAATTATTAGACATTTGAGAATGAATATATATGTCCCCACACTATTAAAATCTTGTTTCCAAACACCAAGCTAAGGTGGATAGGGAGAAAGAAAAGTATTACAAATATCCATAAAGGATAAAATTTCAGAGAATTTTGTTCTTTGTGTGGATCCCCTTGATGATAATTCAGTTATTTATAATAACAACTATATAAAAAGGAATAATGATGAAAGAACTATTATTATTTTTAATCAGAACACAATATAATTGTAATATCTTCAGTGTTTTAAGAAATAAAAAGAAAACCAATTTTCCCAAGATGAATATATTTATTACATGTAGCCCTTCATCATGGACCCACATCTCAACTGTCCTGGAGCTGCTTTCACATCTCACATCTGAGGACTGAAAATCTCTGAAAGAGAATGTGATGATTTCAGACCAACTGCATAGTCCCAGGCCCAGAGCCTCTTGTTCTTTCAACAGCTCCAGGTGACTCACAGCAGGTTTTTTTGTACAACTCCCAAAAGATATTCAGATATTCTTTTGTTCTTGTTTGTTTGTTTGTTTGTGTCTGATAACATTTGATCCTGCAGAATTGCTATTTTCTTGCAGAAAGGGAAGATCTGAATTTGTTGCCTCAAGGTTCCCTGTCTGTGTCCATATTGATGTGAGGAATCACACAGAGTCCATGGGAATTTTTAAGTAAAAGAAGAGAATATCAGTGTGTATGGATCATTATGTTTTCTCCTTGGCACAGAAAACTATCAGGCATCTGAGGGACTAATTTTAAGAACGCAAAAACAAAAATAGTTTCTTTTCTCCAAGGGCAGGAAAGGAAACTTAAACCTAGGTCTTTTTAAAGCTTTTTCCAATTTGGTAAAGTGGAATGTTGAAGACCACTGAGAGTAAAGTGAGGGAAAAGCTTACACTGAGATGTTTTCTGACTCAGTAGATTTTGCTAGGTATGGCTTATTTTCAAGAGTTGTGTATACCACAAGAGAGCCTCTATTCATTTTTGCTATTCTGCAATAATAGTCTAAAAAAATCTAACTCCCAAACCACCCAAACATACTTACTTTATTATCTGGAAAATGAATTTGGCAAAAAGAAAAAGGATCATGTGTAAGGTATTTTGAAAGGATTATATACTAATGACAAAAGCTACATATAATCAAACTTGGCACATTTAGATTTTAAGAATGTTTTTCTAAAATTCCCAATTTTTATTCCCAACTAGGGGAAGCAAGAATTTATCCAATTTAGCATATGCACCATTGTGCACATCTTGTACATATTGCACATTGTGTATCTTATACATATGATATATTCCAAGCTTGTATAAATATAGCAGAATTGTTTCTACAGTCATGTATAACCAAAAAGAACAAATAAGTATTTTTTAAAAAAGAAAGTACATTGATGTGGTGTACAGTGGGTACACAACTATCTTCAACCCAAAGTGAGAATCAGCAGCCATGGAGACAGAACTATCACACTGACTGTTAAGAAGCTGTCACTCTGCCTTGTGATATATCTATCAAATTCCAGAAGAAGCATGTATGCATTCATTAAAATCAATGTGAAAACACTGCCATAGAGGAGTCCATCATCCATCATCATCTTTTATGTTTTCTTAAACTGTATACAAGTGTCTTATTAGCTAATCCATGCTTCCGGGATATTTTATGTATATGCACACACTAGATCTATAGGTAGGTGTGTGTGTGTGTGTGTGTGTGTGTGTGTGTGTGTGTATTCAAATATATTTTGTGGTTTAAAAGTGTTGTATTTATGTTAGGATATTTAGAATGTAATAAATCATATAACAGAATAAGAACACTGTTCATGATCCCATCATCTATGAGAAACCACTATTATTAAGATTTTCCAGCTTTTAAAAAAATTTCTGTAATCATGATTTAACCTAGTACTGCCTATTTTGTCATGGCATTAAAATGCACTTATAACTCCATTTTACTGAATATCTAATATTCACACATAAGTATGAATCATTACGTCTTTCCCTAGCATCAGGCATTTAGATTTTTCTGATTTTTATTATTGTAAAGAAATTGCTATTAGATATACCATATATCAAATCATTGATAAGGCAAATGATTTTTGTATCTTTGAAAGATACAATTATTTTAAAGGGTCAGATAATGTTAGCAAATGTATCCAACATTTTGCAAGCATTCATTTGGCCTTACATAGTGGTTACAGGAATTCAGGTCCCTCTCTATTCTAAATTATAGACAAATAAGGACAAACAGGAACTAGAAACAAAGCACTGCAGATTCATTTCAGTTCTCAGAAAATACCTTGTGAGAGAGAGCTGGCCTGGGCGCATCCACAGTACATAATATGCAACAAATATCAGATTTGTCAATCATATAGCTTTGGCCATAGTTCCATCTTGTAACAAGTTCCACATTCCTGTGAGTAGCCACAGGATGCTAATAGCATAGTCACCGGATGCTAAAAGAATAGTCATACCCTATGCACCCTGTAGCGGATGCTAATAGAATAGTCTCACCCTATGCATCCTGTAGCGCCTGGAGGACAAAGGGCCTCTTAGCATATATAAGGAGGGACCTGAGCTCAATAGGAAACTCTCTAAAAATCTCTCTTGCCCTGTGAGTGTGTGTGAGCTCAATAAAGAAAGTCTCTTGCCCGGTGAGTGTGTGTGTGTGTGAGTGATTTTTCATCCCCGGCTCCCTTGCCTGACTCGGTTTCCCTTTGTGCTGGCGCGGGCGCTGGCAATACCTTAAAAAAAAACTATCGTAATATTTTCAAGAAAGTTATTGCAAAAACTGGAAGTATAGTACTATTTCTTGAGAAAATGAGTGTACTTCAGAAGAACTTTGTTTTCGCAACCAGGATAGGATAAGCCATGAAACTTTGAGGTTGTTAAAAATTTGAGTCTTTAGATAGAAGGCAAGGTGGGAAAAGGGGTCTCCAAGCTGGTGGAGGGGATTCTCCATGGGAGCATCACTTGGCAGATGAGTTTAGAGCTAGAGAAGAGTGACATTCAAAATGCTGAGCAGTAGAAATGGCAGGAGCACTATTTGCAACAGATGCAGGCCATTGATCCATTGATTGAATGACTACGGGGTGGGTATGCGGTGATTGGGCTAATTAGGCCTGGGTACCTACCAGCATATGGTATAGTTTGGATCAGAAACAGTTTATCAACCTATACAGAATGTGTCTTGATATTTTTGCAAGCAGTTTTTCTGTAACTGTTTGATACCATCTTAACATACACCCAGGGATTTAATTCTAGTGCCTAGAAAGAGGGCCTCCAAGAAGATATTCAGAAACTCCACATGGCAGTGGTAATTTAGGAGGGGGATCCATTTTAAAAGGGAGTTTTCTATTCCGTGCTTCTCTGCTTGCTGTACCCCATCCTTTGTGAGAGTGTTTGAAGTCAGGTGAGACTCATGGAATGCAGGAAGGACAAAATGCTCAGTTCCTGGCTAAATCTTAAAGGAGGCAGGAGCTCACAGAACAATGACTCTCCAAATGTCTTTCTGCTTGTTCTCTGATAGGCAAGGGATGGGGATAAAAAAGATAATTATTAGATAAACATGCAGAGAATTGTAATGCAAATGCGATTTTGTATCATTGTAACTAAGGAAACATTTTGTTTTGTTCATGTACCTTTGAGTCTCTACCACTCTGCTGTCCTACAGTAAAATTACCTATCCCTAGATGGCTTTGAACAATTAAGAGAATGGAAGAAAGAACACTTCAGTTCCTCCATCACCCTATCCACACTGAAAGTGCTTAGAACCACATGTGGCTAGGTGACAGTGGAGCAGACTGCTGTCTCCTTCCTTGCAGGAAGTTCCCCTGGGCAGCACTTCTCCAGAACTTGTTTCAATAACATCGTGATGGTTCCTATTGGTTCAGATCTTCAGTTAAAAAACTCACTTCTTGTACTTCCTCCTGCCACAAGTATTACAGGACACTGGCCTGCTGTGAAGCGGAGGCAGCCACAGAGGTCCCCTCTTCAAACCATAATTCTTGCCACCACACCAGAAAGATTTTAGACATGTGACTCAGAGTAACAGGCATGAGTTATTTAGAAGGAAAAGGGGACATTGTCAAGGGAGAGAGTGGGTCCTGTCAGAGGAGAGCACACTTCTCTTGCCCTCTAGCTCTATTGAGGGTCCCAGGGAAATTTCCAGAGTCTCCCACCCAGTTCTATATCTTGACTTTTGACTGACAGCAAAGGAACTGCACAGACCATCTCAAAAAGACGATGGATAGTGTTCACAGAGTTGAATTTTTTAAGAAAATTGAGTTCTCCTGTTTTGGTCACAATTTTCTGCCCCCTTAGTTGGTGTATTACCATTTAAATAAGCCCTTCCTGAGCTATCTTTGTGAGAGTCTTAATGTTTTGGTTGCCAGGGTGATTGGGGGTTGTGGCAGTTTTAATAGGAGGGTCTAGGGCACCTGGTAGTGTGTGACATGATTTTGAAACAATAGTTTTTCTTGAGGGGATGTCAGTATGGCTGGGGAGATTTTGACATAACACAGCCCCACCTTCCAGCTGCTTGTCTTTCAGATAAGGTTCCCTGTGGTTTTCAGTCACCTTTCATTGTTCTTTCCCTGCTCACCCATTCACGGATGGCTAACTGCCTAAGCAGAGGAGGAGCTCTGATAGAAAACAAATTTACTACCATGAATCTCTGGTTCAAAAGGATGGGTTCATAATGTTGACACCTCCTTTTTTCAAATTGAAGCACATAGAAATGGTAAAAAAGTATAAAACACTTTGGACTAAGACATAACAAATGTCTCTGAAGACCAGAAACAAAAATTCTTCAAGACTTTAAGGAGGAGTTTTGCAGGCAAGGGACTTCCCAAACTTCAGGAATTGGGCAAACAAAAATGCTCTCTGAATATAATACTTCCCCCATCTTATCTTTTGAGATTATGTTTTAAGACCTCCAGTGGATTTCTGAAAGCCAAGATAGCACCCTTTTATTCCTACACATACATACCTGTGTAAAGTTTAATTTATAAATTAGACACAGTAAAAATTTAACAATAATTATTAACAAAATAGGACAATTAGAAGAATATATTGTAATAAATTTGTCATCATCATGACCCTTGTGCTTTGGGAACATTGTCAAGTAAATAAAGAATTCTTAAACACAAACACTACAGTGCTGCAATAGTTGATCTGGTGACCAAGATGCTGCTAATGACCAGCATAGATGGTGTGTATTCACTGGACAAAGGGATGATTCACATCTCAAGCAGAAGGAAGCAGGATGGCTTGAGATTTCATCACCACACTCAGAATGGTGCACTATTTGAGGTTAATGAATTGTCTGCTTCTGGAATTTTTCTTTTAATTTTTTAGGTTGGTTGACTCTAAAGTAAACCATGTAAACAGAAAATGTGGATAAGGTGTATGATTGCACTGGAAAATAGGTCATAAGAAGAGGACAGAAATTAGTGTTCCAACATTAGTGTTCCTTAGTCCTTTCAAGGTTTAGGGGGTCATGGTGCTGTGATGTCTTTTGGACAGAGATAATCTCTACTGCTGTTGAGGAATTCATTTGTAGATCATACCAAACTGTCCTTCTCCCTCCTTTCTTAGCATAATGTGCCCTCCCCCACCACGTCACTACTGGACCAGTACAGAAATTAATCCAATGTAAAGGATCAATCATCACAACTCTACTCTTCTTTGCCAAACATTGTTTCCTTTCCCTGTCCCCCTTATAGCTAGGGTTGCTTGTTGTGATTTTTCCAAATATTGTCATAGTTTTGAAAGACCTGAGCTAAATCAACTCCATGACAGGCTTCAGACCCTCCAGAAAGACTAGTAGGCCTGAGTTTAGATCCCAGGAAAAGCCACACATCACTCAAGGCTAAAGCCACTCTCGGACCATCCTCAGAGAAGCCAGTCAAAAGAGGTTAAAAATTATACACCTGGCATTCCTGAGGTATGAGTCAGGGTCTAGGAGACTATAGATAGTTACTTTGTACAAACTAGCCAATCACTCACTGCTTGCCCAAACCCCACGTGGGCCCTTTAAATTCACCTGTAGTTGGTCATTTTCAAAAGGTTCTCTAAGGTCATGATTGGGTCCCGCCAAATGTAATGAACACCCCCCAGATTCTCAATGGTCACTATTGTCACCATAGGTGCTGTACGATTGTAATTGGTGCTTGTGTAATGATGCGATGCATGTCATGTCCACTGCCACCACCTGTCCCCTCTCCCTATAAAAACCTGCTCAGCCATTGTTCAGAACTGCACCTCCCTACCCGCTGCAGCTTGTAATAAAGACCCTTTTGTAATTGCATCCCAATTGGACTCCTGGTGGTGTCTGGTGGTCTTGTGAGCTTGGGCATTACAATTTCAATATACTCATTATTATCATCCAAGTATGGTTAATACCAGAAGATCAGGAGATGACAATAGTTGAAAAGACTGTTGGATATCCTCACAGATTTCAAGAGGAGGGAGGAAGGGGGAGTAGGGGAATGGGGGTTGGTGAGCACACCCAGATGTTCAGGAGGCACAGGGAGCAAATGAAAAACATTGGTAAGCACATTAACTGTGGTCTCTGGAAAAGGAATGGGAAAAGCTAATAAGCAGGTTTATCATTGGCCGGTGCAAATAATTTTGTGGGGTTCTGTTTCAGAGGACCCTCTCTGGTTGTCTGGAATGTGGCCCAGAAGTGATTATAGTAGGTACAGTATGACTTAAAGTTTAAGAGTCAAATAAAGGAGATGGTTGGGAGTTTGGGCTCTGGATTAGTAGGTTTGCATTTGAAGAGTGCTGGGACTTGGCTAAATCTGGGAGAAGCAGTCCTTCCAAAGTCAGCAAAAGCCCAGATATCAAACCACAGGAATATAGAAAACAAAATGACATGGTTAATACAGTCATGTAAAGAAAAGTCAGTGGTGGAGATTGAGGTTTATTATAGCTTTCTGGGTAGAGGAACTATTGTAGCTGTGAAGATTGAGAAGTTGTTGTTCTGGGAATATGTGAGTTTATAAAAGGTTGAGAAAGGAGAAAGAGAAAAGTCATCTGTCCGTATTCGTGATGTCAGAAATAACTGTAGCCATTTAGTAACCACAAAGTCACAAAGGTTAGGAGAAACAATGAACATAACAAAGATAGTATTTGAGGACAAAATTACAACAATTTAGGTGAAGACCTTAATCAATTTTATTTTTATTTCTACAATCAGGGAACATTTTATTTCATAAAATATAATTAAGCATTCTGGTGGACTGAGCAGAAGAGGTTGGTTTTATCAACAGAAAGGTGATAAAGGAAGCAGAAACGAAGAATGAAAAATAAACTGGTCATTTCAAAGTAAGGCTGAAGGAAGGAGACAGAACAATAGGAAGATAACTTGATTGGTTAACATCAGGTTGCCTTTTTCTGGGTAAGGATTAGAGCATAGCAACTTCATTACCATGCCAATTGACACCAGACTGTTTGGGAAATTTCTTCTCTTTCATTTGTCCTGATTTCTTAAAAGGTCAAATACAGAGCTTAGTCTCATTTAGTGACATGGATCTTTAGTGTGGGTGATACTGCTGGGGACAGACAGATGCTAGTAGTGGAAACATGAGGTTAAAAGAATAATTCTCTAAAATGGGCCCACTGTACTGACCCCACATGCTTTCTTTTCCAAGAAACAATTTACCTGGAGATCAGTGCTCTATCTGATGTGTGTGTAGCAAAAATTTGCTCCCAGAATGTAGGCTCTCTGTTCACTTCATTGATTGCTTGTTTTGCTGAGAAGAAGCTTTTTAGTTTAAGTCCATCCCATTTATTGATTCTTGCTTTTATTTCTTGTTGTTTTGGAGTCTTGTTAAGAAATTCAGAGCCTAATCCAACGTGCTGAAGATTTGGACCTACTTTCTCCACAATTAGACGCAGGGTCTCTGGTCTAATTCCTAGGTTTTTGATCCACTTTGAGTTGAGTTTCATGCATGGTGAGAGATAGGGGTTTAGTTTCATTTTACTGCATATGGATTTCCAGTTTTCCCAGCACCATTTGTTGAAGAGGCTATCTTTTCTCCAATGAATGTTTTTGGCACCTTTGTCTAGTATGAGATAGCTGTATTTATGTGGGTTAGTTTCTGTGTCTTCTATTCTGTACCATTGGTCTACATGTCTGTTTTGGTGCCTGTACCATGCCTTTTTTGTTACTATAGCTTTGTAGTAAAGTTTAAGGTCTGGTATTGTGATGCCTCCTGCTGCACTTTTCTTGCTCAGGATTGCTTTAAGAACTCAAAAAACTTAACACCAATAAAACAAACAACCCAATCAATAAATGGGCTAAGGAGCTGAATAGAAACCTCTCAGAAGAAGATATACAATCAATAAACATATATATGAAGAAATATTCAACATCTCTAGCCATTAGAGAAATGCAAATCAAAACTACTCTCAGATTCCATCTCACCCCAGTCAGAATGGCAGCTATCCAA
>CM053407.1:94172599-94222425 GCA_028644305.1 Xerus rutilus
GGGACTGCAAACTGGTGCAACCAATCTGGAAAGCAGTATGGAGATTCCTTTAAAAACTTGGAATGGAACCACCATTTGATCCAGCTATCCCACTCCTTGGCCTATACACTAAAGATTTAAAAACAGCACACTACAGTGACGCAGCCACTTCAATGTTTATAGCAGCACAATTCACAATTGCAAAACTGGAAGCAACCCAGATGCCCTTCAATAGATGAATGGATAAAGAAACTGTGGTACATATACACAATGGAATATTATTCAGCAATAAAAGAGAATAAAATTATGGCATTTACAAGTAAATGGATGGAATTGGAGAACATTATGCTAAGTGAAGTAAGCCAATCCCAAAAAACCAAATGCCGAATGTTCTCTCTGATTAGTGGATGCTGATACATAAGGGGGATGGGAATGGGGAACATAGGAGAAATGGAGAAACTCTGAATAGGGAAGGGGGGAAGAAGGGGGAGGGAAAAGGGAAGGGGTGTAGTAAAGATGGTTGAATGAGATCACTACCCTAGGTGCATGAATAAAGACACAAATGGTGTGACTCTATCCGGTTTGCAACCAGAGAAATGGAAACATTAAGCTCTATATATGTACTATGACTTGAAATGCATTTAAATAAATTAATTTTTTTTAAAAAGAATGTACATATAAGCATCCCATTCTTTGAGGGGCACTTTCTTATAAACTTTTATATCCCTAACAAAAATATAACAGCTGTCTAGCCTAGCTCTGGCAAATGGTCTCATTGTTTCTCTCTCCATTCTCTTCATTGGAGTAAGTCTTAAATTTATGGTCACAGATGAGTGCAGTTTAAGGAGAGACTTTCAAATGATAAATATGGCCCACTCTATGGCAACTGTCCTGTAGAGCCAGGAATCCCTTCTGCATTCTTTATACTTGGTCAGTAGTTCCTCATTTAGGTGGTTTGTGATGACAATGAAGAATTCAGTAGTTTACTCTTAACTTTCCTACCACTTCTTAAAATTTTTTTTAGTTGTAGATGGACACAAATATCTTTATTTTTTAATTTATTTTTATGTGGTGCTGAGGATCGAACCCAGTGCCTCCTGCATGCAAGGCAAGTGCTCTACCACTGAGCTACAATCACAGCCCTCCTACCACTTTTTCAAGCAATTAGATTTCAAAAATAAGGAAAGAACAGCATCTTAGTACTCAGGCTTTATGTTTATAGACCTCATAATAAGAAGTGGACCTTTGTTTTGGCATCTTCCATAGATAATGCCTTGAAAATTTGATGCTTAAAAGGATAGTGGCTCAAGGGAATCACTGGTAGATGACAGAAAGCAAGATAGAAGTTCCAGCTAATATAAAATTTCTTATCTGACCAAAGATCTATATATGTATGTTTATGTAATTCACATGTTAAATACATGGGTGTACATGTGTATGTGTATACATGCGTATTTGTCTATTTACTAGAATATGCATATATATATTTATTATGTATACATGTCTACCATTAATGACATTAATGCCATTAATGTCAAAAATTAAAATTTGCTTTAATCAAAAACAAAAAACAACAAAAAAAAAAACAATTTACCTGCAGCCCTGCCCAGCCTAAGTGAACAGAATATGTCCCATTCCACAGCAAAATACCTACAAGAGAAATGCAGGCCCCAAATAATGTCAATAAGAACACAAGTTACCCTGAAAGGGGAAATTTTTTGTGACCCTTTTCATAGACTCCCAGAACTCAGGGAGATAAGGATTTATCTGTAAGAATTTATAGTTAAGAGTCCAATTTGAACTGGTCAGCATGGACCAATGTGACCTAGAGTTGTCATGGAAGTAGGGACTTGAAAATCTAATGTCATTCTTCTGTAAGTCAAAGTCAAGAGGTGGGGGGAACTGTGAGGTACTCTCTGGGAACTACTCTGGGATCCCCAATAAAACTGGAGTGCAGGAGAGGCACACTATCTCTCTCCTCTCTGAGAGTATCCACTGTCTCCCTTGAGAGTGTCCCTTTGCCCTTTTCCTATCTCTTCAATAAACTCATGCTTTTTACTCTGAGTGACATATTCTGACTGGATTGCAAGAATAGATGTTTGAAGGGGAGGGTCTTCATGTTGCCTCAGTTTCCTGGAAGGTCCCAGGTCTGTAACAATACCATTTTGATTTTTAACTTCATCTGTTTGGGCCCAGGGCAATGGCTTTCTGTAATTTTGATTTAATGATAGAATAGTAAAAATGATAGAGTCTTGTGACAACTGAATAATAGAGTCTTCGAGCAACTGAAAAATGTCTTTGTTACTTACTATATTAGAAAAATAAAACCCTGTATCTCTAAGCCACTGTTAAACAATGTTTTCATCCCAAAGATATTCCTGATATTGTAATCACAGCATTTCAGTGAGAACTTCCCTCTCTGCCCTCTGTAATTTAGTGTCTCACCCCAGCACTCCCTGCCCACCTCCCTACTTGTTTTCCCCTGGTAGTTTTATATCCATTTATTCTATACGACATATAGCCACTGTGTATGGTACAATTTGTGTAGCATGTACCTTACCCATTGGTATGTGAACTTTAGAAGGGAGAGACTTTTAGCTTATTTTATGTACCTGCCGGAACTCAAAATCACCTGGAACATAATAAGAACTCATTGCATATCTGCTGCATTAATAAATGAATATACTCAATTATACTTAGCAAATGATTATAAGATAAAAACAATTCTGCTGACCTCTTAGGGTAACTATTTTTAATGGCAGGGAAGATGACGTAAATTGAATTATGGAAGTTCAGTGCTAAAATAAAAGTAACAAAATTAGAAATTTTTCATACAGGAAAATTGGGGTCCAGAGAAGCTGTACCTTGGCCATGCTCATATTTTTAGTATGTCTCATAATTTCAGTTCTCCTGATAGAAATAAAATTCTGTTGTTATCATTAGTCATTTACTTTCCTAAGTACAAATAGTTTATAGGTGATTTGAATTTATACACATTTGTTTCATTTTCAATTGTTAATATTCAATCATTATTTAATCTCAACTGTATGGTTTACTCTTTAAAAACTATCCTCTTGTGTCACCCTAAAAGAAGCCTATCTAACCCAGACCCTTGTTTCAGCCCGCCCCCATTTCTTGCCCCTAAAATAAGCCATGCCGGGTGTTCCACCAATTGACTCTGCTGTTGAATAAAGAGCTTGCTGATCCAATGTCTGCTTCCCGCAGCCTGCTTCCATCATTAGGGCATCCTCTGTGCTTAAAACTGTTATATGCTATTAACATATAGTAATATGTGATTATTATATTGTAATTATTTTTGACAGATATTTCAAAAGTATTTTTTCACAAATGAAAATCTCTTAAGAAGTGGAAGTGCACTGTTTATCTTTTCCAAAAAATCATTGCTATTATTTAATAAACAATTATTTTTAAAATATAAAGCACTTGAATAAGTATATATAAAAATGACTAATGGAGGAACGAATTTCTTCCTTTGGTCCAGAAGCCAGATTTAGATTTTATTTTTTCCCACTAATTGAAAGTCTGCAATTCAATTTAAAAATAATACATGCCTTAAAACTGTAATTTTTCAAAACAATTTTCAATATTTATTATAAATAAATGTCATTGTGTAAATATGTTAATTTCAAAAACATTTAATTTTTCAAGCCATGGTTATTTAATTATATGAGAATGCTAATGAAGCCCACAAAGAGGGGAAATCTGATGTACATTTTTTACTATGTAAGGAAAGCATTGATTAAATCTTCATATTAACATTATTTACTTTATCCACTGTTGATGACATTTAATGTATTTGCTAAATCACACAGTATTCCATTTAATAAAATCAAAGAATGGATGCATCTTGGATTTCCTGAGCCTGATGGTCAAACAGGAACACCATAGATAATTTATCTTTGGGAGAGCCCACAGATGGAGTCTATTGTGAATAATGATCCACAAAATATATGTTGATCATCTTGTTTGATTATTTGAGTTTGAATATGCACAGTTCTTGGGATTTCCTGTTGAATGAGGATAAAATAGAATAGATAGTAAAATGTCAGGGTAATGGGCCCCATTCAACCACACCTGGAGGCTAACAGGTAGACATTCTTTTTTTTTTTTGTACCAGGGGTTGAACTCAGGGGGTACTCAGCCACTGAGCTACATCCCCAGCCCTGTTTTGTATTTTATTTAGAGACAGGTTTTCACTAAGTTGCTCAGTGCCTCACTTTTTGTTGAGACTGGTTTGAACTCGAGATCCTCCTATCTCAGCCTCCTGAGCAGTCACTGGGATTACAGACGTGTGCCACTGCATCTGGCTGGTAGACCTACTAATGAACAACATCAAGTCCTATTTCAAATGTAAAAGACCTTGAGGCTTACCTGTGGGAATACCTCCAGCCAACTTCTTTGGAAGGTAGAGGTAAACCCAGATGAAAGTTACAGGAAGGAGGATGAGTTACAGAAGGAAGATAGAAGTGAACCCAAATTGTAGCCAGAATGCCTTTTTCAATACCTATGTTACATAGATTTTACTCCTTGCTCTGCCCAAAACCATATATAAGCTCCTAAGCTGACACAAAAAAAATGGATTTTTCTACTATCAGGCCCCCTCCTTCATGACAGAAGTTCTATCTCTTCTCACTTAAATAAATCCTGCTCTGTTTACTCTTCCCTTCCATGATTGTAGAACTTTATTCTTCAAAATTTGTGAGACAAGAACCCAGAGTGTTAGGTAATAGCTAGCAATGAGCAGTGAAATGCAGGCAAGGTTACAAGTGCTCTTTAAATTATTTTAGAGTCTTCTTTAAACAACATCCAACGTAGACGAGAAATCAAATGGTGGTAGTTAATTTGTAGAAAATGAACAGAAACAAGGGAGCTAGTTGGAAATCACATCAAGAGAAAAGGATTAATGGGACTAACTCTTGACAGGGTCCACTGATGTTGATGTTAAGCTAGGAATATAGCTATAAGTGTCTCAAATTGTCTGGAAAGGAAGATTCCTTTAGTAGTGCAGATGCACTAAGGTAACTTCTGATCAGCTATTGACCCCAGTGCCCACATTAACATGGGATTGACTTGTAGATGAAGCCCCTCCTAAATAGGATGGCCACCAAGACAGTTCTGGAGAGGACTGATTATGGTCAAAAACTCCACTGCCTGATGTAAAGGAGGAGTTGAATATCAGATTGGCAAAGAGTACAGAAGGTGGTCCCCATCAAATAGTAATAAAATTGGGGGACAGCATTGTCTTCTTTGTTGTTCTCTGTTCGGAGATGGCCTACTCTCTTGAGAGAGCTTTCTGCTTAAGCCTTGCTTTGCTTTTATTTTACTTTCACCTATAATAAAGTTCTCTTGCATGACTTTTAGTATCTGACTTTAAACTTTCTTTGGTCGGAACACAAGAACCAAAATTTGGAGTTTCAGCTCCTTGCTTTCCTGTGACAAGAGAAAATTAGCAAAGTGGGGAGTCTAGTCTCATCTCAAAACTCCAGTTTTATTGTCATACTCCCATAAGTCTTCCATTCCTTGAAAAGACATTCAGATGGCATCAACTTAACTAGTGATACTTGGAACTTGCAGAAGTAGGAGGAATGGAACCATTCCCATATCCACGTCAACCTCCCATCATAGTCCACTCCATGTTTATTGGATGTGTCTGGGACTGTTTTAGGCGCAGAGATGGTATTCTGTCTGGCTGAATCTCTGGCTGGAGTCACTTCAAATGCTGCAGCAGGTAGGTTCCCATGAGGGAATGATCCTAACCATACAGAGAGCGATCTGGTTGAAATTCCAAAGAAAGAAGCATGAAATGCCAGGGTGATCAGTGCAAAGCATTTATTAGTAGGGTCTATGGATAGGGCTGCAGTGATCTTCAGAATGGACAGTGAGAAAAATGGTGTTCTCTGTAATAAGGGGTGAAGTTGTGGAATTTAAATAAGGGTTCAAAGAATCTGGTTCAAAGCAGAGCTGGTTCCTACATGTTTAGCAACAGGGCTCATATTTCCAAGTTTTCAAGCTTTCTCAGTGTCTGGGAATGTTCAAGATCTCAGACTGCATTCAAGCCTGCAAGGAACACATGCAGCCAGCCAGGTCACAAGAGCAGTCAAAGCACCTGTGTTTCTCAGCCAGGGCAAAGAAAGAAAGGAAACTCTGTCAGTGCTACAGTGAGCAACTGGCAGATAAAGAGGAATTAGGAGCCCTTGGAACAAAAACAATGCTGGCAGGTCCAAGAGCTGTCAAGGAGGGTTATGAATGGGACCACCAGTGTTAGGAATATAGTGCGCATGGGGAATAGTATCCAGGAAGGCTAAATATGCGAGGTAACTCTTGAATATCTCTGAATAAGGAACATTTTCCTAAAGAGCAAACAAACAGAAGGAAGAGCACATGCAAAATACAAACACAAGTAAAGGTAGCCAGGCGTGATGGCGCATGCCTATAATCTCAGCACTTTGGGATGCTGAGACAAGAGAATTGCGAGTTCAAAGCCAGGCTCAGCAATAGCCAAGTGCTAAGCAGCTCGGTGAAACCCTGTCTCTAAATAATACACAAAATAGGGCTGAGGATGTGGCTCAGTGGTCGAGTGCCCCTGAGTTCAATCCCTGGTACCCAAAAAAAAGAATAAATCTTCAGTTAAGGGTGTCTTCTGTGGACTGACACTGGCATGAGGCAGAGGTGATATGGGCTGCAGAAGGGGTTTGAGATTAGGCAGCAGTACCACCCTATTGACATCAGGAACAGAAACAGCAGTGCCTGGAGCCAGGAAGCATGGAAGGTGGACTGTCGGGAGTGTCAGTCCGCATGCTGACAAGACCATGACCATGACATGAACAAGACCATGATGAGAAGAAAGCTTTGGGCAGGAAGCAAACCTCTGGCTCTCAGCTTCCCAGGTGTGTCTTTGTTTTGCCACCTGAGGCTATTGGAGGGATGGAGCACCCTTAGTAAAGTAGGTGCAGGGGGAAGAGCCAAATCACATGAGGTTTCATTTTTTAAAAATAAAGACTAAACAAGAGGAATCAAGCAATTAATGCACAATATACTCCCCTCATCTGGAGAGGACACTTTTCAAGATCCCAGGTGGATGCCTGAAACCACAGATTGTACTCAACCCTGTGGACTGCTTTTCCTACACACTGAGCAATTATAACAGCATGCTAAAAATAAAATGGAACAATTATAACAATATGCTGTAATAAAATTATGTGAATGTGCTCTCTCAAAATATCTTATTGTACAATACTATATTTTGGACTATAATTGACCATGGGTAACAAAAGTCCCATAAAATGAAATTGGGTAAGCAGAAACCATTGTATAACTTTGAAGGAAAGCAATGTCCACCTCTAGAAAATCTCTAGTTGTTTTAGTCAGCTTTCTCACTGCTGTGACTGAAGGATCTGACCAGAACAACTGTAGAGGAATAAAAGTTTATTTGAGGGCTCACAGTTTCAGAGGTCTCAATCCACAAACAGCAGGCTCCATTCCTTAGGGCTTGAAGTGAGGAAGGACATCATGGTGGAAGAGTGTAGCAGAGAGAAGTAGCTCACATGGTTATCAGGAAGCAGAGAGAGAGGTCCCCACTTGCCAGATACAAATATATATCCCAAGCCACACCTCCAATTCCCACCTCCTCCAGCCACACCCTACCACTTCAGTTACCACTCAGTTAATTCCTATCAGGGGATTAATTCACTGATTGCTTTAAAACTCTTACAACCCAATCATTTCTCCTTTGAACCTTCTTGCATTGTCTCACACATGAGCTTTTGGGGGCACCTCACATCCAAACCATAACACTAGTGAATGATTCCTATGTTCCCACAACACAATTGTCCACTGCAGAAGAGTTTCTGGATTGAACTCTTTCTTCCTTGGAGTAATAAGAGCCTTTTGTTTTTCAGGTCAGGGACTTGGTTGTGTTCTCATCCTTTCTCTGTTCATAGGTATGCTCACCTGGGACTTGGGCTCATTACTACCTAGAAAAATAAGTCAGAGCAAGAGCCTCGGAAGAGCCTGGAAGCAAATTGGATTTTCTGGTGTGAATTCCTTTCCATTCTGTTCTCTTATTAGAAAAAAAATCATTAATCCTGTGTCCAATTCTTTATTTTGATCTGTTCATTAAGAGCTTTGTTGGCACAGACATGGAAAAGAAAATAACTAGAATTGTAGGTAATCCTAGGAATGGGAAAGCATCAGGAAACAGCTTATGAGAAAACAGGAGCTTGAAGTCTTTTGGAGACTTGTGGCAAATCAGAGATGCTGCAAAATTCAGCAGGCACATGTCACCAGGATCTGGTTATCCCAATGAAACAGGACATCCTTGCAGATACCAATTTTGGGAGAGGTACTTGGAGGCTGTAAATAACTCACACCCTGTCTGTGGTGAAAAAGTTTAAAAAATCTATTTCAATAGATTTTACTCATTTGGAATTCAGAACTCCTTGTTCCTAGAGAAGACAGAGACATTCCCATGTCCCAGGTGGTGAATGGGCACACAAGTGAGCCATCAAACCCTCCAGCTGGATTTGTCCTCTAAGTCAATCTGCAGTTAATCCCCAAGACACCACTATCTAAAAGCACTTCTGAGGCTTAGTCGACTATGACAGCTGAGTGATGAGACTTGTGGGAAACCCCAGGCAGATGGGCTTTGGGTGCAGCAAGGCAGGGCAAGGATGTCAGGAAAGGGGATTCCCCCCTAGTTGGCAGTCTCCCAGCACACCCAGAAACTGATCTCCATGAAGAGCCACTTAAATTTTGTTCACTTAAAAATGCTAGAAACCTCTATCTCTTGCCCTGCAGAAAAATCAACTCAAAGTGGATCAAAGACTTAGGCATTAGAACAGAGACCCTGTGCCTAATAGAAGAAAAGGTTTCAAATCTTTATCATGTCAGCTTAGGACCTGACTTACTTAATAAGACTCCTAAAGCTCAAGAAGTAAAATCAAGAATCAATAAATGGGATGAATTCAAACAAAAAAAGCTTCTCAGCAAAGGAAACAATCAATGTGAAGAGAAAGCTTACAGAATGGGAGAAAATCTTTACCATACACTTCAGATAGAGTACTAATCTTCAGGATATATAAAGAACTCAAAAAACTCAACACCAAAAAACCCAAATACCCCAGTCAATAAATTGGCTAAGGAACTGAACAGACACTTCTCAGAAGAAGGAATACAACCAACTAACATGAAAAAATGTTCATCATCTCTAGCAATTAGAGAAATGCAAATCAAAACTACTCTAAGATTTATCTCACTTTATTCAGAATGGCAATTATCAAGAATAAAAGCAATAAGAAGTGTTGACAAGGTTGTGGGGAATAAGGTAGACTCATACATTGCTGGTGGGACTGCAAATTGGTACAACCACTATGGAAAGCAGAAAACTCAGAAAACTCGGAATGAAACCACCATTTGACCCAGTTATCCCTCTCCTCGGTTTATACCCAAAATACTTAAAATCAGCATACTACAGTAATACAGCCACATCAATATTTAGAGAAGCTCGATTCACAATAGCTAAACTGTGGAAACAACCTACATGCCCTTCAACAGATGAATGGATAAAGAAAATGTGGTACATATATACAATGGAATATTACTCAGCCTTAAAGAAGAATGAAATTATGGCATTTGAAGGTAAATGGATGAAGCTGGAGAATGTCATGCTAAGTGAAATAAGCTAATCCCAAAAAACCAAAGGCCAAATATTTTCTCTAATAAGCAGATGCTGATCCAAAATGGCGGGGAGGGTGGGTAGGGAAGAATGAAGAAACTTTGGATTGTGCAGAGGGAAGTAAGAAGAGGGGAGGGATGCGGGGGGGGGGGGAGGCTGGTGGAATGATACAGACATTATTATCCTATAGACATGTATAATTACACTACTGATGTGACTCTGTACCTTGTCCAGCCAGAGGAAGGAGGAGTTGTGCTCCATTTGTGCACAATGTGTCAAGATGCATTCTACTGTCATGTATAACTAATTAGAACAAATTAAAAAATAAAAAAAAATGTTAGTCTCACAGTTCAGGAGCAGAGCACAGTTCTATGCTAGAACCTGAGACAAGAAGGCAGAGGTAAGCAAAGCCTCTCAGTGTTCCTGGTATCAAGCTCCCACTACCATTCCCCTAACACTGTTGGGCTTTTGATTTCAGCACCAACCATTTCAATTTCTAGCTAGAATGGGTGATTTGGGGCCTGGGAACAGCCCTTGAAGTGTTGTCTCCAGCAGCCCATCACTGCCTGATTGTCACGGGCCCCGAGAGAAGGCTGCCAGCTGTCATGGTCCTGAAGATGACGGACCTGGCTCCCTCTTGATTTCCCTTCAACTTTTATCTCCTACTTGAAGGTGAAGTATTTTGTAGAACATTATGTACAAAATGTTCTCATTTTGTTAAAAACATGACACAACAAAGCAATTTGTATAGGCACAAAAGCTACCTGGTAAATGATACTAATGGCAGCTCCTTCTGCAGCCAAGGACTGGGTTATTGTTAGAGGGTCTCACTGTTTATATTATTCATTTTACTCTATATGATTTTTGGAATTATTTTCATAATTAAAATATGTTGTTGGGGCTGGGGTTGTGGCTCAGTGGGAGAGCCCCGGCCTAGCATGTGTGAGGCCCTGTGTTCAATCCTCAGCACTGCATATAAATAAATACATAAATAAAGTAAAGGTCCACTGACATCTAAAAAAATGTTTTAAATAATATATGTTATGCAGTGAAACAGAAAGGCTAGCTAGATATAGAGAAATAAATTTAATGCCAAAGGAACCTCTGATTTGATATTTTGTAGGTTAAGATTTCAGAAAATTAAAAAGCCTTTATCTGAGTGTCATATTACATACTGAGCAGGTTCCTAAAAGTATGTCCAGGTCAAAATTCTGTTTCTAGGTTAGAGATTTCTTAACTTTAATTATTCAGAAAAATGAGCTCTAACAATTTCTGTGCTATAAAGACTTACAAGTACAAATCTAACCTCGCTCTGCCTCATATGAATGGGCCACATTTTTTATGCACAGGACAAAATATAATAAGGCTTATGGGACTTTGGTTAACTGAGACCTGCCAATGGCAACCCAGACATACTGCATGTGAGAGTATGTACCAGATGAGAAGGTCCCAGAACATAACTACATTTTCAAGGCAACTGGAAAGTTTTAATGCCAAAGATCAGATTTCTTTGACTCGGTAAAAATCCTTTTGTCTCTGCAGAATAAACATAAAAATATTATGTTTGTCTCACTAGTGAACAATTTAAAGAAAAGAGCCTTTTCTCAGCCTGACATGCTACTTTAGCTCAAGTCTTCTTAAGTTCTAAAATTTGCCAATTTTCAGTATAATTGCTAATGCAAAACTACATCTTATTCTGAGGGCCAGCTAACACCACACAATGTTGTACCTTATTCTAATGACTCAAACACACAAAGCTGTTGGAGCATAAAAATCCAAGATCTATAGACATGATATGTGAGCTACACACAAGGTATCAGGGTCCAGGTATAATTGTGGTAGAATGTTTATTTGGCAAAACATGGACTTCATAAATATCTAATTATTTGTTCAACAAGGAAACAAGCCCATTTTTGTAGGTGACAAAACATTGTTTAAGTAGCAAGGTTCCCAAGATCACACAATTTGACAAAACCGACATTCCAGGCTTGCAAAGCTGGATGCAAGACTATACTCTATGTTTAAACCTTCACATCTCTCCAAATTCTCTCCTAAAGCCATGTACATCAACAAATAAAAAAAAAAAAAATGAGTCCGGCATGGTGGTGCATGCCTGTAATCCCAGCCAATTGGCAGAGTGGGGCAGGAGGATCACAAGTTCAAAACCAGCCTCAGCAACTCAGAGAGGCCCTAAAGCAACTTAGTTAGACCCTTTCTTAAAATAAAAGATAAATAAATAAATAAACAGGACTGGGGTTATATCTCAACTGGTAAACTCAATCCTTGGTAACGAAAGGGAAAAAAAGGAAGAAAGAAAAAGAAGATGAAGCCATTGGCATGGAGTGTGGGTGGCATGCAGTGAGAAAGCTTCTTGGAGGTATAAACAATTGAAAATTGTGCCATGCAGTGAAACAATCTTTAGTAACGCAGTCACCTTCCATAGCCGGGAAATTGTGGGCTGAAATTGTAGTTCTAGAGGAAGAAGTTTGATAATAGAATATTTTTTACTGTATATTGGTTACTTTAAGCTCTATTTGTCAAAATATTAAATACAAGAAAACAGAGATAGAGAGAAAGTGTGGGGGGAGAGGGAAGAGGAAGATCTGATCTGTGCCTTATTTTGCAAGCAGAATTGAAAAGGAATAGATAGGTCCAGAAAAATCTGTGGCTTTAAACAGGAAAAAATACATCTGCTTATATTGCCCAAATATTAGGGGATGGGCCTGAGAAAAAGACCTGGAGAAAGTCCCAGCAAAGCCTCTCAGGTGGTTACAATAAATCAAGGCAAAATCTTATTAAGGAAAAGGATGCTCTTACCTCTTCTTCAGATAGCTCCACTGTAGTCTCTATTGCATTCAGAGAAAGGGCTAGAAGAAATTTGAAAAAAAAATGTAGAAAATGTGAAAACTATCTTGAAAAGAATTGAGGTGTGGTTGTAGACACAGAACTGGCAGGAAAATATGAATTTCCTTAGTTCTAAGACAAAAATTTCCCTTTTAACATCTATCAAATAAGGGATGGATGTCAGAGAATAATGGGCAGATACAATTTTTTCTCATTCATTTTCTTAATGGCACATAAAATAAAATAATGATTATTTTTACAATATATGACAGGAAAAATTCTCCAAGGACATTGTATTGATATTTAAAAAAAGAAAAAGAAGAACAAAAGAAGAGAGAGAGAGAGAGAGAGAGAGAGACAGAGAGAGAGAGACTGTCTTAACCCTGGTGTAAAAATATCTTTAGGTTTTCTGACCTCTGGAAACTGAAAACAGTTTACGGGTCCCCAGCATTTCCCAAGAAAATTAGGCTGCAAAGCAACACACTGCCAGCAACACCAAATAGTCCTCATACCCATAGGATAGGTGACCCAGGAGGACCACGGAAAAGGAAGACTCTTCCATAGGACAAAGAACAGGTAGGTGCCTCTCCCAGGGAATAAATCAGGGCGTCCCCTCTGGCTCTCAGCAAGCATTTGCTGCTAGAACAGCAGGACCAACCCAGGTCAGAGGTGCCAAGGGAACAGTGTCACATAGCCATGATGAAGAGGACATTTTTGCTTTCTTCCCAATAAAATTCTCTTTAGATTTTATTACCTTCTCATATTTGGTATTGTAGAAGAAAAGCCTAGGGACAACTGATAAATTATTTTCCTTTACAAATATTCAGTTTTTCTCTTCTCATATTTTATATCTCTTATAATGTTTCTCGTTATTTTGAAAAAAATCAGAAATTTTATTGAGACATGGTTGGTATCAGTTCCTCTTCTTTAGTTTTTTTTTTTTTTTCTCTTTGAAAATTTTCCTCATGTGGAAGATAGCCTTTCTGTGGTTCCTGTGACTTTATCTGTTGCTTGTCTCCTTCTGGTTAGGCACAAGCACACATGCACACACATGAGCACATGAACACACATGTGCACAGAGGTGAGCACACGAGCACACTCAGGCACACACGTGAGAATTCACAAACTCAAACCTGGAGCTGTTTTCTGTTTTTCTCCAAGTTCTATAGCTCATAACTCTTTTTTTCTTTTCCAGTCTTCATCCATTAATATTTTTTCATCTTAAGTTGATGAAAATTTCTTCTAAGTAAAATTTTGTTTCCTTCCTGTTCAATGTCATTGATTCTAGCTTTTGAAATGTTAATAATCATATTCTCCAGCAGAAAGCAATCTTTCCTTATTTTTATCCCTTTCTTGAATCTGCTAAAAAATTAGAGGTTTTCAAAATGTTTATTTTACTTATGGGATGTGTTTATATAATATGGTAGCATTTATACTGAATCTTCACTCCCCTCACTGGTCTGTTTTTGTTGTTGTTTTACAATGTGTTCTGTATTTGTAACTAGTTCTTTGTTGTCACCTCTGTCCAGTAATGGGCTTTGACTTGTTTTGTACTTCCCGAGGATACACTGACACCTATTTAAAACATGCATTCCTACACATGTGCTGGCTTCCTTTGGCTGTGCTGGGGTTCATTTGACTCTGAAGGGAGCTCCTCTTCACAGCAACACACTTGTTACTGTGTCCTTCATGATATCAGGTGAGACCACTTGGAAGCAGATCATAATCATTCACCTCTAAGCAGGATTGTACAACGGTGTTAGTAGCTAGTTGTTGAGAGTTGTATAGAAATAGGGAGAATGATAGGAGGGGCTCCCTAAGAGAAATGTGTGTGTGTGTGTATAATCAGCTTGTTAGTATCAGTTTGAAGACTAAATACTAATTTGCCATGTTCTGAGAACATGACCCTCTTTCCTATGTTTCCATATAATTTTTTCCAACTGTTTCCTCAGTAAACAAGTTTTTGGAAGTCAGAGATTGCCTTTCATCTCATGTTGAGTCAAGGAGTTTATGCCTGCATTTTGGTTGAAGGACTGGTTGTAACAATGAGTGAATGAATTAAGACATGGGACAAGCAATTGGTGGATGAGTTCTCCTCAGAACTCTATGCTCCACAAGTCTTGCTCTCCTCTGATTATTCTCAGGGTGCTTCTTTGAAGGGCACTGCTGTTAGTATACCCTGCACCAATTTTGTGTTATGCTGAAAGGGCATGTCAGAGAATGATTGGTGTTTGATACCAGGGAAAATACATGTGTGATCTCATTTAATCTATTTTACCATATCTCCAATGAGCAGCCTCTCCTCTGTCTCCTTCCATTTTTCTCTGCCACTCTTCTCTCTGCCCATAGGGTTGAGCTTAACTGATAGAAATCGTCAGATAAGTAATATAATTAATTGCTTTTTTCTGATTTCTTGAATTGGGGGTTGTGACTTTGGGCAAGTTGTTCACTTCTGCTCTAAGTCTCACTTTCCTTATCTGTAAGAACTGATACTATAGGAATGCACTATGAGTGTCCTTGAGTTTCCTTGTCTTGTTCTTTATGTCAGTTCCTGCCATGGGTCAGGTACCCGGCAAATTTTAGATTCCAGGTAGTCACCCCACTCTTTCTCCCCATTTCCCTTTGTTTTGCTGCTCTCTGGTGCAGACCAGCCCGTGTTATTACTCCTACAACTCTCAGAACATATTCTACCACTGCGGGCTGCTGAGTGTGGTAAGCCTAGCACTCCTAGGGACATCACAGCCTTCTAGGACATGAGCCTCTCTATAGTGAGCTAAAAGTTCCCAACTCTTTCTCACCTTTGAGCTGGGGTATGAGAGCCAGCATCATTCTTTGTGCAGGGACCACAGAGTGAGGGACAAAGAACAACTTGGAAGTGGGAATTTAGTGCCCAATCATATGAAAACCATGTTTAATCCAACCTTCTTGCATTTGTATTTTGAGCAAAATTAAACACAGCAGTACAAATGGCCTTGGTATCATCACATTGGCCCAAAATCAAAGTCTGGTTACTAGCTGTGTGAATTTTGGCTACCTTCCTAAACCCCAAATATCTGCACTAAAAAGAAGATCAGCATCTATGCCTCAGAACAATACAGAACTGCTAGGAGTTTTGAGGTGATCTCTCCCTGAATCATGTGTGATATCTAACTGCCTCAGAAGAATTTATAAGGGACTAAGCATTTGAACTTATGAACTTGACAGCATTTATAAGTCATTGACAAGTTTTTTAAATGTATACCACTAAAAGGCTGCCATATTTTTTAAATCTAAGCACGACAATTGTTTCTAAGTTCAAACTGTTTCAGTAGAACCAATTTAGAACATATGGCTTTAACTCAGGGCCTAGAGACTGCAGCCAACGTAGTGATAATTTGTTTGGGGTCCACAGGGAAAGAGCTTCCTTTCAAGGTAACATCTGCTTGAAGGGCCTGGTGCCCCAGAGAGCACTTTTCCAAGAGGCCGTTAAAAAAACAAATGGTTTCTAAACTCCAACTTATTTTATGTTTCACTTCAGTGTGTCAAAATCATCTTTTTTTTTTTTCCTGTTCAACAATGCTGGTCACCAAGGCAGGTAAAACAATAAATTGGAGATGATTACTCTGATGAATAAACTTATATCACGAAATCTAACTGATACCTGTATGGATTTTTAGGTTCTTTTTTGAAGGTCCATGCAAAATATAGAAATATAGTTTCTTTGCTTTAAAAAAATGCTGTTTTTATTCCCATGACAGTTTCATTAAAAGTGAGAATGTTTCTTGCAGAACAAGAAACAAATTAAAGCATGAAGTCATTTCAATCCACAAAGGAAATTTCAAAATATATTTCAAAATCCAGGACCTCTTGCGCTTTATGTGAGTTAACTATTTTTAGACTAAACATAAGAATTATATTTAGAGGCTGAACTCAGCTGACGTAGCCTTATTTATGGTCTGACCTAACTGAGAGATGAAATTGGTGTGATCATGCACTCAGATAAATAAATTTCAACTTACTCCATGGATACAAGATGTGGAGGTAGGCGATGACCAGAGATAATATTTGCTTTGAATTTTCAGGATTAGAGAAGGACTTTCCCTTTTTAACTGTTTTAAATCTTGGAAGCACACAGATCAAACTTTAAAAAGAAAAGCGGTCTTTTAATTCAATAGTTAGATTCCCTTTGGAATGATTTTGCATCTCCTCTTGATTATTAATGGGATCTTAGAAGACATACTGAAAGCTTCATTCAGCTTCTCACTCTCATCACATCAAAATTTTTGTCTTGATTGACTGTCACGTGTATTTTGTGAACTTAGGTGAATTTTATTAAGAAGTATCCTGGCAGAATTATGGATCTGCTTTTGTTCTTTGGGAAAGTTAATGCACTAACTGTTCTAAATGTGATAAAAAGAACAACTGTATTTCTCTTAGAATTTGTAACTGTTGTATTCAATTTTTATTTATTTTAATTTACTTCCTCTTATTTATGCTCACTTGCAGCTATTAATTGTGTATATGGCTGATGGACGGTGAAGATTCTAAATTAATCAGTTGAATGGGAGGACCTAATGTCACACCATACCTAATCTAGATCAGTTTCATATAAATCTAATCATACTAAGATATTTCCTGTTACTGGATTTTCTTTTCTCATGAAAGTACCTTTTAAAAGGTATAGAACAAGACAATGAGCAAACAAAGGATCTGAAAGCATGGGAGAAGTGAGGAGGTAAGAATTTACTGAAACCACAGCTCACCTTTCTTTCTTTCTTTCTTTCTTTCTTTTTATATTTTTGATTAGTTTGTAGAATTGAACACCTTTAAAACTCAGAATAATAAAACAACCTCTACACTTTATCACAAAGATTAGTTCTAGCTGATTTCCCACTATGAATCTTCAATTATCTGAAAGGCATCTCATTAAAATTTCATTTAAGATTTTCATTTGTAAAATCCTCTTATGCAAACCAATGGCAAAGACAAAGAATGACAAACTTGGAAGAGAGTGTCTCATGAGAACACCTCAAAATCATTGACCCAATGTATCTGTGTCCATTGATGTCCATCCTAAATTAATCTCTCTATTGCTATTTTCCATCCATTCAGATAAGCACTTAACAATCGAATGTGCTCATTCATCACTTCTTTGACAGAGATCAAGTAGCACAGGGAACAGATTTCATAAGTTGGCTTGATTCTCTGCCTTTATCCCCCATAGTGTTTAGTTTATCAGCAAGGAAATGGTACAGGGAGCGCCACAGCCTTGATCGTAGGATACTTTTTCTAATCCCAGTTCTACCTCAAATCCCACTATGAAGGCTGAGATGGTTCATTTTATGTGGCTGCTTGACTGGATGGAGAGTTGTCTAAATATTTGATCAAATATTATTCTGGGTGTGTTTTGGGGGGGTATCTCTGGATGATATTTATACTTGAATCAGTGGATTGAGTAAAACAGATTGTGCTCCCCAACATGGATGGACAATATCCAATCAATGGAAGACCTGAATAGAACAAAACATTGGAGGAGCCCTTTGGACTCTGACTGAAGACTACACCACAGGCTTTCCTGGGTTTCCAGCTGGCAGATGGATCATGTATGCCCTCTTCTTCTAAGAAATCTCTGTCTACATATTTATATCTATTTATCAATACATCTATCTATCCTATTGGTTCTGAGTTTCTGGAGATCCCTGGCTAATGTGTATGTGTATGGGTGTATGTGTACGTATGTGTGGTATGTGTACGTGTGTGCATATGTGTGGTGTGTATTGTGGTGTGTGTGTGTGTGTGTGCCATCATTACTTCTAAAACATATTCAGCATTCTTGTACTTCTACCCATTGACAATTTTATATCAGCAAATAGTTTCTACCCTCATCCACCTGGATGTCAGCAGTAGCCACCAAACTTGCTTATTTATTTCCTCCCTTGACCCTCTAAACTATTTGTCTCCAGAGTAGCCTAGGATATCATTTATAAATGAAATTCACTTCACAGCTTTTTCACTTTAAAATCACCCAGAGGCTACTGTCACCTTCCCTACCTTTTTGCATGACCTATAGGTTTTGTTATACCCTCATCTATTGCTCCTGCTCTGACTTCATTCCATGCCAGCCATGAGCTGGCTAACCACCAACACTCTACCTCAGTGTCTGGTTTTGATAAATTTTTGTATTTCTGCTATAAGGGCTTCAGACTAAAAGGTGTTTCTGGAGTGAATATCTTTCCTATGACATGTATGTATGGTAGTTTCCTTCTTATCAATCACATCTCAGAGACAAGGCTCTAGACAGTTTCAACCAGCTGTCCTGCCTTGCCTGCCTGTCCACTCCACAGCACATATCACTCTTTCTAATTTTTAATAAATAAAAGAGTGACTAAATGTATTGATGTATTAAAATTAATCTGCTTCTTCTCTGTCTGGCTCATGAGGATATATATTCCCATGAGAGTAGAAGCCATGTTTTTACTTTCAGCCCTGTTTCTCTAGGGCCAGGTACAGAGCAGTGCCTAATGCAGAAAAGGCTTCCAAAAACACTTGTCAAATTAACAAATGTCAGACATTTATTTGAACAGTATACATCAAAGCAATTTGGTACAAATACATAATTTACATGCTAAGCTTACCTCAGTTATTTACTCATTAGTATGACTACTATTAAAATAATTTTGTAATGAACATGATCACAACACACATGCTAATGTTAGGAATATCATTATGCAAAAGTGCTGCATTATGTGGTGCTTTTTCATGCTTTAAGGTCTTGCCTTTGTCAATGAGAGATGCTATATCAAATTGCCATTAAACTGGAAAGCTTATAAATGACATAATTTTTTTCTCATACTTCTGAAGCTGGAGAGTCCAAGTTTAGGGCATCAGTGGGTAGATTTGGTGTCTGGTGAGGGCCTACTCCCTGGTTCATACGGGACCATCTTTCTACAAGATCTTCAGATGATGGGAGATGCAAGGCAGCGCTCTGGGGCCTCTTTTATGAGAGTACTAATCCCATTCATCAGTAAACCCAGATACCTTCACATCGGGGTTAGGTTTCAACACATAAATTTTGGAAAGGGACACAAACAGTCCATAGCAAATCTTTTATCATCATCATCAAAACAATAGAAATAAAAAAGTTAATCCTTAGGAGAAACTCATAGTTCTCTTGAACAAATCTATGGGTTTTAGTGTTTTTTAATATAATGGTCAAGACTTGTTGAATCAGTCACCTCCAGATGTATTCAGTGGAGTTTCTGGATACAGGAATTTGAAAATACTGATGACTCAGGGAAATTTCTATTCCTTCTTTGAAAAGCCTGAAATGAGCACAGGCTATCTTCTCCAACATTCTCATGAAATTGTCTGAATATAGGTTCACTGTCCTCAACAGCTTTATAGAACGAGTTTGGTGTAGTCAAAGTTTGACTAATTGTCAGGAATAAGGTCTAGTGTTTTTGATTAATAATTATAAATATTTATGCCCATAAATTTTTTTCACATAAAGACAAATGGACGAGTTGATGTTTTTTCACTTTTTATTTATTTCTGTTGTCTTGGAATTCTTTGTTATTAGATATTCTTTTCAATCATATAAGCAAAAGAAAGCTGTATTTCCATACTAACTGGAAAAGGGTGTGTATCCTTCTATTGATAGCAGGATTAAATTGATTGCAATGTAATGACCATGCATACCTTTGGTGGACCTGGCCATCTTCATGGAAACTGGACCCATGGTGATGAATTGAAATGTTGTTGCTCCTTAATGCACAGCAAAGACAAGCATCACAGGTAAATGGCCAAGAGACACCCGATGTGGTAGATTTTCAGATTAATCATTCTACGTTTACGATAATTCCAAAGATAATTTTTATAAGAATGAAAATTATAAGGAATTTGCAAAATCAAGGCCTCAGATTTTCACTGCCAGCAAATCTTCTTCATCAATCAATCCCACCATTTTCTCATGCCGATCTTCAGTAAGTAGGAGTTATTTTTTAAAATATATAAATAACTGAAAAAAATCTCTGCCATCTGTAGTATTTTATTGCTTCTTAAGACTTATCATTACTTTATCTCAGAAGAGACAAACTCGTGGAATGATATTTTGTTAACACAAACTTCCTGCTTACTTGAGTTTGCACTTGTTAAATTTTAACTGAAATCTATTCCACAGAAAGGGCTAAAAAGAGAAATCTCTCATAGAACTGCTGCCAAGGCTATAAGGAAAGCTACCCTGCTGGTTGTAGCTCTAATAATAAACCTCCTTTTATATGGGCCTTTCAAAGTTATAGGGTCACAAAGTGCCTTGAAATAAATCTCAAAGGGAACAGCAAATTTTGGAATCACACCCAAGCTCTTTATGTCCATGACTGTAACAGAGTTAATAAATTGTGGGTATAAATGAATAACTGCAATGTCGTGCTTGCAAACCCAGTGGTGAGTATGTTTATCAGATAAAAATGACCAAAAGTTGAGGGGCAATAGACAGGAATTATGAGCAGTAGGAGCTTAGTATTAACAACTTGGGAGTTTAACTTATGCTGCAGAAAACATTGCTAGGGCCTTGAGAGAGGGTGTTAGAGATGAATGCATATAGAAGATTATAACTGGGGAGTAGAAGGAAACAGGAGGCTGCAATGATTATCATATTCATGAGCTTGTCAACAGTAATTGGCCAGATCCTTTTAAAAACAGAAACTGCAAGATCCTTGACTGTTCATTTTCTGGGATTATCTCTTATGCAAAGCCTGAGGGATCCCAACTGCCCCTACTTCACATGAGACTATTAACTTTCATTCTGTTCTTTGTTTCTTCCTCCCTTGAATATTGAGAAGGAACAAAGAATCTGAATGGAAGTTTTAGCATATTTTGTGTCCAAGACTCAAAATCTCAGTTGTCTTCCACATGACTGCTGACATGGAAGAACTCCATGAGGGAGGGTGTGGTGGATTCCTCAGTATGTGTTAATGCCTGGTTCTCTTTGGAGGCAGACATTTTGGAGGCCTCTTCTAAAAGGCCTTCTACTCTTTGACTCCTGGCTTTTTTTTACATTGTGTTATAATTTACATAAATGTCATTTTAGCTGCAGTTCTCTCCCTTGCTCATCTCTAAGCATCTCATTCAGGGATGTATACATTGCTAATTTCCTTTGGATCACTGTTAGTTATTTTGTCTATAGCATATTAGTGAGCATTTCTTTTTCTGTATTATTTCCATGATAAGAATTCCCCAAATATTCTTTGTTAGTTTCCTCATTTATTAATTTTTTATTAGTCAGAAAAGGGTTTCTTATATCTAACTAGTACCATTTATACCTTCTAAAATCTATATTTATTTTAGTTGAGTTAATTCTCCAAGGTAATAAAGGATTCTTCTGACTTTTGCTAAATTGTAAATCACATATATAAGTTTCACATATTGGTATTTATAAAGTTACTTTTATTGTTAGCTCACCATAAAATCTATTATGGGTAAAGTTTAACTTCTTAAGGCAGTTTGGAATTATATTAATAGATCATATTTCTGATTGCTTTATTATGTAACTATTGATTTGCAATTAGGTACAATTTCCTGATTTACCATAGATATTCTTGACTCAAGGAAAGATTATTAGTCACCTAAATCAATATTTTCATTTAATACTAAAAATCTTGCCAATATAGTGCCAAATTATAGCATTTTACCTCAGATATTTTTCTGAGGTAAATATATTATTATATATTTTATTATTTTTATTATTATATATTATTATATATTTTAAAATATTAAAAATATTTTTTTAATACTTCCACTGACTAGTAGTCAAAATCACTCTCTTCTATCTTTGATATATTTACATATATTTGTGCCTTCTTTTGATATAAAGTTCTTCCTGAACTAAAATCAATATGTCTTTAACTTCCCTCTAGTGGATTTTGTCATAAACGTTGTAGCAAAGAAAACAAAATATACATACAAGGCCTTAAAATTACTTTTAAATATTTCCATTCCCCATGGAGTTTTCTTCATTTATCATAGTCCGAAGATCACCTGACAGAGTAAACTTTGTCTCCTAGATGGGCTTGTTTCTGATACTGATGTGACTCTGAAAGTAGGCCAGTGGAGGACTGGAATAGGACAGGACTATTGCATCTTCCTCAGACATGTTTTCTGTGCCGCTGAGGTTCCCACTGAGACATTTTCTTTTAATTGCATCACTCTGTTGAATCATTTGAGCTTACAAGAAAATCTTTGTTTTCAATTTTTGCATTAATGAATTCTGTGAAATGCTACCATATGGGAGACCCTGCAGATACACAGAAGAATTAGGTCGGCATAGAACTTGCTATCAAAGATTTTACAATTAATTGAGTAGTATGCAACTTGTATGAAAAATAACATGATAGGAGCAGACAGAGAGCTCTGGCACCACAGAGCAAGGGTGTTTATACCAGACTGAAGCCCATTATGCTGATTTGGAGAATGAATGGACGAAAATACAAGGTAGAAGACTTGGGTGCTGAAAATGGTGGATTCCTGCGATGGATCACGGTAGTCATTACACAGAGATGTGAGATCATGAAATTAATATGTAGAAGGGAGATTTAACAGAATTTAGTGAGTGGCTAGATGTGGAGCAGTGAGGAAAGGGAAATATCCAAGATGATGCCAGATTTCTGGTTTGGGCACCTGACTTTGGTGAAGTGAAGATATTCATGTAGATGGGAAGGGAGGAGAGACGGGTGGAGGTGAAAACAGAGATGATTCAGTTTTTGGTAAAACTGGAGACCACATGTGGAAGAACAGAGTAACAGATGAGCTCTCAGATAGATTCAGTGAACACTGAAAGATGATCACAAGATGAGTATTCAATCTTTCCAACACTTTTGCTGGAAATGAAAGAGAAAAATATCTGGTATCAAGGAACCCAAGAGAGGAAGAGTTTTACACAGAAGGGAAGGCAACAGCATCAGAAATTATACAAAGTGTACAAAAAGAAAAGCCTTATTAAATCCACTTAATTCAATGATAAGAAAGTCATTAATTACTTAAGTAATAAACAGTTTTATTGAAATGAAGAAGGCAGAAGCCAGATTGCAAATTATTTGGGGTTAGAAAGAAATAAGGAAGTATGTGAGTCTGGTTACAGAGATCATATGAGCGGGAGTAGTGAGACATGGGAAAGGAAGGGCATTTTTAAGACAAAGAAGTGAGGATACATTTAAGTATTGATGAGATAGGCCCTGAAGATGAAGAGATACTGGCAGCCTGCAAGGGAAGAGAAAGTCGATAAAATTCTCCTGAGGCAAAACTCTTCCACAGACTCCTTTCTTCCTTTTCTTTCTTTCTTGTTTGCTTGCTTCCTTGCTTTCTGTTAATTTTAAACAGCTTTCTTAAGTATAATTTACATATCATGAAATAAATTTTAAGTGCACAATTTAATTATTTTAGTACGTTTATGAAGTGGTGCAATCATCTCTGAAATCCAGTTTTAGAGATTTTCATAATCTCACAATGTTTTCTTCTGTGTGTTTGCAGTCAGCCCTTGCTCCCTTCTCTAGAAAACACCAATCTGCTTTCCATCTTCAAAAGTGTCCTGGTGCTAGGCAATTTATGTAAATGAAATCATATAATATGTACTGTTTGCATCTGGGTGCTTTCATTTAGCATGTGTTTTTAGGTCCATCCATGTTCTAGTGTGCATCCTTTCAACTTCTGAATAGTTTTCAATTAAACGCATGTGCTGCATTTTTGCTTATGTGTTTAAGTGCTGATGGACATTTGGATTATTTCCAATTTAGGGCTGTAATGAATAATGCTTCTATGAATACTCGTTTGCACACTTTCATGTAGATATATTTACATTTTTCTTCAATAGATTCCTGGGAGCAGAATTGCTAGGTTCTATATGGTTAGTTCATGTTTTCTCTTTTACAAAAATATTGAGCTATTTTCAAAGTGGCTGCGTAATTTTATATTCCCACCAGCACTGTGCAAGTGCTCTTCCTTCTGTGCACCTTTGTCAGCACTTTACATTGTTGTCTCTTAAAATTATAACCACTTTAGTAAATGTTCAGCGATAGTTGGGTTTCATTTGCGCTTTCTTAACTAATAATCTTAAGCATCTATGTGCTTATCATTTGTGATGAAGTGCCTATTAAAATATTTTGGCCATTTTAAATTGAGTTTTTTTGGTTATTGTTATTGAAAAATAGGAGTTCTTGTAATCCTTTAATCAATTATATGATTTGCAAATTTGCAGCTTGTGGCTTTTCTTTTTATTTTCTTAATAATGCCTTTGAAGCACGAAATTTTACATTTTTGATCCATTTGTGTTTTATAGATCATGCCTTTTGGAGTCATATCTGAAAAGTTTATACCAAATAAAACACATGAAGATTTTTCTCCATCTGTCTTCTAAAAATGTTATCATTTTATTGCTTACCTTTATTTCTATAATCAATGTTGACTTAATTTTTGTGTATAGTGTGAAGCAGAGACCTAAGTTCATTATTTCATTCCTAGGCATCTTTTTGTTCTGATATCATTTATTTTAAAAACACACACACACACACACACACAAAATAGTAACAACAAATTATTCATCACTGATTGAATCACCTTGGAATTTTTGTTAAAAATAAAATGGCCATAAATGTTTCTCTTTAAAAAATTTTTGTACAATTTTTAAAACTAACTGCAGTCTTGGATAGTGGCTACTGCTAAATTTTATCAAAATTGAATCAGCTGTTCAAGAGTTCAAAGTTTAACTAAGTAGAAATTGATTTTCGAAAACACTTGAAATACAATATTGATAAATCTGAAGAACACACATATATATTTCAAAAACCAATAAAATATGTATCATAGAGATTTTGAAGTACACAGCAAAACTAACTAAATTACCCGCGGATAATGTTATACCACTCAATTAAGTGTAAAAGTGATATATGTTCTCAGTCAGAAACCTAGGGACTCTGGAAGCCATGAGGACAAAACATTCCTCTGGAAAACAGCAAGATCAAGTCCACAAAGAAAATGAAGCAGGTAAGACTGGAGCATCTGAAGGTAGAGAACTTAAAGGGATCAGGTGTATGGCATCTGCTTTGTATGAATATTCCTGATGGGTAAAGGAGGAAGTGATTGATCATGAAGACAAATATCAAAGCCACCAGAGCAAAGTACAGCTCAGTGATAAAAACAGAAGAAAAGTGATGAAAACATTAATTGGAGTAAAAACTCAGTATTCAAGATGGAGGTTAAATAGTTTTTTGTTGAACAATTTTGATGTCATTTAACCCTGAAATAGGATATGGGAACAAGTTTTTCATGATTGCCTACTCTGTGTACTGTTTGGGATATTTTCAAGTAAATTTCCTTCTTTTGCTTTTACAAAGTGTATGAAATATCATTTCCATAAAAGTAAAAGGAAAGAAACTTTCCTAAGGCACACAGGACCCAAGTCCAGATTTAGGATCATTACTCTTTCCTTGTGTCAACTGAAGCCTGAACACTAAACATGAAGAAATACAAGATAGCTGATTTTTAAACTTGCTCCCTAACATCCAGGGTTTGCGCATCCCACCCCTAAGAGATTAAAGAATGTCCCATCAAAATATGGCAAGCAGTTCATTCCAGCCCTCATCCACAGAGCTTTGGTGATAAAGAATCATCAAAATGTATGTAGCCTCTAGGTGCCTATAAATTTCTGCTGAGTGAAGATTATTAGGAAATGGTTGCTTTGGGCCAAAATATTTTACTTTTTTTTTTTTAATCTCTATCATCTCCAAATAAATGATGGCTCCTGACTTAACAGCTTGAGCCCTTAATTAGGTCAATCTCTGAAGACAGTATAGCGCAAAGACAGTACAGCGCACAGACAACTGACTGGTTGTACTTCTTATCACTATAATGATCAACATTCAGAGTATCTTATGTGCTGAGTCCTGGGATGAACATTTAATCCATGTTGCATGTAAATTTTACCAGTACATTATGCCAACTTTAGCTTACATTTAGAACAGATGGTCTGTGACTGAAAATTTTAAATACAGTTTCCCAGTAGATCCAATCACCACCAGTTCTGATTTAGTAGATCAAAGATAGGGTCCTGCATATGCATTAAAGCAAACAAACAAAAACTCTAGGTGATCTGATGTATGCAATGACAATAAATTTTTGAAATTTTTCTATGTGCTTGATGTCTTTAAAAAGACATAAATGTGTGGGTGATGGTAGATGCTAAAGTTGAAAGGATTTAAAAATCTGGGTTTTGGTTTTCTGTAATCACAACTGGTGTTGATGGACATCCCAAATGGAAGATGCTGATATTCACAGCTAAGATTCAGACAAGACAGGCCAGTTCTGACAGCTACTAGGTAGTGAAGAAATGCATCTATTCTGGTTACCTACTGGAGAGAAAAGAGGCAGCTGGCTTGTATCCAGTTCAATCTTGAAGAACAAAGAAGCCTTACTCTCTGTAAACAAAACTTGGTAATTTGATCTCTTATCAATGAAAGAAATGACATTTGATCAAAGCAGAATCCAAATCTGTAGAATCCTAATAGTCTATTGTCCCTGTTTTAGGATTGTTTATAGGAAACAAACCAACAGTGTATGGATTTTTAAGGGCTGTCTCTCTAGAGAAAGTCGATCAAATACATAACTCCCGTTCTATAAGGCGGAAATGCTTTATAATACAAATACTCATCACTCTGGGAGCTGGCCCACAATCAATACTAGAGACTTCCTTTCAGCCTGGACCAGAGAGTATGTGTCCAAGGTGGGAAGGAAAGATCTGGGGATCTACAAAGTATGTCTCAAGTTCTCTCTACTTCAGTTTTGCTTCTTGGTCATTTGTATTCTCGAAGTTACTGGTAAGGCTGGATTCTAGGTAACATTTCTAATTGATTTGATTTGATTGGACAACCCAGTCAGTTATGTTAGATCACTTTGTCTTCACAGAACTTTAGTTAGCTGGTATAAATGGTCTCTCTAGTCAAAGCACCTCATCAAAGAACCAGGTAACAGAACTATTGACCCTTTAGTTAACTATATCACTTGTGCTTGAAAAGATTCTTGAATGAGTCAAAGGAAATCAGTATCATGGTTGTAAAACCAGGTCAACAATATAATTGATCATTGTAAAAAAAGAAACCAAAAATTACAATTTTGATCATCCTGATTTTTACCCATGAAAAAATCAAAATTTATATATTTTGAAATCTTTACTTCTAAAATATTTACAATTTGTGAAAAAAAAAGAAGAGGAGGAGGAAAAGGAAGAAAAAGATATTTTCTAACTGACAGATATTTTCTAACTGTCTTTGACATAAAATAGAGGCTTCAAAATGTGTTAGAAAATAAAAAAGTACTTTATAGTTATCTAGCCCCATAAGTGCTATGCAAAGTCACTCTCTACATAATGCCCCCATACCAATTTATTTGCATATATACACCTATGAATCTATACATATATATTTTGTAAAAACACATATAAAGGCACATATAAGTACATTTCATCTTTTTTGTTTGGAAAACAAGCATACAAATAGTTACATGCCATGGGGGTTCTGAAGATCATTCTTTACTGGATTATCTGGATTGTTATATGAACAATAATTTTTTTCTTGTTATGTCTATTTCTTTTCTTTTCTTTTTCTTTTTTTTTTCTTGAGGAATGTGAACAAAAGTTTATTTGTTCATTTCTTGCATTTGAAGTACTCTTCGATGACATCCTTGGCCTAAGATTTTTTTGCCACAGTCTTTAACCACTACACAACTACAACCAACCACTTTACAAGGGTTTGCCAATTTTACAGAGGCCTCCCCACTCTCCTAGTGTCTTGTTATCCACCTTAATTAGGTTGATTTGGTGCTCAGCACAAATGGCCTCCACCTATTTGACATACATAGGCTTGTTACATTTGGATGCAAGCACACAGAGATGGGCGTAGATCACCACTCCTCTTAAAAGTCCAGATGCTTCTGCAACAAACATCAGCTTCATGTTTCATTAACTTAACATAATGCTTGATTTGCTAACTGCTACAGATGAGGCTCAGGATCCTCAGGACAATGAGGATAGAGCCACAGCCTACAGGTTTGTCAGACTATTGTGTTTCACCTGAGAAAGGAGTGAAGGGGTGTCCGACAATTTAAGTCATCATTCAAACTATTTGTTTTCTTAATAAACTTAAATATGATTATTTTCATAAGTGCTTAGATTATTAAAATATAGAAAGTTATATATTGGTTGATCTTGTTGGGGAATACATAGAAGAAAAATCTGCCAATCCAGATAAACCTCTTTACAAATGTTGAAAAGAGAGTTTTAATATTGAAAAAGTATTAATACTTTGCACTTGAAAAGGTTAAAACTTTGCATAGGGAACTTGCTAAAGAGATCACATAAAAGAAGATATAGAAGAAAAGGGAGGAAAGGAAGAGAGGAAGATAAGAAGGGAGGGACAAAGGAATAGAAGAGAAGGGAAAGAGAAGGTTATCCTTTTCCCAGGATAAACAACTAGTAGTCTAGCAAGAGGAGCTAGGACCCTTTATCAGTTTTTTCTAAATTTACCTGGTAGTTGAAACAGTCATCTGTGTGGGTTAGTTGCCTTCACCAGAGGAGAAAAGGAACTTTTCATATCTCTCTGACAAGCAGGAAATTTTAGAACTCGGAGTCAGTCACCTTATTAAAATCTCACTCCCCCACACCCCCAATCAAGGAGATAGAGGCACTGACTTCCTTGACATTTGCATTTCAAAGAGATGGCTCCCAGGCACACTGGAAAAGCATTTCTGTAAAAAACTGGAGAGAGGCTTATTTAGCTTTTAAAAAGGTTTACATACATCTCTAAGGGACAAAGAAAGGACTTACATATATTTTCAAAGGGAAATGGTCTAAAAACAAGAAGGAACGTCACTTTTCCCCCTTTATCTGGAAATTTGGAAAATATCTTTTTTTCCCTTTTATTTTCATGTATTTGTCCTTATAGTGGCATAAGCCTTCTAACAAAACTGAGATTTCGCTAGAATTTAGAATAAAGCATATGTTCCATAAATGAGGTTGTTACTGATTTAATATTTCCTCACAATTCATTTACTATTTCTACCCAGCTTTCAATTCCACAAGGGCTTATTAATAACTCTCCAGGGAACTGTTTGCCTATGTCAAACAGAAGGCTGTAGCACATTTTGTTGTTAACAAAAACACTCAGAGAAATCGTCCAAAAAGAAATTCAGACTCCTACCTTTTTCCTTTCCCTAATATATTTTAGAGGTTGCTAAGCATGAAGGCTGCTGGCCTATGTCCACTTCATGTTATTCATCAAATAACCATCTTTTACAAAATGATGTATTTCTAGAAAAAGTTTCCAATGGAAGCAGTGAGATTGGTGTGACACAACCTGAGGTTTTTTAAAATGAGCAGGATGTTAAAGTATCAATGTTAACAATGGTATCCCCATTATTCTTCTAATGTTGAAATGAATTTTGTTTTTCATTCTTTCCTTTCTGCATTATACCTGCATTACATGTCTACCATTGTTTTGAGATGTCAGTCATTGGCTTCACAAAGACTTCTAAAAGAGGCTGGTGCTCTTTACAAGTCTACTGTGGTTGCTCTGAGAGGACTGAGCTCTCAAAGTGGGCTTCTGGCGAGAACAGGATGCTAGAAGGTCTTTCTGAAAGGTGATACTGAAGAATCGGTAGAAATTGCCCAGGCAGTAAAGCTGAATAATACATTTCAGACAAGCCAAAGCCATAAAAACTTGAAAAGATTATGTATTTATAATTTTTTTTTCTTTTTGGCGGTGGTGGTGCTAGTGGTGCTGATGATTTTAGCTAGAAAAAGTGTCAAGCAAAAGGACAGAATGTGAGTAAGTACATTTCAGGACCTCAGCAACAGCAGTACAGGACATGAGGCATGCCTGAAAGCTGAGGCAGCATGGCAGGTACTCTCTTCAATGGTTCTTGGGATCATGCTAGTAACACTGATTATCGGTGATGAGTTCACATATTGAAGTTTGAACATTAGAGAAGCACACCAAAGCAAGTATTTAAGCAGGGTTTATTTAAAAGGGGTAGCATAGACTTCTCCCGGGAGAGAGAAGGGGGCCATGGCTGGTAACCTGGTATTCCAAGAAGTAGACGCATTTTGCCTTTTTATATGTCCCAGGCTTCCTTTGTTCTCCTGCTCTTTTTCCCCTTATCTCTCTCCTTCCTGTGTGCATGACTAGACCCAGGATGTTTGGTGGGATGGCCGAAAAGGTGAAGAGCACACGATGGGGGTGGGGGGGTGTTCCGGTGCAGTGATTTGGGCAGGAAGGGGTCATAATTAACTACTCCTTGTAGGGAGGGAAAAAATCCCTTGGAGAGGTTATCTTAGCAACAGGTTGGAGCAGGAGCAGGTGATCCTGATAAGGATGGAGGAAGGGCTCTGAAGGCATTAGCATTTCAATACCTCTCCAACTTCCCAGACCCAAATTGGCCTCCTTGATGACTGGATTTACCTATCTACACTGACTGCTTGTCTAATTCTGGCTTCAATGCCAGAAGAATTTCAGATGTGTTGCTCAGAGTAGCAGGCTTGAGCTTCTTAGAGGAGATAGCAAACAGGAAAAAGACACATTTTCAAGGGAGAATGTGGGTCTTCTGAGACAATGGAAGGACAGCAGGCCATTCCTGTCCTCTAGTTTTATTGGGATTTCCAAAGAAGTTTCCAGAGAGTCTCAGACAGGTCCAGCTCTTGACTTTTTACGGACAGCATAGAAACTGCACAAACCAGCTAAAAAAGAGAATGGTGTGTTGCTCACAGAGTTGGAGTCAAGGAAATTGAATCTCTGTTTTGGTCATTATTTTCTGCCTCCTCCTAATTGGTTTATCACTCTTTGAAAAGCTCTCAGCAAATTTTATTTATGAGGGTCTTGATGTTTTGGTGCTAGGGTGTTTGGGAGTTGTGGCAATTTTTGTGATAAGAGGGGGACCAGACCACATGGCAGGGTGTGACATGATCTTGAAATAATTTTTCTTAAGAGGATGTCAGTATGCCTGGGGGAGGTTTTAACATACAGACCCTATCTTCCAGGTGCTTGCCTATCAGATAAGCATCCTGTAGTTTTCAGTCATCCTTCTTGTCTGTTCCCTGTGCAACAATTTATGACTAACTAGCTACCTAAAAACAGTCAGCTTTTCATTGCTGTGACAAAATACCTTGAAAATAAAATCAACCCAGAGAAAGAAAAATGTATTTTATATCAAGGTATCAGAAGTTTCTACATGCACTTGGGTCCATTGATTATGGGCCTGTGGTGGGGGAGATCAGCACTGGGGCGGGGCACAAGGCAAAGCTGGTAATCTTATGGTAGCTGGAGAGCAAAGACAGAGAGAGAAAGAAAAAAAGTGGCCAGGACAAGATATACCCTTCAAGGGGCTGGGGTTGTGGCTCAGCGGTAGAGCACTTGCCTTGCATGTGTGAGGCACTGGGTTTGATTCTCAGCACTGCATATAAGTAAATGAAATAAAGGTCCATCAACAACTAAAAATATATATGTTTTCCTTTGGGTCAAACCTCCAGTGAACCATTTCCTCCAATCAGACTCCACTTCCAAAAGTTTTCACCACCTTCCAATAGTGCTACCAGCTGGGGACCATGCTTTCTACATATAAGCTTTTGGAGAACATTGCAGATCCAAACTGTAACAGCACCTTTTTTTTTTTGGAACTGTGGATTGACCTTAGGGGCACTCGACCACCAGTTCTATTTTGTATTTTATGTAGAGACACGGTCTCACTGAGTTGCTTAGCTCCTCACCATTGCTGAAGCTGGCTTTGAACTTGGGATCCTCTTGTCTCAGCCTCCAGAGCTGCTGGGATTACAGGTGTGTGCCACCACACCCAGCCAACAGAACCTTTTATTAGGGAATGGAAAATACTTAGATGCATCACTGAACTAAAATCTTTTTCTTTGATGACTTAGAACAGAAATAGTAGGCAGCAGTAAGAGAGCTATGCAGTGCCAGGTGGGTCAGAATGGCAGGGATTGTTCTGTCAGTGGGAGAACTGGAGAGCTGGATAGGGTTGGCCTTGTCTAAGATGAGGGATTGAAGGACAATCTTGGGGGATTCAGCTTTCACATTGTGAATTTGGCTATAATCAAGCCAACTATAGACAATTGTTAAGATTTATACTTATATTGAAAGATGGTTTTCAGATATAAAAAACAATATTGAATATTTTATAATCAGTCTTCTCTCTTGAAAACCCTCTCTGAGACAGTGAATCAGGCATAGGATGCCATGAGGCCACCATAGGAAACCCAGGAGGTCACTACAGTGGGAGGTCCTTTGGCACCTGGGCTGATAAAACAACATCCAGTTGTCTTCCCCATGCCTCTGTCTCACTGTGCCATATCAAATCCAAGCCTTCATCAACCAAGTTGAATTTCCACTTCCTCAAAATGCAGCAAGTTAGATGACCACAATGAAGATGCCTCAGGCCAAGGACCTCTGGCTCTTAATTGGCAGTACCTCATTTGGAGCTCATAGCCTGGTTTTCAATTTTCAGATCTCTTATTTTTGTTTTTATGGGGAAAAATTCTATATCTTTGTTCATGTTTACTGTATGTGAATAAATTAGCTACATATATATACGTAAAATTATTTTTTCTTTTATTAATATAATATCTTTCATGTTAAAATTGGTCACAGTTTATACTTGTCTGTGAAGTGGAAATGTGATTTTGAAACTCTTCTAGAGAATCAAAGAAAAAGGCATTGCGTAACTTTGCCTAGCTGATAAGAATAGGCTTTGCGCTGGATGTCCGCAGTGAGAGCATCGATCTTCCTTATGCTGTGCTCAGAAGGCCCCATTGGAATTTATTTTTCAAACCTAATTAGAAGATATTCACTTTTGTCGCATGTACACATTCAGGGAGAAATTCTATCTCCATACAAATGAGGTAAATGTCGAGGACCATCACAGTGTACTGAAGATCAGATATGGATGACGATCTGATGGAAAATATTCTCTAAGGGAAGTATGGAACAGAATAGGGCAAGAATATTCACTGGCCCCTACTTGACATACTGGAAGTTGTGCTGCAGCCTTAAACATCTTTGGATAGTTACCATTCTTCTATAAGGATTTCTTCCCAGGTTTAGGTAATTCAGTTTCATAAAAATAAAATAACTTGCCCCAGATCATGTAACCAGTAAAATCTAATATTTTGTGGAGAGTTGGGACTAGAACTCAAGTTTGAGTCCCAGTCTTCCCTTCACAACTTATTCTCATTCAAAAATGATGATGATGATGATTAATTTTAATACTGGGGATTTAACCCAGGGGTGCTTTACCACTGAGCTACACCTCCAGCTCTTTTTCTTTAGTTTTTATTTTGAGACAGGTTCTCCCTAAGTTGCTTCTTTCTTCCTCAGCCTCCTTAGTCACTGGGATTACAGATGTGTACCACCACACCTGGCTTCTCATTCAAATTTTAAAAATTCATTGCCCCTCCCATGAATGCAATACCACAAAACAAGAGACAAACCACCTTTGACTCCAAGCCAGAGGAGTTCAGTCTGGGTAAGGAGGGAACTGACTTTGTTAGAGATCTAATTTTCACATCCTAAGACTCTTCTCAGATTTATGAGCAGATTTAATTAATAATAGAATACCACATGAAGCAAATGTGATATCCCCATTTTTATTGATGAGAAGAAAATATATACAACTTGGATGACTAAAGTCCAATGAATAGTAGATAGTGAAGTAGGGATTCAATGTCATCTGTCCAGCTCCAAAGCCACCTCCACAAACCATGTAGGTTGGTATTGTCGTTGCCTTCTAATTGAGAAAGCAGAGGCATAGGGAGATTACCTCTATCAACTGAGTTTACACAGTTACACGAGTGTGCACACTAGGGATTTAAACTCAGGTCTCCAACTTTTCTCTAGTGTGCTCTAACTGATCCCCAAAGCCACTTGGATTACAATATTTCACACTTTTATGCAGGATTTTCTTTCTATCTAAATGTTCTGTCATGCTAGCAGACATAATCCTCAAGATCCTAGAGGTTTAATAAGAAAACTCAAAGGTGTTTTGGAATCTGCTGTGTACTTAGGCATATGCTACATGCTGGGGAAACTGCAGTGAGAGACTCAGTTGCCCTGACTGATAGGTCTAATAGAGGATTCCCTTTAGTCCTGTGCAAATCCCTCTCCTTCTGAGAATCTCTTTCCTCTAGGAGAAAGTAATGTCTACCTTTCCCTTATCCTCGCAGCTGTTCCTTTCTGTGTTATGACATTTATCTCACCTTTATCAAACGCACTGTTTGATAACCATATATAAACTTGCAATGTCTGCTAAAATTTGAGTCTTGAAGAACCAAAAACAAAACAAAAAGCTATTTTTGCTTTTTATCCTATTTAGTTCCTTACATTGGACTCAATATCTGTTTGCTCAATCAGGTACAATGTGCAACAGAGAAAAAGAAAGGAAAAGGCTTCTTAACAAAAGAGAACCATCCATGGTTGATCCCCCAGTATTGCATAATGACTCACCAAAGGCAAAAAGCATTTGGAAAGGCTTGTGTTAAGCTTTGGGTCCAGCAATGTTTCCCTGATTCTTCTTTCTCATCACCTTTTCAGGCAGAATTTTCATAAGAACAGCTTGGAAGCTCAGATGCTTTCCAGGCTGTCATGCTGTTGCTATGATAATTACTGTGCTAATCACCAACACCTTGCAGATTAGTGGAGATTTGTGGTGGGCCTGAGGACTGAGAAGGCAGACTGGCTCAAAGGCAGCATTTGCAAGAACTCCCAGAGGAGTTGGTGAGTAGGCTGGTAGAGAGGATTAAGGAAAGTATTTTGAATTACTACTCAGGTGGATTCGTGGAAGCTACTGTGCTCTATGAATTACTGACAAAGGGTGGGAGTGCTACAATTGACCCTGTAGTCCTGGAAGTAGTGACTTAAAAGAGAAAACTTGAGACCTACTTTCAACAGAAATTGAGGATAATCAGACAAGAAAAAAAATATTTCAAATCCCAATTAGTTTGGGAGTCTCAGGATTCAATAAGGCAATTGGGATTTTGGTACTTAATCATTTTTCAGAGCCCTCAAAAAGCCAGTTAGTGTTGCAAATCTTCAAGTCTAAAATCAAATACCTAGCACTATATAGCCTTATTTGACTGAAGAATCTTTGAGTCCTCATCTCATCATTTCACAGGCTGTGTTTAGCAGTGGAATATGGCAAATTCAAACCTGAAGGCAACATTTTAAGGCGAGAAGTTAAATTGTCTTTCTTTGAAAATCTATTTGGTTTCAACTATGTTTGTTAGGAATCTATATATACATTCCTCATTTAACCTCCTCAATTCAGTGATATAGAAAAATACTGTTTTCTTCACACAGAGGTGGAAAGGGAAGTTCAAAGAGTATAAGTGGCATTCTCAAGTTCAGCAAAGTTGTGATTTGAATCCAAGCCTGGAAGAGTACATCCCTACTGTGACAGCAAGGACACATCTCTTGACAAGGGAAACCAGGTCTTTGATGAGCTTGAAGGCAGCACAGGAACTACAAGATCATGGCTATGTCCTGTCGGTTTGATGATGAGGAGTATAGGAAACGGCAGGTAGTTTTAGCAGTTGCTGTATTCGTTTTATTTTTCTGCTTTTGTTTTTTTCAGGTGCATACGATTATACATAATAGTGTACTTTGTTGTTACTTATTCATATGTGCACATAACATACTTTGGTCTACTTCAAATGAGATATAAGATTAAACTGAAGATTGGGCAAGGGATCTAGAACCCTGGAATCCTATTTCAGATCACTTTGCCTTTCCGCTGCTGGCGGGAAATATCTGCACAGTAGACAATGAACAACTGATCAAAATGCCAAGTTTAAAACCATAAAGATGAGGCTGGACTTCACAGGAAGTTCTGATTGCCTGGTTAGTATCAAGAGGAGATCTGGGCATGGGTAGTTCATGCCTGTAATCCTAAGTACTTGGGAGGCTGATGCAGGAGAATTCTAAGTTCTAGGCCAAACTTGGCAACTTAGAGAGAATCTGTCTCAAAATATAATTGAAAAAGGGTGGTAGCTCAGTGATAATGTGCCCCTGAATTAAATTGCTAGTGCTGCTCCCCCCAAAAAAAATTCAAAATGAAACTTTTTCTTAAAGTCAAGATGAAATAGAGTTAATCTTTCAGTCCAAACACTCCAGGATAAAATACTAGGGTTTTGATCAAACTTATAACTGTGGGAGAGGAAGGAAGGGTCCCTGGGATCCCTTCTCTCCCAGGTTACTCCCACTGGACTAGAAATGTATCATTCACGGGTGACATTCTATCCCATGGAGCCTTTAGATCAGAACCAGTTAAAATTCTGGCCCCAGTGATGCTGGGTCCCTAAAATGTCCTTGCTCTTGGTTATATGTCTATCTTCTAATTTCTTTGGGAGATAGTGAACAGAAGATGAGAGGTGCATTTTTATAAACACTAAGTTTCCAGAAAGCAGTGTCAGCTAAACTGTAAAAGATTACAAATACTTAGTCTGACAAATTACAAGGTCAAGTATACAGAAGAGTAGTTTGTTTTTTGTTAAAATGCAGTAAGGGATACTTTATCTTTTCCACTGATCACAACTAAGCATTGGGTGGAAACTGTCTAACAACTCTCTCAGGGTAATATGTTGTGTGTGAGTGTGTGTAAGCCTGTATTCCCAAGTCTCTTGGTGTAGAACTGGGGCAACCAGAATCCCTGAACATCACATCAGGCCAGAAGAGAAAAGCTCCAAGAGAAACCCTCTCCTGCTATTTTGAGGACCAGTTCCCTAAGGGATGGAGATAGAGGGAAATCCCCCTTTTTTATTTTGTTCTAATTTTCTTCCAACCTATTCCCAAGGTAAGTCTGTGTCCCAAAAGTCCCCTGCAGAAGAGGTAGTGGTAACAGCTGCTGCTCAGAAACTTAAAATTGAGAGAAAAATCCTTCTTGACAAAAATAACAGGAAAAACTTTCTTCCATTGCCCCAGCAGTATTGGAAGAACCCCTCCTATGTTTTGCTTCTCTCTATCCTCCTGTTACTTTGTCCTAGAAGTCAATCAAGTTTCAGGAAGATGTAACAGAGCAGGCATGTAGATAGGGATTGATATTGTTTGAAAACAATGAAAATTATGTATAAATTAATAACAAAAAGAGAACTAGAAAATCTCTCAAATATTCGGAAGATAGACGATGAATTTCTACACCTAGTAAAATTCATGGAGGAAAAAATAAAGTTTAGGAAGGAAAAAATAAAACTTTGTCTACTCACAGATGCCACAGTTGTCTTCATGGAAAAATGCAGGAAAGCCAAAGGAAAAAAAAATCTCCTGGAACTAATTAATATATGAGTTTAGCAAGGATATAAGATATAAGATTGATGTAATAGAGCAAGTGCTATTTGTGCAATGAACAGAGGTCACAATTCAAAGCAAGGAAGCAAACAAAACTATAATCAGCCCCTTTAAGAAATGAAATGCTTAGACTTCTTAAAATAGAAAACAGTGCATATTTTATTTATAGTTTTAAATTTTTTTTGATTCTATTTGTATTTGTTGATGGTATAATAAAACAAAAGAAATGAAAGGGGGCCATACTCTAGCCAATCACTTTAGTGTATCACTTAGAAATGTTTCGATTTTAAGGTAATAAAGTACAAAGTCTGTATGCTGCAAACTATGAAACACTAGTGAAACAAATCAAAGATAAACAGAAAGATATACTATAGTCGTGGATTAGCTAACTTGATGTAGTTAGCATATTAATTGTCCATAGATTGATCAATAGGTGTAATATGATTATAACCACAATATTAGCAGACTGTTTTTCCCCACTGAAGGATATGGAAAATAACATCTTCCAAGAAAAGAGGAATGACAACCCCCAGGGAGAATAGGAGGACAATGTGAGGGGAGGAGAAAAAGGCAAACAAATGGGCTTTGGGCTCTGAATTTTTAACCCATTAACAATGAGTTTCAAGCTTTTACAACTGTTTTCCTGAGTTAGATTTTACCCTGCACAACTAGTTTCCTGACTGCACATCCCAAGTCTCTAAATCACAATAAACATTCTGCTATGATTAACTCTCATTAAAACCTATAAAAAGCAGATCCCTCTTGTAATCAGTGGCCTCTTTCTCCCCTGAAAATGTGCTATGTGCCATTCCACCTACACCTAATAGATAGCTCGCTGATGGGAAGTCTGCTCATGTTTTCAATTATTTGTGCTTATACTCATACATGAAAAGTTGAAAAGTTGATTATAAAACTGATAAGTAAAGAGAAAGAAGCTTGAATAGCCAAAATAATTTTGGAAATGAAAGCAATTGGTGGGTTTATACTACTTGATTTTAAGACTTACTATAAAAACAGCAGAAACCAAGAAAGTATGATTTTGGCAAAAGATGAGAGAAATAGATCAACAGAATAAAGTGGAGAGAGTCTAGAGATAGATATACATGAACATGGTCAATAATTTTTGAGAGAAATGTAAAGTGAATTTGATGGGGAGGGTGTAATCTTTCTAATAAATGTTTACTGGAAGAATTAGTTATATACAAGTAAGTATTAATATCGACCTTTATCTTAAACTTAAAATTATTACATTAAATTGAATTCTAAAAATAAATGCAAATAGTGAAACTGCAGTTTTAAAATGAAATATGAGAGAAAATCTTTGATCAGATAAAAAAATCTATGAGTAATTTGGTACTATCAAGAATAAAAATTTTGTTTTGTGAAAAATACTGTTAGAGGCTGGAGTTATAGCACAGTGGTACAGCTCTTGTCTAGTACATGTGAGGCGCTGGGTTCAATCCTCAGCACCACATAAAAATAAAATAAATAAAATAAAAGTATTGTGTCCACCTACAACTAAAAATATTTTTTAAAAATACTGTTAGAAAATGAGAAGATAAACTACAGATTAGGAAAGTATACAAATCTTACATTCAACAAGGAATTTGATCTAGAATAAATATTCTCAGAGTTTAGCAAACCACCCAATTAAAAATCTACCAAAATCTCAAAAAAAACCCTTTACTTAAAAAAAATAAACATAATAAACCAGCACCTTAAAAGATATTTAAGATCTTTAGCATATTAAATATTAAAGATATTTAACATCCTTGTCCTTCAAGAAATGTAAATTAAAAATCACAATAACATACTACTTCTCAATTATTAGGATAAAATAGACATATCTGACACTGCCCAGTGGGTGAGGTTATATAGCAACTGATAATCTCACTCATTGCTCATGGGAGTGAAAAATGATACAGTTACTTTCTATAACAGTTGGACAGTTCTTATAAAGTTAAACATACACTTACCCTCAGATTTAGAAGTCCCACTTGTAAGATAAAAAACAGCCTTTTTGTTATTAATTTTCACATCCCTTCTCTAAAAGCCTAAGGCAGTTCCTGCCCCAGGGGGTTCCTCTCCAGAATCTTCTACCTGGGAAAAAAAGCCTAACCACTCAGGTTAGCACATCAAAAGAAGAACGCTACTGCTTATCTGCCCCCAATTTTAAAGTGACCAATCCGTAGCTGGCCACGCGGTTTGTAGTGGGCTCTATAAAATCCCTCCTGCACGTCCCCTCTCTCTCTTTTTCCTCTTTCCTTAGCCTGGGCACCCACTCCCCTGAATAAAGGATTTCCTGGCTGCACGAGGTGTCCCTGTCTGGCTGGCCGATACCCTAACACCACTCCCAAGTGTTTATACTACACAAACAAAACTTTGTTTTCATGAAAAAATAAAAAATTGTTTGTATCAGCATGATTCTTACCAGCCAAAAGCTACCCAGACATAACTCAGATGGATATCAAGAGATGAATGGAAAAACAAACAAAAACTGATGAACCTGTACATCAAATACTACTCAAACAAAGAAAAATGAGCTCTTGACACCCGAAAAAATTTGAATTAATGTTAGTTGCATTGTACATAGTGAACATAGCCAAACTTAAAAGGCTACATAATGTGTAATTCTATTTATGTGACATTATGGAAAATGTAAAGCTATGGCGATAGGGGTATCTCCTCTATCTTTGTTGATCAGAAGTGAAAGGTGACCAAGAGCTTGGCTTCTAGTCAGGCGCAGCAGGAGGAATATTTTTTATGGTAATGAGGCCCTTGTGACTACTCTGTGTGTATGCGCAGGTGGCCTGTGTGAGAACACATACAATTGAGAAGGCTAGAAGTGAAACTAGAAGTGAAATTTACTGAATGTAAATAAAAAACAGGAAATATTTTAAAATCCATAAAAATGAATGTAACAATGCTTTATCATTTGGGATATTTTTTGAGTGATTATATTCAAACTTCCTTCCTTATGCACTACTGATCTAGGTTAGAAAAATTTTGGGAATATCTTTCTGTCTTCTGATTTATTAGAAAAAATAAAAGAGGTTTAAAGACTTTGGAATATGTTAAAATTGGAGGGGGTAGCCAGGCGCAGTGGCTCAAGCCTGTAATCCCAGCACTTTGGCAGGCTGAGACAGAATTGCGAGTTCAAAGCCAGCCTCAGCAAAGGCGAGGTGCTAAGCAACTCAGTGAGACTCTGTCTCTAAATAAAACACAAAATAGGGCTGGGGATGTGGCTCAGTGGTTGAGTACCCCTGAGTTCAATCCCTGGTACCAAAAAAATAAAAAAATTGGAGAGGGTGAGAAAAAAATAAAACTAGTAATAAACAATTGATTCATAAAAGACAGAGGCAAAAAGAAAAAAAGGGGCCAGATTGGAGGATTACAAAAGGTGTATTATTGTTGTTCACTTATATTTGTGTAACACTTTATCTTATCAGCATACATACATTATTTCTTTTGATTTCCCTATAGCCCTGTAAGCCCACCTTAGTTCATTTCTGCAAAGTTGATGCCAAATCTTGTAAGGTAAAAAACAGCCCTTTTGTAATTAAAAGCCCAAGGCAGTTCTTGCCCCAGGGGGTTCCACTCCGGAATCTTCCACCTGAGAAACAAAGCCTAACCGCTCAGGTTAGCACATCAAAAGAAGACCACTACTGCTTATCTGCCCCCAATTTTGAAGTGACCAATCCCTGGCTCGCCACGCGGTTTGTAGTGGGCTCTATAAAATCCCTCCCGCGCGTCCCCTCTCTCTTTCCTCTTTCCTTCACCCGGGCGCCCACTCCTCTGAACAAAGGATCTCCTGGCTGTACAGAGGTGTCCGTGTCTGGCTGGCCGTTACCCTAACAAATCTAACTATCTAAAATTGCTACAGAGAACATACTACTTTATGTGACTTTTAATGATTTCTCTTAGATTATGTATAAATACTATTTTTTTTCTAAATCAGATTTGTGAAGGAGAGTATTGAAATATTTTGTTACCTGATGTAAGAGAAATTAAATGGCATCCTTTGTTAAATAAAAGCTAATTAATTGCATTCATAGTCTGTTTCCTGGTTACTAGCCTCACAGTTTCGCCCAATTATTTGGTCTCTATACAATTATGTTTTAAAATAATTTATTCATTTGTTCACCAAACAGCAACAATTGATTTTAAATTGACTAAATATACTGTAAGCATGAGCTTATGAGCTGTATTTCAAATAAGAAATCACCCTTTCAATAAGTAAGGTCTAGTTTAATTAATAAAATTGAACTAACGTGTAGTTAATGATCTTTCTGTCACCCAAATTTAATAGCTAGAGTCACTGGGGCAAAATGTTTGTACTCATTGACATTCTATAAGTCAGTCCAGTCAGTTGAACACACATTCAAATAATTTTTATTGTCTTCAAAACAATTACTGAATCAAATGTCTCTGAACAGGGATATGCAAATATTGATATTCATTTAAATACCATGAGTGATTGTTAAATTCAGTAGTGAAGCATTTAATAAAAATAAAACTGATTTTAAAAATCACAGGGAAATGAATCTCTGCTGGACTGACATGAGCCAAGCAATAATACTTTACTTTTCAATAATTACCCATGGATGGAGACTAGAGGCACATTTTTTTTTCCTGGCGAACTATGTATATTGGCTTATATATAGAACAATATCTATCTGGAAGGACTATTCTCGAAATTAAATGTCTTTAACATAGTGCCTGGAAGAAAAGTAAGTATATAATAAATGTCAACATTATTGTTATTGTTTTACTTTTATGAATATTAATATCAACCAGATGCGGTGGTGCACTCCTGTAATCCCAGCGGCTTGGGAGTCTTAGGCAGGAGGATCGTGAGTTCAAAGCCAGCCTCAGCAATGACAAGGAGCTAAGCAACTCAGTGAGACCCTGTCTCTAAATAAAATACAAAATAAGATGAGGGATGTGGCTCAGTGGTCAAGTACCCCCAAGTCGAGTAGAGTACCCCCAGGTCGAGTACCCCAGGCGGATCCCTGGTATCCGCCCCTCTCCCACAAAAAATTCATATCAGCTAGACTACTAAGCAGAAAAATGAGATTAGTGCAGATAAGTAAAGGAGATAAGACAAAATAGCCAACAACTGGATGTTACTGAAATATGCCATTTTGAGACAGAGATAAGAAGTTCATGTTCTAACAGACAGTTTTCCAAGTAGGCCTGAAGAGAATGACTGATTTAAACTGAAATCTGGGCAAAGGAACCACAAATTAGGAAGTAAAAAGGCATTAAAATGAAAGATAGTCCCAAATTGGGTGTTAGATTTAGTTTGGAAGCCTAATTGGCCTGAGGTCAAGAGGCAGAAAAAGTAAGAGAAGCCAGGAAGTCTACACATAAATTCACGTAAATAGGGTCCATTTGAAAAAGCTATACTTAAAGTAGTTATATGATTGAGGGCCCAGTCAGGAGACAGAAAACACACAAGTAATTTAACCAGGCAGATATTAATATGAATTATCAACTCATAAAGTTTCTCCACAGTAGTTAGTTGTATAGCAGCATGTGTGCCAACAAGCCAGTTGCATCGCTCTCCAGCTAGTGTTCCAGGCTTTTTCACAAAAGCTTTGCTGCTTCCCATGAAGAGAAGGAATGAAGAAATTCTTAAAAAGACCCTAGAGCTGGGCACAGTGGCACACGCCTGTAATCACAGCAGCTCAGGAGGCTGATCACAATTCAAAGCCAGCCTCAGTAACAGCAAGGCACTTAGCAACTCAGTGAGACCCTGTCTCTAAATAAAATACAAAATAGGGCTAGGGATGTGGCTCAGTGGTCGACTGCCCCTGAGTTCAATCCCTGGTACCTCAAAAAATAAAAATTAAAAAAAAAAAAACACCCTAGAGCTGAAAGAGAGCAAAGAGAAAGGGTCAGATCCAGGAAGGGAGTCTCCTCCCCAAAGCTGAGTTTCAGACATAGTAAGCAAGGGTGTGGAGCCATAGAGTGGTGGAGAAGTTGGCTAGGTTGCCCTAGGTTAGACCTGGTCCACAGGCTGCAGCAAAAATGGAGAAGAGGAATTGGGGAGCATGAAATCTTTTGTGATCAACAACCAGTCAACATAAGAGAACATGGTTCTATAGACTGGGCCTAAGGAAGTTGGAAGTTTTTTTCTGGAATGATTGAGGATATCCTGGGGGAAGGAATTGCTGGTGTTCCTCTACAAATGCCTTTGTGTCATCCATCCAAGAGAAATGATACTGGGTCTAGCTCCAGTATCATAAGGCAGAGCAAGGAAGAGTGTATTAGGAGTTCAGAGATGAGACATTGAAAACTACTCAGTAGAAATAGCTAATGTTATTAAAATTTATTTTGTGCCAGATACCTAAGCTTATTTAATTTTTCTAATACCCATGTGATTTAAAAACAAAGACCATGAGGAACACTCCTAGAGTAAAAAATATTTAGATCCATTAGTTGTGGAAGAAAAGAACACATTCTTTCTCTAAGGAACTGGAGCATCTCACAAGAAAGGACTGTCATCAAAGGGCACTTTAAAAGTTCGGGGCTAACAGTCACTCTGAACATAGTCTTGGTAATTATGATCAGAATTTATAAGTCACACAAATCAAACCGTCAATAGACTTATTTTTAGAACATTAATCCATGTCAGTTATGGTTAGATCTTTTTGGCTGTCGTCTTATCTAAAACACAGCCATCAATTAGCAGTTTTTAAAGAGTTTAACAGTACTATCTAGTTGTGAATGTGATACAATCGATTTGTTTGTTAAATCCTAGTATAGTTTTGCAAGTTGTGATTTCTCTTTTACTCTGTACAAAATGAATTTTAGTGAACTTTCTTATCACTGTGATCAAGGGACCTGATAGGAATGATTAGAGGAATAAAAGTCTATTTGGCTGATAATTTCAGAGGTCCCAGTTTATTGGTGGCTGACTCCATAGCTCTGGGCATGAGATGCAGCTAAACATCCTGGTGTAAGTATGTGGCAGAGGAAAGCAGCTCAGGATATGGCAATAAGGAAGAAGAGAGTGTCATTCATCAGAGACAAAATATATACCCCCGTGACCAACCTCCTCCAGCCACACCCTACCTACCTGCCTACAATTACCACCCAGTTTATACATGTCAATAGATTAAGCCATGATTAACTTATACCTCTCATAACTTTATCACTTTGCCTCTGACCATTTTTTCATTGGCTCACACATGAACTTTTGGGGGACACCACATATCTAAACCATAACATCACAGTAAGAGCATTATTAGAAAAGTTGGTAATGATTTAGTTACAATCTTAGAACGTCTGCTGAAAGAGTCTTGAAGACTGCTTAGTTTCCCTGAAAGTTGGCAACCATTGTCTCTTGTAACCACAATACCAGTCTTTGCCAATAAATTCAGATAAATAAAGAAAAGGTTTATACTCGATGTGACCTTTTACATTTTGAGAATCAAATAATTGGATTTACATTAAGAGGTGAAATTGGATATGTGTCAAAAAAACCTTCCATTCCCTTAACTAGTGTTGTTTTTTATCATTATCATTATTACTATTATTATTATTATTATTATTATTATTATTGGTTCTGGAGAATAGATCCAGGCTTTTATACAATTAAGCATATGCCTTACCCCTAAGTGACACCCTCAGCCCCTTTTCTTATATTACATTAAAACTCATTCTTGGGGTAGCTTTTTCTTTCTCTGACAATAGATGTTTAAAATTAAATCCCTTGATTTAGGTGACAGCATTTGATATCACTCTATATTTTTTAAGTAAAGACTTAAATTAACTATCTGTTGTAATTTTTCATTTAATATCAATAAAATGTCTTTTTCATTGATCTTCTATTGAGAATGAGCTCAGATTAATTCTGCAGTTCTCACTAGATTTATAGCTGGAAGAGAAAGTCTGGATTGAATTTATTTAAATTTGCACTATTTGAAACTGAATCTCCTGCAAGTCTTTACTAAAAACAGCTTATCTGACAGGAAAATATGTACAGTGCATATTAGAGGTTTTATGAAATTTTAATTCCTTTTTAGTGCTTTTTATGTCACAGAAATATATTGAAGTAGAGAAAATTTATCATCCACTTTTGCACACTTAATGACTAAAAGAAATAAAGGTAGTTTTAATTCATGAAGTATATATTTTGCATGATAATCAGCTCCATTGCTTAAGCCCATATATAAGTGGATGATCTAGAATTATGTTAATATGGAGAATTGCTCAGTAGGTACACAGTGGATAGGAAAGTTCCCATACTGCATTTATGGATGTGGCAATAGTATCATTTATTTACATATCCAGTGTGAATATGAATGTATAGAAGTGAAATGGCCACTGAGACTGTTCCACCATGTAGATATCCTAGAGTATGCAGCATAAGTCACCTATATATTTCCAGATACTCTGTACATATTTGCAAAATAAAGTAGTGCACATTTTGTTTTAGAGTAAGATACTAACCATGTGTGAAGCATACTGTATTTGGAACTGGGGTTAAATGGATGAGTCAGACATAACGTGTGATTAGACATGGATCTTGGTACACTGCAGCAAAGAAATTCATAAGTATGTCATTTTATTTCACTCTAATGATAGTGATGACAAAGGAAGTAGTGTGACACAGACGCAAAACTATGGAAGTGGATAAATGGGAAAATCTGGACCCTTAGACTTGGAGGATGAATAGCATATACCACATAAGGAGTGGATATGCTCTTACTATCACAAAGGCTCTGGTACTTTGGACAGTCTTGGTATTTGATACTAGTGGGCAACATAGCACAAATAAAAAATGGCAGGAGTCAATGCTATAGTTTAGCTCTGAATGTTCCCCAAAGCCCTATGTGTTAAACATTTGGTCCTCACCTTGATTTCTAAAAGGAATCCTTTAAGAGGTGAGGCCTAATGAAAGTTTTGGTAGGGTGTTCTTTGCTTCCTGGCCACCATGTAGTGAATATCTTACTCTACCACACACTCACCTCCATAATGTGCTAACTCATCAGAGGTCCAAACATAAGGGGTCTACTCAAACATGGACTGAAATCTCCAACACTGTGAACCAAAATAAACCTTTCATTAATATAAGCTTATTATTTCAGGTATTTTGTTATAGTAATGGAAAACCAACATAGATGAGATTTGGAAAGGAAGGAGGTGACTAGATTGTGGAGCAACTGGAAACAATGACTTGAAGATTTGAAATTTGGACTTTTAGACTGTGATCTATGGTCACTTTGTGTACAAAATGAAGGTTGGAAAAACAAGGTAATATACAGTCTAGTCAAGGTATCATTGTGGACTAAATTAGGACATGAAGTTAAGAAATGGAGAAAAGGAGAGTACATGAAGTTAAGAAATGATTGCCATTCTTTTTTCCTTCTGATAAAGGAGAAGAAGTGAAAGCAGCAGACATTGAGGAAGCCTCCACAATTTTTCTTTCTATAATTATGTGGAAGATGAAATCAGTGGAGAAAGAGTCACACTTCCCCAGCTCTTAACTTCAAATCTTAAAACCAAGCCTGGGACATTGGTTTACTCTAATGAATTTGAACCTTGTGCCAAAACTCTATAAAGGATACAAAGAGTAGAAATGGAACAAATCATGATGAACATCAATTATTATTCACTGGACTCAATTTTATTTCTTTTAGTCACAAAATGTTCAAGCATAAATTATAATATTTTCCTACATCAAGACACATCTCTGATCAATAAGCTAACTGCAGGAATATCTTATTGGCACATGGATATGCTCAGTGCAATAGTTAATCTTTATAAAGTCATCATAATTGGCACATCACTTTTACATTTGTTGGCTATTGTCACCTTCAAAATAATGCTCCAAGTTAAGTGTCCTGACATCTCTCTGTGACAGTGCAAAAGGACTGGGTCCCACTTCTTTGAATACCCATTCTGGAATTTATTTTTCCTTCGTAATCTGTCATGTTCACATTTGAGGAAGCAGCACTCAGAATTCCAGCCAAAGTTCTTCCTTTTATATGTTTTCTCACAAAACACCAGGGCTATAAATCTTAGGGTGATTCGTTTGGCTTTTTTCAGTTCTGCATTATTTGTTGTTTATAACTCTCAATTCTGTGAGGCTGAGCAACATGCCTTTGCACTTGATTAACTAGCTATGCCTCAGAAATAATAGTGTAAGCTTCTGGGTGTCTGTGCAGGGCTGTGGAGAGATCTCCCAAAGTCTCTGAAGAAAGGGGGGAAACAGGCACTGATATGTTAGTGAGTGTATTTTAAGGGCTATTTAACATTAAACTACTGCTCTGAAGATTATGAATAATAAGTAGATTACTCATTTTGGAAAAATAAGTCTATAATTCTATAAAACTGGCTGAGTTAATGCACTAGAAACCTATTAAGCCAAAATCCTCATTGCAGCAAAATGTTGTTATTTCAATGAAAAATTCATATAATTATTGTTTTTAGATGTCTTCCCTCATCCCTCTTGGTATAGACATTTTAGGTCAGCCTGAAAGAAAAGGTCTCATTTATGTTTTCCAGGCATTGATAACTGATTAACTGAAGAGAGTAGAAGGCAGACAGAAGAGTGACAAAACTGAATACAATTAAATAATCCTTGGACTGTCTCTGAATGTCTTAGATTCTTTGATCCAAGGAAAATCACTTCTGAGCTTTAGCTTTCTTAGGCTAATTTAGCAAAGTCTTTGCACATTTTTTTCTTGCTTGTCTTATTTATTCATTTAGGTTTCTATAAAAGAAATGTCAAAAGCATAATTCAGGGTACTAAATAGCACAATTGGACTTATAAACAAAGCACAAAGGATAGCTGGTTAGTCCTAACTGGTAGGAAATGGGCCTCAAGGGAGATTTGGCACAGAAGTGACATCCAAGCAGGAATTAAAAAGGCAAGTTCTGGGTGGGAGTGTAGACCAGGATTGAGGAACAATGTATACAACGTACGTGTCTTTGGCAATGATAAACTGAGAAAGGGACTGCCTGTCTGACTTGCTAACATTTGAGGAGTAGCAGTGACCGCTTTGTCCATTGCCATTTATTCAGTAGGCCCTCATCCCTGCACCTGCTCTGCAGTCTCAGTCTGGGTGGTAGCTATGTTTCACTCCATCGCTGAGCTCTCCTTTTTTGCAGCTGGTTTTGTAGTAGTGTGAGAGAAGTGTTCTCACACCTGTTCCCCATCTCTTTTTGGACTTTGGTAGTGGCCCATACTTCTACCTATAACCTCCCTCTTGCCAGGGTCTCCAGCTGCCTCTTTCCAGAGCTACATCTCTGGGAACATCCCTTCCTCCCCTTGTTTCCTCAGGTCTGGGAGTGAAAGGTTGCTAGCCCTCAAGGTCTTCTATCTCTTCTTGGTTCTCTTAACCTCACTCCATCAGCAAAATTGTCACTTCTTTAGGCTTTCTTCAGTTCATCTTTTGATTGTGCCATCTGTTTCCTTCCAAGATGTTTCCAGGATACAACTTTTTTTCTAGGCTTCACACTGTAACAGATTTTCCTCATACAAAACTAATTTTGTGCTTGAATGAGTCACTGAAACCGTCTGACGACCCTACAAAATAGACTATGAATTATGTTGGTTTTCAAAGTAGCTTCATTAAGAATGTGATAGAATAAGTCAATGTCTCATCTCTGTGTAGGGATAACAACTTTATAAATTTATAGAGACCTTCCAAAGGTCTATTGAGTGTGGATGCTCCACACTACCTAGCATGGATTCATATATATGCAGTTGTGGAAAAAAAAAAAAAGCCACGTGAATTTCAGAAAAAAAGATCTACTCTTTAAAAATGCTTTTGCCATATTGTTAGAAGAATAAAGCCATATTTGCAGTATTTCATACTCTCCCTTTCTGTGTCCATAATTTCATATCTATCATTATCTCTTGTTCCAATTGTCATCAATGACTACCAGGTACTGGGGGCCTGCTCTCTCTTTGCTGCTTTCCGTTTAGAACTCCC